>JADDOH010001690.1:0-42061 GCA_016648135.1 Agrypnia vestita | reverse complement strand
TAGTCAGGAGGCGTTCCGATAGTATCATCACCATCATTAGCAGTGTCCCAGTTGTATATCGTCAGGAGACGTTTCAATAGTATCCTCATCATCATCTTCATTAGCGGTGTTCCAGTCATATATAGTCAGGAGGCGTTCCGATAGTATCATCACCATCATTAGCAGTGTCCCAGTTGTATATCGTCAGGAGACGTTTCAATAGTATCATCATCATCATCTTCATTAGCGGTGTTCCAGTCACATATAGTCAGGAGGCGTTCTGATAGTATCATCATCATCACTAGCGGTGTTCCAGATATATATCGTCGGGAGGCGTTGCGATAGTATCATCATCATCATCGTCATCACTAGCGGTGGTTCAGCTTTATATCGTCAGGAGGCGTTTTGATAGTATCATCAACATCATCATCATTAGCAGTGTCCCAGTTGTATGTAGTCAGGAGGCGTTTCGATAGTATCATCATCAACATCATCGTTAGCAGCGTCCCAGTTGTATATAGTCAGGAGGCGTTGCGATAGTATCTTCATCAACATCATCGTTAGCAGTGTCCCAGTTACATATAGTCAGGAGGTGTTTCAATAGTATCATCATCATCATCACCACTAGCAGTGTCCCAGTTATATATAGTCAGCGGGCGTTTCGATAGCATCATCATCATCATCATCATCATTAGCGGTGTTTCAGCTATATATCGTCAGGAGTCGTTACGATAGTATCATCACCATCATTAGCGGTGTTTCGGCTATATATAGTCAGGAGACGTTACGATAGTATCATCATCATCATCATCATCACTAGCGGTGGTTCAGCTATATATCGTCAGGAGGCGTTTCGATAGCATCATCAACGTCATCATTAGCGGTGTCCCAGTTGTATATCGTCAGGAAACGTTACGATAGTATCATCATCATCATCATCATCATTAGCGGCGGTTCAGCTAAATGTCATCAGGTGACGTTTCGATAGTGACATCATCATCTTCATCAGTGATGGCAGGGTTCCAGTTACACATCAGTCGGAGATAATTAGGCAGATCCCATCATCATCGATGGCAGGATTCTAGCTGTACACCATTTGGAGAAAATACACCGACATCCCTGGCCAGGGGCTAGGCATATCCCTACTGTCCAGATCCACCTTTCCATCTACTAATACGAGGGGTCATGGCCTCGTGAAACCACATGGCAACCAACCATTACAAGTATTTATTTATGTATTGTATATGTAAGTATATGTATGTATATTATATTTTATTAGTATGTATCTATTCGTACGTAGTGTATGAGGGGGCTCTTCACGGGTGGCACAACACCCGTGCGGATGTCTTCCCTCGTCTGGAATGGATTGAACGTATTGATGCATATCAGATTATAATAAGTACTACCTGGGAGGGTGGTTGCAGTCACTGTAGTGTCGCGAATGGCCAATGGGCTGCAGTTGCTCACAGGCGAGGGTTGGGGAGCCTAGGAAACTCCCCTTCCCCACTCGCATATTTTTGGCTTGACAGGTGGCCCGGGACCATCTTTACAGTAGCTTCAGTATATATACCGTAGTTTAACTTAGTTTAACCTGGAGGAGTTGGAATTCGGGGGGCAAACTGGCTCTGAGCCCGGACGCCAGACACTGACGCGAGGGATGGTGCGGTACTTTGCACAGAAGAGGCCCAACATGAAAAGGCGCATCCAGGCTCAGGTCAACGTATCCGGAACTCGTGTCGGGAGAAGGAAGATGGGATCAGTCACCGATGAGCCTTTGGGTATGGAGGGGCCGAATTTAAAGCAACCACATTTTCCGCGTACACATACATTTACACATACCTTCTACAAACCCCTTATCCATTAGAACCCAACGTACCACTAGAATGAGACATAGGGCCAGATACAGGTGACGGAACTTAGGCCGGCTAGTAAATAAACGTAACAATGTAATTGATATAAAGATAATGCAGAGTAAATATAAAAGATCGTCGGGAATAAGCACAGCGAGATAACGGCGGAAGATAAAATTACTAATCAGCGAGGGCGTCGAAGACGGAATCATCCATAGGAGCGGCTACGAAGGACTCGAGGGCTTTCAGAGGACCTATGTACTCTATATGTGCATGCGCATGTGATAACGGCACGTCACTAACCTTTCCAGTGGATGGCGGTCGATCCCATACAGGTAGGACAATGGGAGATCGAGCGGAGAGGGCATGGAAGCAGAGGATCGCGCACTCTGGAAGCGCAGCTACACCAGATGCAGTGGTTTCAGTCCGTAGGAATGATAGGTAAATAATATAGGGCCACGGAACATAGTATGTTTAGCAATTGCACCGTAGGGCTTAATTGACGTGCTAGGTAGTTTTGTTTGCGTTTCCCATGAACATTCACGAACTTCATACCCCAGTATTTAATTTAAGTTTAGCTTGCGATAGGGTTACCACAAAACCAATTCATCCCCTATAGTTCGAAACAAAAAATTACACAACGTGAACTGGGGAGGTCTTGAATAAAGCGAGGGTGTTTGGAAATACTACGTTAAAAACCGTAGAGCCTTCATCCGACGTAGATAGATAGCTTGTTTGCCTCTAACAAGGCGTAAACTCAGTTAGGAGTAGGATCGAGCTGAAAGGCGAAGAAGAGGAGCCATCACACGACTTATCGTACGGCTGGCTTAAGTGATCACTTTACATAATGTAACGTTCGCCATTTCACCCATGATAGAATAATATCATGTGTACTAATTTTTGTAAGTTGTATATATTTAAATTATACGCCAAGTTTCAGATATGAGTAACATTATGTAACAATCCTCAGCATGGCCGGCACCAAAGCTTTTTCATTCTCCTTAAATGACCACAGATGTCGCTAATGAGACATCTGTATTCAATTTTTGGAGTTTTGTTAGCAATATCCGTGCATAAAAATAGTTTCGTCTCTGTGAGACATCTATAATATACAGAGCGTACCAAATCTAGCAGTAGAAACTTGGCCGGTAGATTCCTGCCTATGAGTCTAAAATATTCAAGCAACCATGACCTAATATCAATAGTCATGGAGATATGCAATATCAAAGTTTGCTTTTTTTTTCAATATTTCTGACTTATTTTTTGCAAAAAATTGAAAAATTCATTCACTTTAATACAAGTCGGATAAAATGATAAAAACCTTGGAAAAATTTGAAAAAAAATATTTTTACAAGTTTTTTATCATTTTATCAAGTTGTATTGGAGCAAATGAATTTTTCATAATCGTTACAAGTTACTGTAATGATAGTTCATATTTTTGAAAAAAGAAAACAATAATAATAATGAAAAATTTGGACATACTCAAAAATATTCTTTTTTTTTTATTTCAAAAAAATCCTAGTTTACAAATAAAGGTACTTAATACTAATTTAATAATAAAAATATAAGATAAATTACACTTTTTTTTGTTAAATTTGTGGATTATGCCACTCTACTAGGCTACGCCTGTCCCAGAGTGGCGTTATAGAACACAATTATAATTTTTTTTTTAAATTCGTCAGTAATATTTATTTTCATAAGGTAGTAATTATGTATCTACAAAGTATCAAGTGCAGTGTTAGTGGTAAGTTGAGTGAGTCATAAGTCCAAGTGTAAATATGTGTAGAATAATTGTTTAATGTAAAAAGGGTTAAAGTTTTGTTTAAGATTATTTTTTATTTTACTTAATTTATTTATTTATTTATATAGGTATATATTTTTATATATAGACATTATTATGCAATTACAGTAAGTAAATTTTCAGTTGCTGTTCTACCTTTATTACATATGTTTCTACTTACGAGGACGAAGTCGATGTCCCCAAGGTATCAGTGAATACTCAAAAAATACTTTCTCCGCAAGAATCACGCGTCCAGTCGGTGAAAGCTCCTACCAACCCCCCACATGTACCCGCCAGACTTGTAATATTTGTCACGGGCTGTATTTGAAGTCCCGGAATAATTCCGCGCGAGAAGAAGTTTGCGGGGAGAAATGGACTTTTGATTTGCAGAACATTGAACATGAAAATTATGTTTTCGATACAAAGTGAACTTGGGAGTTGAGTGATTTAATAAATGGCGAAAGAAATCACTCCGCAGCGGCGGGAAGTTTGGGAGACTGAAATCATTTTTGAAAAGTTTGAGCCGGAATGACAAAAGTTGCCCCACACATGGGGCAGGCTGAGCTTAATCGCATATCGATAGAAGCTTGCGGCTAAGGCTTTCTTTTGTACGCAAATTTGAAAAAAACTGCTTTGTCAATTTCCTTAAAAGCGAATATATTTATATTCAAGAACACATTCACAAAAAGAATGTGTTCTTGAATACAATATATGAATGTGTTTTGTATCAAATGTGTCCAAAGATTAAAAATGAATTAAACGGTTAATTCTCGCGTGCACTAGAGGCAGTTACACAAAGTAATTTGTGCCTACCGTACCAGAAAAAGTGGATTTCTCTAAAAAATTGATAATATATGTTAATCAATTAATAAATTAGACTTACACATAAGGTAGATATATTCACTATCATTTTGTTCCAATTTTAATGGAGTTAAACTCTTATTTTTACACTTTCTCGCTTCATAAGTGTCGTTCTTCTAACGTTTTATAATTGTTCCCTATATTCCCCTAATTCTCATCAATATTTTTACATGATACCTTAATGTCGCAGTAAGACTATCAGGATTATTAACGAACTGTTTGTAACATGTATCTCCAAAAAATAAAGATCCCACTCTACAATAAAACCGAAAAATATTACCTTAATTAATGTACGATGCCGCTATAGTGTAATTGGTTAATGCGCCTGCCCCGGATAGGAGGAGATCCGTGGTTCGAATCCCGGTAGAAGCCAAATATTTTTTCATTGATTTGATTTTTATGTGTGTCTTTCTACTTGATTAATAAATTTGGCGAACTTATTTATTTATTACTATGGTACGAAATAATATCTCCTTCTTGTGCCCTTTCCATACAACGGACGTAGGCTGTCATCACTGTATTTACTGTGGCCTAGAATAGCTCTACAGTTGAATGGCCAAACCACTGTCTTAGGTTTCTCAGCCATGACATTCTCCTTCTTCCAGGGCCACGACTTCCGTCAATCTTTCGTTGCATTATAAAGTGTAGATGCAAGATCTCTCATACTGTCGTGTCCGAGATGTTGAAGTTTTCAGATTTTCATTGTTTTAATTTATTTTTTTATATTATTTATCCAAATCATAACATTTTCAAAGGGGCGTGACTTGAATGTAGGCCGGCAACCTTAAAAAGAGTACGAAGAGGCGCTGCTATAAAAGAGGAGAGCACAAGCTCTCGTTCTCTCTCTCTTCCATCAGCCAACGGGCAATGGGATTAGTTTAGGGTCGGTCGACACAAAGTATCTGAATATACTGAAGATAATCGCAAGCATCTGGTCTTTTATTTGGTGATCATATTGGTTGGTCGTGTATTGTTCTTATGTTTTTCCAGTGACATTTTCATTTTTTACGCGTTTCATTACATTTCATATTTCTATTTTCCCGCGTGAACATTTTCAAATATATTGATATTTATATGAACGAATGTTTATATGTAGTCAAACACTAAAAAAAATAACCCATAAAAACCAAGTTTTTCTTATACTCATATTCTTTGTAAAATAAAACAACAATTAAAGACGAATTAAAACATATAACATAACACTAAACTTACAGTAATTTAATATATTTCTAAAATGTCAGATGTTCTGAGCTTTGATAAGACAGTTCATGCTTTGAAGATTAAATTCTAAAAACATTTGTCAGTCAATTTAGATTTTCGACATTCGTAGTGAAGTACCTATTATGCATACCGACGGAGTAATTCAAATTTAGAAAATATTCCGCGATGTTATCGGGCCGCCGTAATCAAACTTTTCTAATGATTCTAATTTGAAAAAACCAATAAAATTTCTAAAAATCCGAAATTATACAATAATTATTAATTTTTTAACGAAACTTTGATACATCTTCTTGATCGTCGCCACGAGTCTACTTGTCAAGTTTCAGCTCGATTGGATCACGGGAAAAGGGTCAAAAATCGATCCAAAGTTTTTATTGACGGCAAGCAAGCAGACGCCACGAGTTAATATAAAGGGAGTAATGAACTGTAAAATGCAAATTGAAAACAAATGCGACTAAAATGCTAAAAAACTCAGCCAACTATAAAAAAATGACTTTGTATCTAAATTATATATCATTATATTCCTATGTTGAATCATGTAAAAATGTTATCCATAAACCTTTTAGGTTTCTATTATATTTTAAATAAATTTTTTTAAAAAGCGGCAGGAGTGAAGTCAATACGAGATGGCAGGCTGGCGAGCGGCGGAAGGTCATTCAGCACATTCTTGTTGTCAGCACTTTCCATGCGACTTATCAATCTCAGACGTTCAAGCACGAGGAAAAAATTGAGGCCACATCACCTGGAAAGATAAGATATTTTCTAACATTACAAACATAATCATTTAAAAAATTTAAATTTTAAATTATCTTAATTTATCACCTGTGAACTTTTTTTCGTAAAAATAAGAAAATTTGTTTGTTTTCAACACGCAATTTATTTTTATTTATTAAATCCCAAAAGAAAATATACAAAATATAATATATATTACATACATTATGAGTATATTAAATCCTATAAAGGTATATACATATACCTGTACACAGGTTCGGGAGATGAGAAGTTAGATATGTGTTATAATTTACACACGACTAACACTCAATAAAAACGATATAAATTAGTAACTAGTGATTAATATTAATACCTAGCTTTCAAAATAGTAACTCTAAATGATAGTTTAATGATGATTACAATATTATATTCAATATAAGGATATCAGATGTTCTTGTGTTTCGATTATCCATTTTTTTATTTTGTTTTTAGTTGACTTGTTTACTTCGGTTACGATTTTTAGTTCGTTGGGTAATATATTGAAGTATTTAGTAGTAATTTTGGACCCTTTTATAAATTTATGTCTGAATCTACCATCATAATTTTTGAGTACTTTCATTGAAATAGTACTTCAAACTGTCTAGTACAAACTGTTGTCTAATATTCAATACAAAACTTTTCCCTAACCCTATTTTTTTGATATTCTCTTTTTCATGTCGAATATTGGTTTGATAGCTTTTTTGTAGCCACCGTCCTACGCAATGATGCCATAGTTAATGGTACTTTCGAACAAAGCATGTTATAACATTTTTAAGACTAGAGTCCATAAAATATCGTATTTTGTTTTTCAACAGTTAAAAGTATATATTTTTTATTCACATCGATTGTGCCTTTATATAGCTCTGTATAAGAATGACAGTAAGAGTTGAGTTAGAGTAAGAATATGGAGCGCATAAGAGATATTCCTTCGAGATATTGTTATAAGCAAAGTCGAGGGCAAGAAGGGAGGTCAAGTCGAGGCTCTTGGTTTTGTTGGCCGAGTATAGGGCGAGTAAGACATTGAGGGGATTTACCCAGTAATTCGGGTTTTAATTTAACATCACAATGAACTTTTATCTAGCATTCAGTGGCCTGGAAGATATTGCCAGCAATAAGCCTCCCGTTTATTTAAAAATACCCTTAAAAATAATTCATTAGCCATTAAAAAAAAACGAGCGAGGCTTACAACAGTGGCGTATTACGTATATCATTTGACATCTCACAATTAAAAATATCAATAGAGCAATAACAGAAATCAACATCAAAATATAAAAAAGGTAATACCTATATATTTATTAATTAGTAAATACAAGTATTATTATTGAATTTTGCCGCACTAGGTAGGTACCGTATATATCTATATACTCATTTTGTTTAGAAATGTCTTTGGTCAATTGTTTTTATTTATGTTTTTATTATTTAAATACGTTTTTATTTATTTTCATAGATGGCGGAGTGTGCCACCATAAATATTGTATGGAAACTTTGAACAAATATTTAAAAATAATCACATAATTTACATTAAATTTGAGAATGTAAATCATTAAGGGTAGTTATTGTTTACATTAATGTAAAAAAAAATAAGTATTTATTGGATAGTTTCGAAGATATAAGCCAAAATATATCAAAGTTACAACATACACACGCTTGACACCAGCCATGTAACATATATAAAATATCATAAAGGCTGGCTTTTGGAAGTGTGATGATGATTTTTCTCCATCGCGCTCGCTTTGCGCGTGTCCTTAGCCTTAGCCATCTTGTCCGTAGCCAACTCCTACTCGTCTCCTTATCACTGAGCTAGTTTTATCACTGTAACATTGTATATCAGAAACATGTTTCAATTGTTACTTAGTTGGTTGAAAGAAATTGTCAACTGGCAACAAACCTGCTATTCTATTTATAATGTAATGTCAGTGGGTATTGGTAATTTGACAGATCGCGAGGTTTCGCGTGAGTTCATTTTCCTAGTTTTTAATTGTTCGTTACAAAATGTCCTTATTTAGTCGGTAACTGATTCGTAGTTGATGTCGTCATCAATATCCAATGAATGAGGTTAACGGTGACATCCTCGGCTCAGCCGAAAGATAAAAGGGGTGTCAACAGAATGACACATGTCAGATTTCCACGGTCGCTATATAGTTGCTATTAGACAAATAAAGGGAGTGATTCTTTGAGACCTGAAGTCGTATTATTTTAATCATACCCGTAAAACCAGAGTATAACAAATATAAACTTGAACAAATAAATAAAAAGCAACAAAAGATAAACAATTCTGAAAATATAGCCTTCGGTTAGGCCGTCCTAGATGCCTACCGAAAAATTTAACAAATCATCATATTTACAGGGGAAATCCAATTTCATAGACTCGGGATTCCTCACAGGGCAGGCTCGTTCGAACCCTTCCATTTCGGGGGTGGGTGGGGGCGTGACTAGGCGTGGGGGCAACCCTATATTGACACTCCATCCACGTAGATTGAATATATTTGACGTCACACCCCTGACATATATGCCGTATATACATAATACACGAATAATAATGTGAATCTGTAAAACATAGAAAAGGCTCTTGTATTTATTTGTATGTATGGTAGAATCGGTGAATTGCATTGAGTTAAGTGGTCACATATGTGTATTTGTATTTAAATTTAATGGAAACGCGTCCTTATGATATATACAGTTAAATTACAATATCATTGAAATATTGGGCAGTCACTACGTGGTGCGACAATTGAGATCTATTTCTTTTATCTAAACTTTGTTCTATTATATTCTATACAATGGCAATGGTCCAATTCAGTTGTGCTATTTTATTAACTTGGTCAGTGTTAGGTTTAGTAAATTCTACATGTAATTATTTGTGATTGTATTATAAATTTATTATATCGTTGTACCTCTCCAAAAAGAGACTAAATCTTGTGTCTCGAGAGGGACTTACACTTTTATACATATATTTTTTTTTTAGTTTTTTTTAAGTACATAAATGTATATAAGAGAAAAAATTTACTAAATATGCGATAATTAATGCATTTATGTGGGACAATAAATTAAAAAAGAAAAATTAACAATAAGCAAACAATTAAAAAATGAATATAGTAAAGAGAGAAATATAATAAAATTTTAAGCAAAGATTATAACAGTGTACAGTAAAATTTTATTAAATTTAAAACTATATATTATTAAAGAAATATCTTAAAGAATTATATGATAAAGACTTTATACAATTATGTAATTTCTACTAAAATGACAAGTTATTTTTCTACTCTCATTAGATCCGCATTTTACATAAATATTATTATTGGTAAAATTTAAACAATAAAAAAACCGACTGCTTTATTATAAGTAGGTTTTGAAAATATAAGTAAGAATGGTTGCTAACCAACTTTAAATCGTTGCAGATCCTAAATGGTCATACGAAATGAAAAATGATTAGAAACTTAAGGATATTTTTCAAATTCATATTCAATGATACCCCACTTAACACATCTTCAAGTTTGTGTTAACTGGGGTATTATGCCGTGTTGTTACGACCTTTCGGGCCGACGTTTCGGATCCCATTGCAGGGTCCATCATCAGGGCTGATGTGTTGTCTTGAATGTTGGTGTTGTGGTTAAGTATCGGCTTGTAATACCGTGCCGAAGTCATGATGTGTTTGTATTGTGTTGTATGTATGATTCATCCGTTGTCTGATCACTATCTCTGCGGAGTCTGCGACGAGAATGACTTTGAAGCGCCGGATACCAAGATGTTTTTAATTTGAGACCATCATCTCTATTAATGTTTATCGGATGCTTGTAGATTTCTAGTGCTTCCTTGATAAGACGCGCATGGTGACTCTTAGGCTTTCCAAGGATTTTCGGTTCGAATGCAAAATGATGGCCGGTATCCAGAAAATGCTCAGCCAGTGCTGATTTTTCTGGATGACCGAGTTTGCATGCCCGTTTGTGCTCGTTGACCCTTTTGGAAATGGTACGCGCCGTTTGTCCCACGTATACTTTATCGCAGTCTTGACAATCGAGTCTATACACACCGTCTGTTTCTAAGCGATCTCGATCCTTCGCTGATCTCAACAATCCTTAATTTTGGAGTTGGTACCAAAAACTGTCTTAATGTCTCTTTTCTTGAGAGCTCTGGCAATTCTGTCTGTAACGCTTTGGACAAAAGGCAGAAAGGCGATGCCTTTGCACTCAGGTTCTGTATGTTTTTCAGGGCGAACAGACCTCGTACTTATGATGCGTTGTATCTGTCGCTTCTGGTAACCATTGCCTTCCAGTGCGTCGCTGAGTGTTATCATTTCCTCCTGTAGATATTCATCTTGGCATATCCTTTTGGCCCTCGTGGCCAAAGTGTTGATGAGACCTCTTTTTTGAGCAGGATGAATCATACATACAACACAATACAAACACATCATGACTTCGGCACGGTATTACAAGCCGATACTTAACCACAACACCAACATTCAAGACAACACATCAGCCCTGATGATGGACCCTGCAATGGGATCCGAAACGTCGGCCCGAAAGGTCGTAACAACACGGCATAATACCCCAGTTAACACAAACTTGAAGATTCTGAGTGGCCGTGAAAACCTAAGAACATTCCCACTTAACACAGTTCGTCACATACATTGATTTTTTCTTTTTCACAATATGGTGTCTGATTGTCGCCATATTGAATTTTCATTACTGTCATATCTTTAGCAATACTTGCAACACTAAGATGAATCGATTGACGTAACAATCGTCAAAATCGGCTCACGCGTTCGGTCTCTAGAGCGCCACAAAGGAACAAACATACATAAATACATGGGCTGATAAACACATTACCCTCCTTTGCGACGCGTAGTCGGGCAAAAAGGGGATTTATGAAGAAAGCGGGTTGTATAAAATACCTTGGTGCGCGTCTCGGCTACGGTGCGCTTTGCTTAACGATTCGTAGATGGCGGAGCGCGACCACTACAGTTTATTGATTAATAAATTCATAAAATGGCTAAAGGTACTGATACACATGCTTACTAGTGGCACGTGAGCATGCGCAGTATTGACCTTCTTTATCCCTTGCTTATTAATAGCATGTGTGTACGCACATTGCTAGTAATCAGCATGCCCATTAGTGGCATGCTCAAAAATCAACCGCCGGTTGATTTATGAGCATGCTAATGTCATTCACCTTGAGAAGGGGTATCTTTTGAGCATGTGTGAACAGGCTTGCTTATTATGAGCATGCTTATGTCATTCGCGGCTAGTATCAATTATCAATGCAATCTTCTCAGTCAGCGACAGATGAAACAAATATAGCGCGTTGGAGAGATGATAATCACGATGGAATCACGAATGTCTGTGGAATACTCGGCCACCGCTATGTAAAAATAATATAGCAAATAAAATAATATAGCAAGTAATTATGTTTATGAAACTTTATTAAAAGACATGCATGATTCAAATATTACAATAAAAATTATAAAAACTAAAATCAAAAATATTGTGATTCATTGGTTCACTTGAATTTTCTATTTCAGTTTGCAATGTTTCCATTTTGAACAAGAGCGTCTCTATTCTATGACAAGAGCATGCCACTAATAAGCGTGTGTGTTTGATTAAACCTAGGAACTGTTTTGATTTGTTGGTTCACTTGAATTTTCTATTTCAGTTTGCAAAGTTTCAATTTTGAACTAGAGTTCCTCTCTATTCTATGACAAGAGCATGCCACTAATAAGAATGTGTGTTTGATTGTTAGCTTTGAGCATGCTTAAAATAAGGAAACTAATAATGAGCAATTGTGTACAGTTGTTAGGGCATGCTAGTTTTGAGCATGCTAATGAGCATGCCAGTAATAAGCATGTGTATCTGTACCTTAATACTCGCATCAGCATTGAAGAGATGTGTAAATTCAAAATGGTTTCGTTCGCGTGGTTCTAGTAACTCTTTTCGGAGGCCCAAGAACGTGCTCTCTGAACCCCCCGCTCTGTGGGGACGCAAGGCTCTGACAATGGCTTTGGGGAATTAATAACAGCTGGCGCGGTTCCAAGGCTGCCGGGTAAATTGAGCAACTTAAGTGTTAAACAGCGCGGTTAAGGTCAGCGGCCACGTGCCCGAATCGTACAAATACAACACGTGTCAGTGGCGACCTACCCTGGATATTAATTACAGCGCGAAAAGGAAACAAAAGAAATGTTTGTTGGCATGAAATGTAGTAAGAATAGATATTTTGAGTAAGTCCAAATTTTTCAAGTACACAATACGTGATTATGTCCCCAAGGAGACATCACTTCATCAGATTTGACAAGACAAAAATCTTATCGACAGAACCAAACCTTATACCCAGATTAGTGAGGGAGTCCATTGAAATATACAAACATCCCAATTTCAATAGAGATGACAGTTACAAACTTTCAACTTACGACATTGATTCAACCCTTGAGAGACGTCGCAGTAAAGTCCGCCGACGTATCTAGTACATATTGCACACTGGCGACCTCTATTGTAGAAGAAGTGAACACTCCACAACAAAGTGCATATAATTTACGGCCAGGAAAGCAGTAATCAGACCGCCCTCTACCTCCGCGGGTAAAGGTCGTCCTCCTGATGACGTTGAATAAGCATTCAACGAAACGTCGAGAATCGTTTCTCGGAAAAATATAAAGTTCGTATAAAATATCCGCAACCAGTTACAGTTAAATATGTCCAACGACCGTAATAACAACCTTAACTCTTTAATCATTAATCAAGATATATTATAATGTCTCATAGAGACGAAGCCTATACACAAGAAGTTTCTTCGCCACCTCAACGCTAGATTTAACTGTCTTTTGACTCTTATCACGAAGCACTACATTTCCACAATATAGAAACTCTGGAACATCGAAGAGTACGTGCTGATCTAATACTATTATTTAAACCACTGAGAGGATATCTCGACTGTCCCAATCAACTGGACTTAATCTCTTTTCATGTTTCCTGCAGATGAACCCGACAGAACGTGCTCTTCCATGTTCCGAGAAATAGAACATCCCATACACAAAATACATTTTTATATCGCGCATGCAAAGCTTTCAATAATAATTGTATCCATATTGACCTCTTCAACATTGGTCTTACCGAATTTAAAAGAACTTGCAGGAACATTGGTCTTACTGCTAGACACTGCGGGCGGCTATTATGGCCGCTTCGCGGCCAATGATGGCCGCTGCGCGGCCAATTGTGTTTGCTATCTGACAAATTTCCATTTTTGCTATTGTGGCCGCTTCGCGGCCAATTATTGTGCAGCAATTGTGTTTGCTGTGCAGCAAACACAATTGTTTACCTACCCAATATTGAAATATTTACTATTTTCATTTGCGAAAAAAATCAAAATCTTTTTTTCAAATTAGTCTAATTTAAACTTTAAAAATTTAATTTACGAATTCCCGCGTTATTTTCGAATTAACGGGGTAAATCTATTTAAAAATTAACATTTGGGACTTTTTTATTTGAAAATGTCACATGTACAATGTACAATGAATTATAGGGAATTTCAAATTATCGGGGTTCGAATTAACGGGATTTTATTGCATATTAGGAAACTGATACACGCTATACCTATATGTATGTTCACCTAGAGTTTAAGATAATTATCGTCAAAATGTTATCAAAAGCATAAAAATTAACTAATGAATTGAAATTATAGGGAAAAATTAAAAAATAATTTAAAATCTCAATGAATACAATATTTTGTGTAAAACAACCAGTTTCAACAATCCCTTGAATAAGCCATCACCAACGGATAAATTCCTATGAAGAATAATAATTTCCTTTTATTATACTGTTTGAAAATTCAACTGGTAAATTAAAATGTTCATTTATATCTAAACCACCTTCATCATTAAAAATACAATCAATTCAATTTTATGTAAACATTAGACCTTCTAATCCTAATAATCTAATCTAATAAATAATACATCCAAATACATCCAAGCCAACTAAGCGCGTTCATTCTTTGGGCAAAAAATTGGATTATTAAAGAGTTAAGGTTGTTATTACGGTCGTTAGACATAATATTTAACTATAACTGGTTGTGGATATTTTATACGAACCGTATGTTATTCCGAGAGACGATTCTCGACGTTAGGTTGAAAACTTATTCAACGTCATCAGGAGGACGACCTTTACCCGCGAAGGTAGAGGACGGACGCGGGTAAAAGTCGTCCTCCTGATGACGTTGAATAAGTTTTCAACGAAACGTCGAGAATCATCTCTCGGAATAACATATGGTTCGTATAAAATATCCGTAACCAGTTATAGTTAAAAAATATTGGATGTTTACACATGAAACATCTGCTACGGAATGCATTTCATTAAATATGCTTTTGGCTTCTAAATTCACTTCACATTCAATTCAGAATGTCTATGTGTGAATGGCCAATTCACAGAAGTTAGTAAGACACCATTCCGAAGTATTACAATTTCTTCTCCATTAAAAAAGAAACAGCGTTACGAATTAAGATGTGCAAGCTGTACGTACGACTCACGTTATTTCACTGTGTTGGTATTTACGGGTATAGGTAAACACCAACACACGGCGCGGCTTATACATACTAATTCGATTGTCTTTCTTAAGTAGAAAGAGGTCTATAAATCACTTAAATGTTATTCGTAGAAACAATGTTTTACTTTTAAATCCTTAATTTTTTTTGTTATGTGAAAAAAGGAGGACTAAATTTGAAATATATAAAATTTATATAAATAAATAGCTAGAATACGGCCGATAATCTAACATTCATCAATCGGTGGTATTCGTCGTGATCGTCGAACAATGACGCATGGGCAAAAAATTCCATTTTGACTTTTTTGGATCGTTAAAAGTGAAAAAAAGAAGCCATCTAATGGTATATAAGAAGTGTATTTTTTCTCATTAATTTAATCGTTATTCCAACTTCGTATAACGACGGTTCTGATTTGCGATCGTAGAACAATGCAGCATGTGTAAAAATGTCGTTGTACTGCGCTGACTATATTTGAGGTTTTAAAGGTATCCACTTTAAATGACTAACCCAAGTTTCAAATGAAAATCTTTTGTAGTTATCGAGCCATGACATACTTTGTGATCCATGGTGTACAAAAGTCTTCAAAGAAAAGCACCACAATATTTGATCGACCTCTGTATCCCAATATCCCAATGTTGCGATCTATGGAAGCAGGTCTTCAAGAAGAGCCTAAAAACTCATTTTTTTCGGAATATCACACGTGTAAAGCGCCCTTGAAGCCTCTCTTACGCAAAAACGGCGCTATAAACATTTAAGGTAGCGTGTGTGTTTTAACCTTACAATTTATGTAAAGATGTAACATCTCGCGTTCATTTCCATGTATCATTCTCATCTCCATCGTTTATATGAAAAGTTAACCTAGAAACAGTAACTACGCATAAGGTGACGTGTATGTTTTAACCTCACAATTTAGGTGAAGATGTAACCTCAAAATTAATATTCCTCACAATTTAGGTAAAGATTTAACCTCAAAACGATATATTTATCTAAACACGTTTCACCCATGTTTCACCTAGTGATGGGTCCGCTCTGTACTCACTACTACAATGTAGTACTACACTACATTGAAGTGCACACTTGGCACATTTTGATGTGTAGTGCACACTACAAATTACAAACACCAAAGTTATTGAAAATATAAACTTTAAATAGTACACTTAAATTTTTTGGAATCGAACGAAGAAATCTGGCTGGCGACCTTTTTTTTTTTAGCTCGCCAAATTTTTATTTGGGAAAAAAATACTTCATTTCATTTAAAAATTTACTTCACTATAACTTCATTTCATTACTTCACTTCATTTACTTCACTTCAATTACTTCACTTCAATTACTTCACTTCAATTACTTCACTTCAATTACTTCACTTCAATTACTTCACTTCACTTACTTCACTTCATTTACTTCACTTCATTTCGTAGTACTACAATTACTTCACTTCAAGTAGTTTTTACTACAATTGTAGTGTACACTTTGTAGTCTTCAAACTGGTGAACGTGTGTGTGTTGTAGTCTTCATTTTGAAATGAAGTTTTTCCCTTCGCTAGTTTCACCTGTCAAACCGAAACCGCCGATATGTCAAAATTCAATTTCGATATGACTTGCCAAAAGTAAAAATAGAATTGATTGAACAAAATGTGGTATTTCGTTATTTCTAATCAATAATCAATAAATATCATCGTCGTATTAAATAATGCATATAATATTTACATATTAAATTATATCTAAATGTATTTTAAAATGAACTGTTAAGCCTCGTTTCTTTAAAAAAATCATACAATTTTTTTATGCTGGCAATGGAAAAACATACACTATATGCGTCATTTTTGGGACAATTAACATATAGATGCTTTAGATTTCATGTACTAAATCGACTTTGACCAATCACTCACTATATCTAATCTTCTCTTCGTCCACCTCTTCCTCTATAAAAACCTTCGAATTCCAATTGGAATTTCTGCATTATCATCTTATTTAACTTGTATTGAAACGAATGAATTTTTCATAATCAATAGAAGTTACTGTAATGATATTTCAACATTTTGTAAAAAATAAGTCAGAAATATTAAAAAAATACAAATTTGAAAAAGTAGTCATTTTTTTTAGAAACGTTTTAAGAATCATTTGAGTAGTTTCTAATTTTGATATAGTGGTTTTATATGCCCCTCCCCATCCAATGATACCGTACTGTAATTGGGATTGAGCAAAAGCGTATATTTTATTTTAATATTTTTCGTTGATAGGACATTTCCAAGTCTCAAAAATATAAAGGGAGTTTTAATTCATTATTGTTAAGATTAATTGTCTATTTTTTCCACTTGGGGTTATTGTCTGTTATGATTCCAAGGCATTTATATTATCTTCTTCTTCAATTGATAGTCATTAAAGTCCTTACTGTAATGAATTTTAATATTAATTTCTGAGATGTTTTTTTTCTGTTGAATAGCAAAGCAGAGAAAATACGTTTTATCAGTATTAATTGATAGTAATTACGAGTATTACTCGAGTACTTTTAAAAATACTCGACTATCGAGTACCTACGTAAAAGATGGACGAGTATGCTTGAGAATCGAGTACTCTAATTAGGACTAGTAAACTATGCAGTTGGAAAAGGGTGATTTTTGGTGAACGAAAGTGATAGCGTTATACGAAATAGATTTTTTTTATTGCAGTTAATTTTTTGTGCAAAATAATGGCAATTTATTAAATAAGCACCCAGATGGGAGTTAGAGGTGTATCTCTGTATTTGAAAAAAAAACATTTGACAATGCCGGTTCGGAAATCAGATCACGGGGAACCTTTGAAAAGCTAAGTGGTAACAATAATGCGAATCGAGGGTCGTTATTTGGTGATGGGTATTTTCAATTGTGCGTTTCGTGAGAGATATCCTGTACAAAGGGGGGCGCGCTTCCCATTCTGATCCTTAAATACGGCCTACACAATAGTTGCTTGTTCGCGATTCGCGAAGCTAAAAGGAAATCGCTACAATGGATTTCAGATTATGGAAATCAGTTGGAATAATTTGGGACATTTTGATGGCTTTGTTTTGAGACCCGAAGAAAGCGACGACAGTCGTTGGAGCTTTTCATTTCGACGGATGATTTTCATTGGTAAACACAAATCAATTTTATGACTTTTAATTTTTTTGCAACACACCTACGCTAGGCCTTAAAGGGTCCACATCTCAGGTTGGGATTCAACCAGTTCACACTCGTTACTAAAAATATCTTCTTCTTTTACTTTTAGTAGATCTGTGCTACAGAAAACTACGCCTCCTGGGATGACGAGGTCCAGCTATTCCTCTATCTTTTCGGTGGTTTTCCCGGTAGGCGTCGTCCAGAGGGGATTTCATTCGCTGCTGTGTGCACGAGTCTGTCGCTGTTCATTCTGGCTACGCGATCCCGCCAGAATCTCCTTCTGAATCTACTCCATTGTGCGATGTCCTCACTAAAAATATAGTGTAAATATAGTGAAATGGTAAAAAAGATTGCTTACCATTGTCAGATTGCTTACCATTGTCAGATTGCTTACCATTGTCAGATTGCTTACCATTGTCAGATTGCTTACCATTGTCAGATTGCTTACCATTGTCAGATTGCTTATGATTGTCAGATTGCTTAACATTGTCAAATTTCTTACAGATGTCAATGACAAATTACAAAGGATTTTATACTGTCCTATGAACACACAAAAAGACTTCCATACCTACTTTCCCATATAAAAAATATTGCTTCGTCTCTGTGAGACATCTATAATATATGTTTATTAATGTCCCTTTGATGTCCTTTAGAGATCTTGATGTCCCCCTTGTGATAAAATCCAGTGTCGTATTCTTAAAAAATTTGGGCATACTCAAAATATTCTGGGGCATTTGATTTCAACCGAAGGATCCCATCTTTCGTTTTTAGTTTATTATTAGAGGAAAGTAATCAAATATCAAATACCATTTTGTTTTTGCGACATAAAAAAAAATATATCAAACAATTTTATTCGTTATTATAATTAGTCATACATTTGCGTCTTACATACATCTTAATTTAATAACAGCCTTATATTACATACATTAATTTAAAGTATAAAATTTTCTCAAAAACAAAATCAACACAAAGGTATCTAATTATGGAATAGGTACCTGAATATGAAATACTGCAAAACTATGAAGAGTAAACGTTAATTTATATGAGGTACTATAGGAACTTTGGTCTAAACTATATAAGGAACTTAATCTGTGCGGCTAAGAGTATTAGTTTACAAGAAATTGTGATATTCCATATTAGGGATACTATTCCATATTTGGTTACTTTCCTCTAGCATTATATAAAATATTAGATCCCTAGCTAGAATTGTGGTATCTCATCCCTTTGACAGAGCTTCGCTATTTATTCGTTGAATGTAAATAATACGGGTGCCCTTAAGACGAAGGGCGAAAACATTAGGCTGGAAGGGTGGCCATAATTGTGATGAGCGCGGTTCTCGGCTCGTGTTCAGGGCTCGGAAACTGCGCCAAAATAATAATTATAACGGCAATAATAACATTAATAAAGAGTGGGTTGGCCACGCCCCCGTTCCGCGGGTAATGGCCACCTACTCGCATCTCGTGGCGACAGCGGCTACTCTATTATACGAAAGCAAGTAAAATTTAGTGCCAATGTTTTCTAGAGCACTACACTTCATTTATTTTAAATTTGATGTAGAATAAGATGCGGCGAAACTTTATCTATCAGAATATGTTGAGTATGTTCAAAATTTTCAAGAACACAATACTGGACGTTGTCCCATAGGGGGACATGTTTAACATAACTTCGTCTCTATGAGACATCTATTACATATCTTGATTAATGATGTCTCCCTGGATTTTAAATCCACTAATGTATTCTTGTATATGCTAGACTTGTATGTAAGAATAACCATATTTTTGAGTAATTATAGATCAACATCTTCAATGGCATAGCCATATCAACGAATTGACGAAAGGAATTAGAAGATGTAGATAAAAGTAGACTCTTAAATAAAGCTCTAGAAATTAAGAATCCATAAATAATAATGAATGTATCATGAATAACCAAAAAAATCTAATGTAGAGTTCTATCTTGAATATATTCCCTTTCACCCTATCACCTGTTTTATTCTCACCTGTCCACTATCAACCCCCATTTTGACACTTAACACCGAGGTATGATTGTCCCTAATTTGTAAAATTTATTTAGTATAAAGTATACATAAGTAAGTATAGTATTAAGTGTTTACCAATAATAAAGTGGTGATAAACCAAGGTAATTTGTCTAATTCTATTCATAATGAATAACCACAAAGTAATAGTAAAAAACAATAGTAAATTCTTGAATTATTTGAACTTCTTTTTCAATCGCTGTATAGCTCATATCGAGCCTTGGCCTCCATCAGTCCTCGCCTCCAGCTCCTCCTGTCTCCTGCTAAAGTCCTCCAGTCTGTCACCCACAATATTTGGTCCGCATCCCTTTTGACCTCGTCTTCCGAGACTGCTTTTATATGTTACCTTATTTTTCACTCTGTTTTCATTATTTCTTTACTATGTTCTTTACCATGCTATTATTATGTATTATTATTGCTTTATTCCTTATTATTGCTTTATTTTAACATACTCTTCTGTTTTTCACTATGTTTTTTTTTTATTATGCTTTCACTTTATTTTATTATTGCTTACTACGATTGCTATACTACGCTTTTATTTGTATTTGTATGTATTTGCTATGCTCCTACTATGCTTCATTATGTTTCTTTGCTGTACTGTTTTCTATTTTTACCACTGCTATATTACTGCTGTTTTTGTTATAGTGCTAATATATTTTGATTATTCCTGAACCAGTCTGTGATCCGTCGGTTATGATTTCTTTGGGCACGAATCTTTTGTTTTTTTTCTTTATGTCTTTTTCCCTCCACGGAGGGTTTGGAGTTTTCTGCGTCTTTTCTACTATTTATGAAGGTTTTGCGCGACCGACACGCCCGGTTTTCCTCTCTGGCCTTCGTCAATGGCCAAGCGAGGAGGTCGCTTTAGCATAAAATAATTCCAACCAGGCGGCGAACTTGCTGGGCCGATATTGACGCTTTTGCGCCTAGAACGGTTCAGGGTGTGTGGTGGGTCCCTTCATTGACCTTATCTTCCCATGGCAGCCCAGGTCTGCCGACTCTTCTTCTTACACCCGGACGTCCCTCGAGGATTCTCCTGGGCACCCACAATGACGACATTTCCTGCATATGCCCTGCTCATCTTAGCCTACTCAGTCGAGCATGTTCAGAGATCTAAGGAGCCTTAAAAATGTTGTATAGCTCTTCGTTGTACCATATTCTCCAAGTTTCACTATCTTTCACGGGTCCCAGGATTTTTCTTAGCACTCTTCTCTCAAGTATTTTCAACATCTCCGCAGATCTTACTGTCATTGTCCATGCTTCGCATGAATAATTAGATCATACTCAAAATATTCTGAATATATAAAATCTGGTCTAAAAAGGAGTTAAAAAATTGAGAATAATTTTCAGGCATATACTATTACAAATACTCATAATTCGGAAGAATATCATGTACATATAAAAAGAATATTCATTTAAAAACTCTCATAAAAAAATATCTCATTACCAACAGCGACATCTATACTGGTTTATGAGGATGACAAATTTCATCCATAGATGGCAGTGATAAAATACAACTCACATACAAATCGCAAGTTGTGCAAGGTTGACATAATATATACAACTTCCAAAAATTTCATAGATGCGATAGGTCGTTGGACCTACGAACATCAAAAAAACTGTCATACCTACTTTCCTATACAAAAAATAGCTTTATCTCTATGAGACACCCATAATATATTTGGGTGTTTAGAGATGGTTAGGATTTTTCGGGTCACCACCGTCATGCGACGAAAAAGCTCCAAAGGCGTAGAGTATTTGATTATTTCTTATCTCGATAAAACAAATACAAAATATACATGAGTATGATTAGAAAGACAATGATAGATACTCTAAGGGCCATAGCCTCCAGCCGCCGCCGGAAGTAGGTGACAGACTGACATGCCCGCCTAGGGCGTGTGCCTCTTTTTATATAATTTACAAACAAAAAAGTCTTGCAATAAACTGCCGGCCGCGCGTGTCTTGCTCGTGCCCCAATTTTCTTATGTGGCATTCTTGCCACTGTGTGTGTGTGGTCTAGATTGGTAGTTTTCTGTATTGTGGTATAAATTCCACATATGTGTATATTTATATATATTCAGTTTAATATTCTTGAAACTAGCGTGTAACTAGTTCTTCGGTTCGCAGATAGTTTCGGAGCAAGTTTCTACATTTCGGATATTTTATCGAGCGTAGGTACTTTTATCAAGATACCCTCTCAACACTTACACATTGTTGTTCTTAAGTATCACACGGCGGGCTGTAATGTTTCTAGAAATTAAACTCCGAAACTTGAACCGGAATCCTACCTTAAACCTTAAGTGGCTCTGCGTCCGGAAAGTTAGTCTTGTCTTCGGGAAGATTCTGATGGATGAGTGACTACTTCTTGTGGTCGTCGGGAAAGGATTGCAAATGAAACACTTAATTATAATTTTAAAACCGTTTACATCGTTTAATGAAAGAGTGTTTGTAATTGCAAATAAAATAACAAAAAAGTCTGCGAGCTCGCAGCCGAGGTCCGCCTGATCCGCTGGCGAAGACCTGACTGCCCCTCTTCGTATGCGAACTTATAATTTATATGCAGTCTGAGACAATTGCACAAGGTCGCTGACGATGCATCAACTGTGATTGCGGCATTGCGCGCTCTCGGATTTCCGCTTTCTAAGTCTGTTAACCTAATTCCTCAACCTAACTTATTTATATTTCTTAACAACAAAAAATTGCATGACCCACATACATGAATACATGGCACGATAGTTTTGCAAACTGGATTCTAATTGTAAAACGTATGCACAACGAACAATATGATATTGCATGGTGGGAAGACAGTTTCCTGGCCACTCCACTCCGAGGGCCGTTGATTTGGTTTATTTTTGTGGATTTACTCTTCATACCACGGGCTACATGGGTTTTTGTTTGTAATTCTCTAGTAATTTGCGGAGACTTAACAAAAGACCAATGCAAATGTAAAAGACAGCAAATTTAGTACGATTTCAGCCAGAATCACATTTATATGCCTAGCAGCTGAAATATGATGCCTTAACTTATTTATCCACAATATGTAAATTTGTAAACTATGCCTGTCTCAACACAGATATTTCTAGTGAGACAGGCACAGTCCAAAAATTTGATAATTAAAATTAAATAGAAATAAATAAATAAACTTATATATAGATATAAGATAATGTATAATGTTATAAAATGAGCACATTTAAAATGTTCCATTTTTTAAACTTCGGATAGTTTGGAAGTGATAGAATGTGGGTAGGTACCTACTTTATTATTTTTAAATTGTTTGATGTTTGAAAAATGGAACATTTTAAAACAAGAAGAAGCTTGTGATGATATCTGTAAAAGAGAAAAAAAGGGGTTCAATTGTTTTCTGAAAGCGTCTTGTATCTGTTGTGCTGTTTTCTATAATATTGATAAAAACAATGTAATTACTCCCTTTATATTAATTCGTGGCGTCTGCTTGTCTTCTTGTCTGACGAAAAAACATTGGATCCATTTTAAACCCCTTTCCCGTGATCCAATCGAGCTGAAACTTTGCAAGCAGACTCGTGGCGACGGTCAAGAAGATCTATCAAATTTTCGTTAAAAAAAATTAATAAATTTTTGGATCTTACAAATTTTTAATGGATTTTTCATACAAATTATTAAGTTGTATGAAAATATTTCAATGCGTCTGGTAGACGCGAAACTTGATTATAGTATAATTTTGGCTTTTTGGAAAATTTTTATTACTCCCTTTCGTAGCGTCGCCCGACCGAAGCCCAACGCGTAGGTTAAGCGAAAAAAAAATGTTTCAACTAGTAAATGAGAAAGGGAGTATAATAAAAACTTGTTTTTTATGGGTTACTTTTTTTTAATTTTAAAGTAAATTACGATCACATAGATCATCCACTTTCCGAGTTTTTATTTATTTTCTGCTAAGTGTTGATTTCTAGGAGATTTTCCGACCACAAAGAGTTTCGATACCACACTTGTTGAACGGCCAAAGAAAGCACAGATTTTACCAAAACCTTTAGTATTTTTTCAATAACATTATGTAAAGTTATACAATAACTATATTAATTTAATGTAAGTTTTTATGATAACTTTTGGTCAATATTTTCTTATATCTTTTCATAAATGTTTAAAAAATATTTTGTAAATTTAGGCCATAATGTTAGTAAATACAGAAATATTTAATGTCCTCATGAATGATTTGAGTCTTTTTGAGATGCAACATTATAATTTTTTTATTATTTTATATACCTACTCGTTGAGTAGTAGTACTCAAGCCAAATACTTTGGCGGAAAATTCCATACAATGGTCCAATTTCTACTTAAATTACAAGTTATTTCCCTACGCATTTCACACAAATAATAACAAAGTTAAAACTCTATTTAATTCAAGATTACGTATTTTAGTAAAAAGTGGAATCCAATCCCAAATTATAATAATTTTCTTATCTGTCTGTCCGTCCGTCTGTCTGTCTGTCTGTCTCTCTCCCGTGACTTATTTTTATAGTAAAATTTTGTACTATGATTCCAAGGTATTTAATATGATCTTTTCTTCAATTGATGGACAATTTTCATGAAGTCTCTTTGAATACAGGTACTGATATGAATTTTAATATTAATATTTTAATTAATTTCTGAATTGTTTTTTTCTCTGTTGAATATCAAACCTGAGAAAATATGTTTTATCAGTATTGATTGATAGCAGATTTTCATCCATCCACATGGTCATTTTCTATTAGTCTCAGTCCACGTATTTTTAAATTAATTATTAAAAGCATATCGTCTGCATTGGAAAATAGTAAGCCATGTAATTTCAGTTCAAATATTAGGTCCTTGCATATGAAATTGGCGTTTAGTATGGGAGGAACATAATGCCGATTTTTTTTATTATAATATATTTATTTAATCAAAGTATGTACCATTGCTATCTATGCACTTTTGCCATCTCATAGGTAGTTCATCGATCCCTTTACTAAAAAAACCATTCGGACGGGAATCAATAAAATCTTTGAAGGCGGTTTGGACTGCCCCATCGGAGTTGAATTTTTTCCTTTGCAAGAAGTTATCCAAATTTCGAAAAAAATGGTAATCTGTTGGGGCAAGGTCCGGAGAGTACGGTGGATGTCTTAGACATTCCAATTGAAGCTCCTCTAATTTGGTAGCCGTCTGTTGTGCAGTGTGTGGTCTAGCGTTATCATGAAGCAGCAGTGGCCTAGAGCGATTAACCAGCCTCGGTTGTTTAGCAGCTAGCTTTTCCATCATGGTTTGCAGTTGCTGACAATAGACATCTGCCGTAATCGTATGGCCAGATTTAAGAAAGCTGTAGTGAACGACACCAGCACTAGTCCACCAAATGCTCACAAGTAACTTTTTTGGAGTCAATTTTCGCTTGGGGCATGGTTTGGCTGGTTCGGCAGGGTTCAGCCATTGCGATGAGCGCTTCCGATTATCGTACAGGATCCACTTTTCATCACAGGTAATGATTCGATTCCCTTCCGGCACAATAAAATCCCTTCATTATTGTGCCGGTTGAGTAATCCAACGCAGCAGTCAACGCGCGTTTGTTGATTTGCTTCACTCAATTCGTGAGGTACCCACCTTTCAAGCTTTTTCACCTTACCAATTTGCTTCAAGTGGATTAAAACAGTTTTATCACTAACACCGCAGCCTGCAGCTAACTCGGATGTGGTTTGCGATGGATCCGCTTCCACAATAGCCTTCAATTCTTCATTATCAACTTTGGTCTCCGGCCGTCCACGGGGCTTGTTCTGCAGGTCGAAATTTCCAGAACGAAAACGTTGGAACCAAAAACGCACTGTGTTTTCTTTTGCGACACCGTTGCCATACACATCATTAATCCTTCGAGCCGTTTCTGCAGCACTGGTGCCACGGTGGAACTCGTACTCGTAAATAACGCGATATTTCAAGTTTTTCATTTTGTAAACTGAGTGACGCAAAGAAAAAAACAATTGAGGAAAAAACAAATGAATTATAATTTTCAAAACACAAATACATGAGTAAATAGCTGCATAAATTTGGATTTGGAATTCCTAACCAAAGAGAAGATATTTGAGATCAAATTTGCCAGTACGGCAAAACGCCAATTTCATATGTAAGGACCTAATATATATAAGCTCAACATACCTTCAAGTAACATTGATTACAACATTCTTAGATCTTATAGCTTTCTTAATAAACTAGAGACTAGAAGAATAGTGACGGACTTTCTCTTTTTACACAAATTAGTTAATGGTACTATTGACTGTCCTCAACTACTAGAACGTATCTACTTGCGTGTTCCGTCTCGCACAACTAGAAGTCATGCAGGTATTTTCCGTTGAACCTGCAGCTACTATCTAATTCTTCAATTCCCCACTGCAAAGGCTTCCTAGACTAGCAAACAGATAAGAGCAACTTGTCGTCTTCGCTAATAACTGTATTAAAGTGGTGTACTGAAATATTACTAGTATTTGTCTAATTGAACTTACCTAAATAATTTATTTGTATTTGTTTTGATTGTTGGTTGAGTGAGATAACTAACTGTATGTAATTTTTTATTATATTGAGACTTTCAAAGCCTGTGCTATTGCTTTTCGCCCTATATTATTACTTCCTTTTATTTTTGAATTTTTATTATAATATGTTTTCCTTATACTTCTGCTTGTTATATACTTGCTTTTTACTTTATATTATATTTATCTTTTTATATTTGTATCTGTGTGTTAAGTATTTTCTTTCCACTTTATGTCATTATTATTTTTACATGTTGTTATCTTTTTCATTAAACTTTGTATTCTATTAATGTATACTTTATCTAACTGTTTGTAAAAGCCCTGTAGGGCGTTAAGATATAAATATAATTTTAAAAAAATTAAAAAGTACTGTTTCTTGTGGTATGCTAAAATCTGTGGTATCCGATGTGCTATTGTGTCCATTTATTTTGAGATGTTTCCCAATACTCGTTCACCCATGCACCTAAGTAGGCACTAGTATTGCGTGACTCTTTCTGTTGGTTCGTTTTTGATGGTCATATTTGGCATCGGAAGTGATCTTTTTGATGCTATTAACTCTTAAAAGACTGTGCTAAAAAATACTTTCGGGGACGGTGGTGTAACACAGCGTTACCTGATTAAAAATCGGCATAGTTTTTAATATGTGATAAAATATACATATATACGGTACAAATAAGACTTTTTAAATGTCCCTTTATATAATTATGTAAGGTAAACATACATATTTGCATTATTTTAATAAATTATTATAGAATCATGGCATATCAAATTTTCGCGCGCTTCCACTGACGTATCATTAGCAACTGAATTCAACGACGCGGTCGCCAGCTCGCGTCAGTCGCCTGCACTCGGTCTTTGTCTAACATGTGTTACCCGACTCTACCGTACTCTTTCTATATTGTTTCCGCTTTCGCCGAAACCCAAGCAACCGCCATCTCTGTCCTACATGAAATGTGTGGTGTTGTCGTGCTCTTCCTTGCTCGATTTAACTGCGATGTGCAATATTCTTCTCTCTTTTATACACTGGCCGAAAATACGAGAGTAATGAATAAATATTTTTTAATTACAAAATCTGTACTTTCCTAACAGTTTAATTTAGTCATTTTGGTGTGAAAATTTCTATTCGATGATTACAAAAAATGTGACGTTTTAGTTTTCGTAAATAAGGTAGATATTTCATATTTTCTATGACAGGTAGACCTACCTTACATCACCGACACACAGAAGTTGACAATTTGGTTTTGCGAATGTTCGTCTTCAGGCCGTACATCCTCCAATCATCTGTGTATAATTTTTACCTCGCGTCACGTTTCATCCCGTTTGGTCCACTTCTGACCTCTCAACTCTCCCCGTCGGAATTGAATTAATGGCACTTTGTGCCGTTAGCGCGGCGCCAGAGAAATGGCGCCGCGACACGTCCGAGATTCTGAAATATTTCTGGAAAAGACTCGCAGTAGCATAAGGAAAGATATATTGTAGAATTCTCCGCGCTGTGCTTTGTGAAGCCACAGTTGTACCTGAAAACCATATAGAATGTCGGAAAACGTTGTGTGCTTTAGCAATAGAGTCCATTACGAAGACTGCCAAGTGCAAAAGTGTTTATTTTTGTATTATATTGCCACGAGATCGTGACTAGAGCCTCCAATCCGAATATTCGATTATTCGAATATTCGAAACTCGAATATATTCGCCTGTTCTTAAGTATTCGTAAAGTAATCGATATTATTTAAATTATAAGATTTTTAATATTTTTCTAAACGAAACAAAGGTTTACGTACCCTGGAAGTCAGTATGCAAGCATTCATTCATTCACTCAGGTATACAAATTCAGATGTAAACGCCATTGTCGGACATCTTCTGCTTATCTTTATGGCTTTATGACAACAAGTTTTATTGCATTGTTTTGTCAACTTGTATTTAGTTTTCATAAATACTTAAGCCGACAAACAAGAAGTTATATACAAAATAGTGAAAAAAAAAAACTTGTTCGTGGGGTGTGAGATAAACGTATCAATTCAACATTATTTTTCAATGTATTTTTTGTTGTTTTTTTATAACACATATTTTTTTTTAATTAAAATAATTAAATTCTCTACAATTATTGTGTTTTTATTTTACGTTGGTATATAGAATGTATTCATATATCTGTATTTATCATCCAAAGTAAATTATTCCTTTCTTAAAAATATTACGAATATATTCGAATATATTATCATTAACTATTCGATATTCGAATAGTTGGAATCAAGAATATTTGGAGGCTCTAATCGTGACTATGGGAGTCAATGAAACTTTGCTTGTCCATCTACAGATGGCGGCAGGCGTCCATGAAAACTTAAAAAAAATGGTGTGGCGAGACGGCTGTTTCGCGTCATCCCACTTGGGTCAGAAGAAGATTCATCTGTCTTCTTCTGCCGGTGGAACGCGCGTCAGTCCAAACAGTCCACAAAGAAAATTGCACAAAATTGGATGTGCTCACCGCTGAGGCCATCATCAGCTGCAGTCCGCACGCTACGAATCCTCCTTACTTCAGCGAACGTAACTCGGGGAACAAAAAACTTCGTCGATACGCCGATTGATGAAACAGAGCGACGCGTCTGTTCCTCACACCTCTCGAATAGGCATGATGACAGATTTTGAAATAACGTTCTATATTGTAGGTACACGTCTACTATTATCGAAAATAACATTATTTCAGTAAAAAACTAAGTTTTTATGCAAATAATTGCATTTTCATCTACATATTTTTAATTTCGCGCAAGCCTGCGGCTGTCATTTCGTCTACGTGACGTCAAGCCTCAGCTAACATTGGATTGTGTCTATGGCAACGGTTCAAAGACACGGCGATGGGTACTGAGGCGTGACGTCATTCGCTCTGACCAGAGTTTCAGTTAAAATGACGGATTGCACAATTTTATAAATTTATTTTATTGAAAATCTTATTAATCTCAATGTGTATATTAAAACTGTATCATTTTTTAGAATCTTTAGAACCTTTCAAAATATTTTCTTCACTAAAATCACTTATTCTTTAATTCTTTAATACTGTCATTATACTTATTGTCTCAAAATTGGCAAGGATCAAAACTCTAGCTTTTGACTGGTCGAACTATCTCGAGAATTGAATGAACCAATAGCATACCTGCATGATTACGAAACAGAAACCAAAGTTTGAAGATACTGTCGCGGCTTAACCGCGATCACTTGTAAACAATGTAAACAATTATTAAGAACAAATTCACTGGATACAAACTTTAACTGGGTCACTAGTCTGTAATTCGCACTAAATTTTGGCTCATTAGAAAATTCCACTCGTCTCTGGTAACACTTTGTTCACCGATGTAAATCGCGCTGATTTAAAATTCGCTGTGTGTCCACGTGGATCTATAGCTTTCACTAGCATTCAATATAACCCTGATATGAGAGCGCAGCCGCGAATCAAGTTATGAGAATTTTTCGTACCTTCTGGTATATTTTCGCGTATTCGACCGACTTCCAGACTTTTCTAAAACATTATTTTTGGCCAACCATTATTGACGGACTTTCGCCAAATCTTGTTATATAGATGTGCAAAGGTTTGTAGATTTTCGAAGACAGACTTCATGTGCATTCACCGACGTATTCAATTCTCACCGGATAAAACTTTTCAAATTGAGATTAACAATTTTCTTAAAGCGAATTTCTTCTCTTCGTTGGAATTTCTCATTACAAAGAATTACTGATAAGCTAATAAAAGCAAAAATAACTATTCTCCGAAAATGTTTATATTATTATAATATAAAAACAATTTATCGTCATTTCATGAGAAATATTAAAAGAGTTTTTTTTGTTATCAAAAAACCTTTAATAAATAAATTCATAATAAATTATTATTCTCTTGGTTGTATGTGTATGTATTATACGTGCACAGTTCATGTAAGTTAAACGCTTAAAATAAATTAAACTTTTATTTATATACAGAGTCACTGGATACAAATTTAACTGGCTTCACCGACGTAGACCTAGTTGGAAGAGTTAATCTGTGTGAAGAAATACAAGCACAATTTCTTGTCCTGTATCGTATAACTTGCGTTGAAACAAAGCTGGTCAGAATGCGAAGTCAGTTCAGCTATGTTCCACCTCAAGGTATACAACACAAACTAGAATTTCCTTCAATGACGGTTGTCCTTGTAAAAAATGAGAAAATGAAACAGATAGCACATTGGTTAATAACGCCCAACACACCTGCAATTTTCATAACATCATTTTCAAACGACTTGATTTCACCACGTATTGCTATTGGTTAAAAACCACTCGGAAAACCGAGATCTTGGCTTTGGATTGGTGAACCGTGTCTTCATGGTGTGAAAATATTCCGTTGCTCATGCAACGGTGCATTTTATTGAATCCTATAATGTCACTCTCAACGCGCCAATCTTGAAGATTGTAAAAATGTTATTCTTTTATAACATTTTTATAATCTTCAAGATTGAAAAATTATTTATATTACATATTATTTTGCGGTTTTAAATACTTAGTTCTTTTGAAAGAGATTAATTATTTTTCTTATTTTATAAAATAATATTTCTTGCGTAGCAAAATGTTTTTATAATTCAAAAAATTTTCGGACAAAAGAGATTTTAAATTTAATTGTTAATTTCCTAGAATAAAAATAATAAATTGAAAATACTGAAAATATTTTGACTAAGAAATATAAGAACCGTTTTAATAGAAGAATATAATTTTTAAGATGATTTAAAAAATACTCCAACCTTGAAATTTTTTTTAAGATTCCTAGATTAGAAAATAAAATGAAAAAAATATTTCCTCAATCTAACCGATAACCGTATCAAAATATGTCAATTTTGCTCTCTGTTAGAAATAGAACAACATTGGTGAGGCGCGGGTGCCCGAGTGTGTCAGCGCACGGCTCGGGCAACACACAAGTGTCGCCCCACAAAATTACACGGTCTTAATATTTTTGTATTATTATTTTATTATATTGTTTTAGGTTTAAGGGAACAAAATCAATTTATAAAAATAACTAATGGTTTTCTATCAGTGAATTTTCAGCTTGACAATACTGCAATTATTATATTCTTGAATTTTTCACGGGTGTATGCCTAGTCCCTTTTTATAAATATTTGGAGGTGGATGAGCCCTCCGGTTTAGGATGGGTTTGGAACTTAAGGGTCACCACTCCGTTTGTAGAGTCGGAGATCTCTGCTGTTGCTGATGTAAAAGTAGCGATGGTTTGACAGAATTTATTTTTGATTACAAGTACAAGTTATAGAAATTCAATGGTGTATAAAGATTACAATTAAAGACGCGAAGTACGAAGGTATGATCGGCGAGGGCTTCCACCGTATAAGCGAGCCACTGAGAAGTGAGATGCCCTGCTCTGCTGGCAAGAAACAAAGAAAACCGTAGTTATTTTTACTTCATTCACTCGGCGGCGCGTGTAATATTTTGTCTACGAGGCAGAGGTGACGTCCGCCACTTTTCGTGTCCCCTCATACTTTTGTCTTTGTACTCGGTCATTGGTCCGACTTACATTGTTGTCCGTTTGCCGTCTTCAGCGTTCTTGACTCGACCTTTGACATGCTTGGGTGTCGGCGTATGCGGTACCTCCTTACACGTATATCTGCGTGCGTCTTTGGCCACCACAAATACTTTATGAATAATTCAATATTGCTACGAGAGTCTAAAACAATATTAATTACACTTTACCGAAGTCTTCCGAACATTCTACATGAATTGCGCTCTTCTCGAAGAAAACATAGTCACTGGTACCTAATATGGAGAAAACAATCGAACGTTTTCGATGTATCGCGAACATACATTTTGCACATAAAAGATGACGGGCCACTGCGGCGCAGAATTGTTTTGACAAACGACGTAGAAGCGACCATAGAAGATAGCGAATTAGGCTCCCGCGCTATACCATAAACAAGTAATATACAAGAGAAAAGTGCCTATCTACGTATATGTTAAATATTCTAGTGCCAATTTTTGTGTCTTAACGAACGGTGCTCCGATTTAATTCATGCCCAGTGATCAAATTTAATCAATTAAACTTAAATTCGTTTTAACTGTTTTATTTACCTCCCACGACCATGAACCCGTAACAAAATGATATCATAAACTAATAAGATATTTAGTTTTTTTTATTTACGCTACAACAGACAGGAGACCCAATTACAGAAGCTAAACGCATCACAAAACACCCAGGGTTGAGTAAATCATGTAGATTAATTGTGAACTCACCGGGAATCGAACCCGGAACCCTCAATGTGAGAAGCCAGTGTCATACCCACTGGGCTTCGAGGGACGTTGATCTAAAACATTGTAAGCTTTGTACAAAATCGCTAGCATTAATTAAAAATCGACCAGTTTAAGTTCGACTATATTTCGTCAAAACAGGAGTTCTTACTGATCCATAGAATAAAAAGTATACTAATCCTTAAAAAAATACCACACTTCTTCTTCTTCTTCTTCTTATGGTGCCATCTTCTATGGGAGGTCAGCGATCATTCTGCTAATTTATTTACCGCCGCACGGAACAAGTCAGTCGAGTTACACTTATACCAGTGCCTCAGGTAACGCAGCCATGAAAGCGGCGTCTTCCTGTGTTCTTTTACCACTTATTTTCCCCTGGATGATGAGTTGGTTTAGAGTATATGATGATCCTCTCATAATATGTCCTAGATACTCCACCTTTCTCGTCTGGATAGTCCGCAGCACTTCACGGTCTTTTTCCATACTCCGGAGGACTTCAACATTCGTCACTCTGTCCACCCAGGAAACTTTCAATATGCGTCTCCAGAGCCGCATCTCAAAAGCCTCGACTTTGCAGATTAGTTCTTGGTTGAGTGTCCATGCCTCCACCCCATATAAGAGAATGGAAAAAAATTAAAAAGATGCAGGCTTAGATCGCGGTTAGAAAATAACGGTCTCATTCTGAGAAACGTACTTCTTGCCATCTCTATTGGAGCTTTTACTTCTTGCGATGGATCCCAGTTCTCGTTCACTCATGCACCTAAGTACTTATACTGCGTGACTCTTTGTAATCGTTCGTTTTTTATGGTTATATTTGGCGCCGGAAGTGATATTTTTGACGCTATTAACAATTTGGTTTTACGAGTCCTCTACTTCAGGCCATACTTGTAACTTGTTTCGATCTTGGTGAGTGCTTGAAAACCTTGTTGAAAATTGTTCGCAAATCTAATATTATTTAATGGTTTTTCATTTATCAATATAATAACACACCAACGGTTCCATAAAATAAAATAGAGAATATTTAGAATGGTGCAAAACATATAAGTATTCTCCTACATAGAACCTTGAAGAAATTTGAAACACAATTTTTTGTAAATTTTTATTCATTTTGTTGGACTTGTATTAAAGTGAATGAATTTTTAATAATCGATAAAAGTTACTTCAATGAAAGTCCAACGTTTTATAGAAAAAACGTCAGAAATATTGATTAAAAAATGCAAACTTACGTAGCTTACCTCCACAACTATTGCTATTATAATATTTTCGGCTGATAATTTAAGCAGAAATCTATGTATAAATCATAGTGAACTAGCTCCGTTACAAATAGCTCTAATAATATATAGAGATATCTCTACGTGAGAGAGTACGGGCATTATTCTTGGCTTTACCCAATCAAGTTTCTCCAGGGTATGCTTGGCTACAATAATCTAGAGACTAGAAGGAATGTATATTTGATTACAAATTTTTATCGATTGTTGCGCGGTATGATCGATAATCCTGAAATTATGCAGAGCATTGGTTTGTATGTTCCTAATAATTAGACATAGTCAGCATAGATTATTTCACATTCCAATATACAGGACCAACCTGCCGATGGTTATGCCTGTTGGAAGAGCCACAGCTATGCTGAACAAAATCGCTTTGGATATTGATATATTCCATGTGTCTGAGGGAGTTATCCGAAGTAGGATTCTCTTACACCTTTGACCAGATTGTACAGGCCATTTTTAATTGTTTAATAATGAATATGATTATTTTAATATATATATATGTATTTTATTATCTAGATATATACATGTATATCTATATCTATATCTATCTACTATTATATATAATATATCTATACCATGCATTTTTTATTGTTTTAATAATGCATCTTGATTATTTTACTAGCTATATATATATATGTTTTTTTCTATATCTCTCTCCCATGTGACTATATCTTCTCTTCTATCCTCTTCTCTTCTCCAATCTCTCTCCCTCTCTCTCCTCTCTCTGTTCCTCTCTCTGTCTCTCTATATATGTGTGTGTATGTCTCGTGTGTGTTTGCGCACATTTTATGGAAGATGCCCCTTCCCAGTTGGCAGTCGACTTTGGCGTTGTTTGTTCCGTCCGATCTCCGCTCTCCATCTCCGTGTAGGATAACCAAATCCGCTTCCGTGTGAATACCAAACCCTTCAACCACCAAAATGTTTTAATTATATATTAGGTCGCTTACATTGAAATGGCGTTTTGCCGTAATGGCAAATTTGATCTCAAATATCTTCTCTTTGGTTAGGAATTCCAAATCCAAATTTATACAGCTATTTACTCATGTATTTGTGTTTTTAAAATTATAATTCATTTGTTTTTTCCTCAATTGTTTTTTTCTTTGCGTCACTCAGTTTACAAAAAGAAAAACTTGAAATATCGCGTTATTTACGAGTACGAGTTCCACCGTAGCACCAGGCTGCAGAAACGGCTCGAAGGATTAATGATGTGTATGGCGACGGTGCCGCAAAAGAAAACACAGTGCGTTTTTGGTTCCAACGTTTTCGTTCTGGAAATTTCGACCTGCAGAACAAGCCCCGTGGACGGCCGGAGACCAAAGTTGATAATGAAGAATTGACGGCTATTGTGGAAGCGGATCCATCGCAAACCACATCCGAGTTAGCTGCAGGCTGCGGTGTTAGTGATAAAACTGTTTTAATCCACTTGAAGCAAATTGGTAAGGTAAAAAAGCTTGAAAGGTGTGTACCTCACGAATTGAGTGAAGCAAATCAACAAACGCGCGTTGACTGCTGCGTTGCATTACTCAACTGGCACAATAAAAAAGGGATTTTAAATCTTAAATCTGGCCAGACGATTACGGCAGATGTCTATTGTCAGCAACTGCAAACCATGATGGAAAAGATAGCTGCTAAACAACCGAGGCTGGTTAATCGCTCTAGGCCACTGCTGCTTCATGAAAACGCTAGACCACACACTGCACAACAGACGGCTACCAAATTAGAGGAGCTTCAATTGGAATGTCTAAGACATCCACCGTACTCTCCGGACCTTGCCCCAACAGATTACCATTTTTTTCGAAATTTGGATAACTCCTTGCAAAGGAAAAAATTCAACTCCAATGGGGCAGTCCAAACCGCCTTCAAAGATTTTATTGATTCCCGTCCGAATGGTTTTTTTAGTAAAGGGATCGATGAACTACCTATGAGATTTCAAAAGTGCATAGATAGCAATGGTACATACTTTGATTAAATAAAAATATTATTATAAAAAAAAATCGGCTTTATGTTCCTCCCATACTAAACGTCAATTTCATATGTAAGGACCTAATATTATAGATTTTATCCGCCGACCAACATTCTACCGCCCGGTTCGAGATGTCTCCAAACAATCTGTCTCGTAGCAACCGTCATACACAGAGAACTCCGCGCTCGTATAAATTTCCTTTTATAAAATTCCCGACCAGAGATTAACAGATTTTTGCTCGAACAGTGTGTATATGTATATTTTTGATATAACTTCATAATATGTATGCCTTGAATTTAAAGTTTGTAATATACATATTAAGGAATAAATAAAAATTGAATTGAATAAAAACAAGCAATATTTCGATTCTATCTTCTGCAGGGAGCGATCAGTTTATTTTCCGGAACAATGCATCCACCGCAGCCTCCCACCCCCTCCCTTCTGGCTACCCCGCGCGGGTCATCTCCGCATTATCTGTAGATGAAGACGTATAGGAGATTCGGTCCACCAACTCCGAGAAGCTGCGAGTCGTCATTACTCATCATTTGCCGCTTTTCAGGCCACGAGAAAAATACAAACGAGGCGTCTCTCGGAGGCTGCGCCGGCAGCCGAGGCTTTGTGTCATTAGGGGATGGAAAAGGCTCGTTACGGAAGTATCAAATTATTTATTAGTATCTTATTAGTATCAATCAACTGATGATACACATTTTCTTCGTTAGGCTAAAAATAAGTAAAATTAAGGAAATAATATATTACACTTCCAACTGTTACCATCATGCCGTTTCCTTGCAGGGTAAGCAGAAAGAATAGAGTGATACACTCTTCTATCCCAACACTCCACTCTCGTCTCATCCACATTCATTCGCCTTTTCATGCAAGCTCGACTGCTGAAAATTAAAAAAACTAACCCATAAAAACCAAGTTTTTATTATACTCCCTTTCTTTGTAAAATATAACAATAATGAAAGATGAATTAAAACATATAACATAACACTAAACTTACAGGAATTTAATATAACTTGTGTGAAAAAAACATGAATAATTTGAATAATCCAAAATTACACTATAATTATTAATTTGTTTTAACAAAAATTTGACAGATCTTCTTGATCGTCGCGAAGAGTCTGCTTGCAAAGTTTCAGTTCGATTGGATCACGGGAAAAGGGTTAAAAATCGATCAAACATTTTTTCGTCAAAAAAACAAGCAAACAGACGTCACGAGTTAAAAGAAAGGAAGTAAAAAACCAAATCTCCCTCGTTTATTCTCATTCATAACCTCAAGCCACCTTTGCGTACCTGTTTTAATCACATTCATTCCTATTCGGGGGCACCTCGTCACGAGGATTACGTCTGCCATGTAATTAGTTGTGTCCGAACGTGGCTGAGGAGCCCTTTTCTGGAACCGCCCACCCTTCCAGAAGTTGTGCCCACGCTTCCGGTGGGTAGTGGAGTTCTGAGAGATGTGTTTTGCTCCTTTTCTTGTATCTTTCTTCTTTTCTCGGAAAATGCATCAAATTGCATCCGTTCGTCTGTTTCCCCAGCGCAGTGTACTTTTTGGTGCAATTGTGCCCGGTCCTGGGCCGCGCTTTCCCAGTTTTCAGGGTCTGTCCCGCATCTGCTCAGGTTCGCCTTCAGGGCGATCATACTCATTATGATTAGATTAATCGATATGCCGCTTGTGCATCTAAGAGATCTTATTTCCACCGCATTCAGTCTACTTTCGTTCCTTTTCTGCTAGCTCCAGGCTTCACTTCCACATTTTCATATTTTCGATCAGAGTATGCAGGAATATTCATCAAAATTATTAACAATATACTAGAATACGCCTGAAAATTATTTCAGTTTCTTTCATATAAATAGCTTCATTTCTGCAAGACATCGATAATTTATCTAAAATAATGATAATTCCCCATACACATACACGCTTGCGTGCACACATACATACACACCCACACACGCACATATCAACTTACCATCTGACTACTTTCATTACTACCTAACCGACATTTACATATATTACTTTTACACATGTTTCTTGTAATTAGCCAAAGGCACTGTCTTATTATATAGCTAACGTATAAGAATATCAATGGCTGTAAGAAAACCTATAAACAAAGAATTAATTTAAATTTATAGTTAATAAATGTTTCTAGAATATTCTCCACGCTTATTATTACACTGATTCTTAACTTGCACTATTTCATACTGTTTTTATTGCTTTGATCACTTTATAGAAAATTCCGTTCAATATTCGAACGCAGAAAAACTTCTCGCCCGGCAATAGGAACTTCCTTTCCGCACACTGCACTCGCTCCTTTGCTAATATCGCACCGGTTACAGGAATGGCTGACATCGCGTCGCGTGATGCCCTTGTACTTATAGGTAAATAAATGTCTTTCTCGATCTATCGAGATTTCACGATCACTGCCTTGTCGTTTCTAGAGACTTGTGGAGCGTTCCAGAGATTGGGAGAGATTTTAGATGATTCCAAAGTGCTCCGTAGTGTTGTTTTCAGTGTAAAAGAGTGATAAATTTCAAGATGTTTTGACAGCGCACAACTTTTTTTACAATCTACGCACGTCTCTGTATTTCTAGTGGATAAGTTTAAAATAATTTTAAACATTCGCGTTATATTATTTATAAAGCATTTCTCCCAGTGTTTTCTCACCAGACCTGTCCGACCTTGGCTAAGAATATCATTCAAAACATTGTGTATTCAAAATAAATAAAAGTTTTAGTGTCCGCGGTATTGGCGCTCTGCTAACATTAAATAGTACAAAGAAAAATAAATAAAACATGAGCATAATTATTTTAAATTAAAATATGATCTCCTTTATACGCACTGACAATATTGTATGAATATTTATCGCGTCCGGACAAAACAATGCGTAGAATAAAACACCGCCATTTTGCTTTTCAAAATTTGTCCATTGCGGAATTTAAATTACAATTTTATAACATGGCGGGCGCGTACGCTACGCGGTGCGAGCATTTGTTTTATTGTTTGCTTAAATTAAGTAAGGTACCTTACTTAAATTCGGGTGTGCTCCGGATTACTTTTAAGTGGCACTTTGGATTATATTGTACACGTATGTGCCGCCGCGGATGGAATTTCAGAACTTAATATTTGCAATAATAATTCGGTACACGACACCCGCTTATAACGATTATTGTAGTCGCTAGGGAATTGGGCGGGATCGTGATAACTAGAGGGCACTCCAAATCCTAGTTATCTGCCGATCGCGTCAATAGTGCTCGTGAACGATATCCATGCGAGAACGAGACAAAATTATGGGATCGCTTCACGCTTTACAGTATTTTCTTGTTTGTTTATTTCTTAAGTTCGTTAATATCACAATTTGTATATCAGCATTGAAGGTGACCCACCACATACCCTGGGCTGTTTTATGCGCCGAAGCGTCCATATCAGCCCAACACATTCGCCGCCTGGTTGGCATTATTTTATGCTAAAGCGTCCTCTCCGCCCGGCCTTGTGTCCCAGCATAACAAGAAGCAAGACCAGGCGAGTCGGTCGCGCAAAACCTTCAATGTCCCATGCTAAAAGTCTTTATTTTTAAAAGAGGTTTTACAAAATTACAATAAAAGAACATCTATAATCTAAAAAATACAACATAAGAACACCCGAGGAGACATCGCACGGGACAAAAATAAATCAACACCCCTCCTTGGAGGGAAAGGGACAAAACAAAAATAAAAACATGTAGCACTTGTGCCAGAAAAGGTAAAACCACCGGTATGACACCGATCAGGAGAGACAACGTAAAATTGACAAAATATGATACAAAACAGAAAGATAACATGGTTGTGCAAATAAAATGGAAAATAACGATAGAAAACACAATGAAATTAACAAGAATGTAAAGAGAAAATAGAAGTAATAAACAGAAAAAGTGAAATTGCAAGATTATTAAAAGAAAACAAAGAAAGGCCAATATAGGGCAGCATGGTCAAGGGTACATCAGGACCACTGAGCAGGACCCCTTAGGATTTCCCAACGGGTCACCCAAATTCCCACGAACACTTTAAAAAGTCTGAAGTTATCCTCACAACTCACAAGGTCGGCATTTGTAAGACGCCGACCTGTTCCATGTGGCCCATTTATGCCCTCAATCAAAGCTTCTCTTGCATCCCTCATCAAAGAACAGTCCCACAGGATATGTCCCGGAGTCTGGGCCACACGAGCACAGACGCACCAAGGGTGGGTGGAGAGCCCAAGATCATGTAACTTAGATCTGAACTCTCCATGACCCGACAGCAGCTGTACTGTGTGGTGGTTCAGTGTGGGGAAATACCCTTCGGAATCCTTTCTTTCTTTCACCGCCACCCTCGGGAAGAAGCTGTGGGTCCACCTCCCGGTGGTAGCGGCATCCCATCTTTCTTGCCAAACTTCGATCGTGATCCGTCTAATCCTTCTGTCCAACTCCTGGAACCGCTCGTTTTCCAGGCGCCTGAGAGTCCTACCGAAGTAGTCAGTTTCCAGACCCCGCCTAAGTTTACGGCGCGCGCAGGTCTCCAAAACCTCCAAGTCTGCAGGGAGCACCCCCGCTAGAACCGGGAGGGCCTGACTAGAAACCGTCCGGTAGGCCCCCGTCAGCGCCAGCAACGGAACTCTCTGCCCACTATTCAGAGCTGCAGCGACAACCCTAATCCGGAGCCTATGCGACCAGACCTCGGCTGCATACGTGACCTGAGCCACATAAGTAGCCTTGTAAACTAGTCGCATAGCCGGCGAACGGATGCCCCAGTCCGCAACACTCATCCGCTTCATGGAAGCAAAGAAGACCCCCGCACGGTCGGAGATGGTCTTGACATGAGCCAGAAAGGAGCCTGACATGTCAAAGGTCACTCCTAGGTACTTAACTTCTCTTTCAAATTTTACAGTTATTCCATCCACTTTCAAAATCGGATTCCTAACCTGACTCAAGCCACCCTTCATCTTCAGAGCAACCGTTTTCGAAGGCGCCAGAGCTAACTTGTTTCTTTTACACCAGTCAGAAATCATCGCAATTGACCTATTACCCTTTTCCTCTAATTCTCTGCGAGTCTGTCCAGAAACGAGCAGGAGAGCATCATCCGCGTAGGCTATAGTCGTGCAGTCCACCGGTAGCGGAAGCAGTAACAGGTCGTCAAAGAGGATGTTCCACAGAGTCGGTCCTAGAACCGAACCCTGAGGGCAACCCATGTCCAGAGGCCTGGTGCGGGATAATCCACCATAGCTGAGGGTCACGGTACGATCACCGAGGTAACTTTTGACAATGTCAAAGAGATACCCCGGACACTGCCGGACCTTCAGCTTGGTAAGAATCATCTCCCACCAGGCATTATCGAAGGCACCCGATATGTCCAAGAAAATACCTATGACATACTTCTTACAATTATTCTTCACCCAATCACGTGCAAACAACATGCCGTTGACCTACCCCTGACAAACCCAAACTGTCGGTCACAGGCAGGCGAGAGATTTCTCTCAAGCCTGTTCCGGATCACCGTCTCAAGCACCTTCCCGAAAACAGGAAGGAATGTGATTGGGCGATACGCACCTGGATCTGACCGAGGTTTGGAGTTCCCCTTGGGTATGATTGAGAGCACACCTCTCTTCCATACGGTAGGAAAAACTCCTACACTAATGCACTTATTCATCACAAACAAAACTTCTTTACTGGCATACCTCCAAACATTCTTCGCTATCGCCCCCATAATCTTGTCCACACCGGGAGCCTTCCCAGGACCTAGGTTCCTAAAAATGACGCTCAGCTCAGCTCCCGTCACAGGTGGTGGCACTCGAAACTCTAGCAGCATAGAGCTAGTTGGGAGACGGGCCAGGGCACGGACAAGCCGGTGATGGTCCTCCTCCCCTCCAGTCCGCTCCAGAGGCACAAGTTTCTCCAAGAGCCCATCCAGGGTGGAGATCAGACCATCCGTCGTCC
>JADDOH010001689.1:0-405770 GCA_016648135.1 Agrypnia vestita | reverse complement strand
AAAATTGTCGTCATTTTCAAACGGGTTTCATTCCCAAATAAGTTGGTAAAACGCGCACGGTGATGCGCGCGGCGAAAGATCCATCCGTGACGGGAGCGTAGCGTGGACTCCTCCAGACAGGTATAGGCATTTCATATAAGCTTGCAATCGAGTTAGTGCGGGTACAGTGCGTAATACGAGCATTGTTTCGTTGTGTTAAGGGGGGGGGGGTAAGGTTAATTCGTACAAAAAAGGCATGTTTTTGTGAATTTTTTGTGACGACACAGTTAAAATCCCTTTATTAAAACTAATGGTACATTAAAGTATGACATTTGAAGAATATTGTGTAAAATTTTCAAGGCGAAATATTAAAAAATACGGCAATGGCAGCAATTATTCGGACGTGTCTCGGAAAAAAGTAGAATTGCGGTGTCCATCATAACTTGGTGCTTAATCATCTGAAATCAAAAAATCAAAGTTCATTCGTTAGATAATAGATTTTCCCAGGTAACGCTGGGAGGGTTTTTTGAAATTTCAATTTTTCAATTTTTTGGAACACTTTGAAGGGAAAAACGCGATTTTTTGCGAAAAATATCGACTAATTTGTTATTAAAAAATAAAAATTAATAACAAATTTAAAAAAAACTCAACAGCGTTACCTCGTTAATTATGTACAGAAATAGTATTCAAAATTTCAAAAGGATCGGTGTAGTAGTTTTGAAGTTATGATGGACACCGACTTTGAAAACGTGAGATGTGGGGAAAACGATTTAAAGTTTTGCACACTGTAAAATTCAAAATAAAACTCAACACTTATTTTATACTTACACATAATCGTCGATGCCATGTTCACACGGCAAAGAGCTTTCATCATCAGCATCTGTTTGTCCTTGTCTACGCAAAACTCTTCCAATGCAAATAGCACGTCCGGTAGTCCTCAGGTGAGCGCGTCTCTTAGCTGCCCGAGCAGGTATAGAAAATCAGTCTGAGTAGCTCAAATGTTCATAATTTCGTCAATTTTGCTCCGATTGACTTGAAATTTTGACACAATATTCTTACGATGTAATACATTCATTTACAAAATTAAAAATAAAATGCAAAAAAAAAAGTTAAAAACCTTACCCCCCTTAAGCGCAATCATAATCGGTGTTTAATAAGAAAAAAGTGAAATTAAAAATGTACCTAACAAAAATTAAGATATATTAAACTCTAAATATGATGACAATAAAGTCTTCTTCAAAAATAGCAGAATAATTTTGTGGTGACATCATTAATATAATTAATAAAAATAAACTTAGTTTTCACCACTTTTGTATTGAGAAATATACTCCCCTTCGTATGCAATTCAGTATACAATAAATTGTATCCTGACATTTTTTTATATTTTTCAATAAAGTGGAGAAAACTAAGTTTATTTTTATTAACTATATAATATAATAATAATCGTGATAACAATATTACGTAATACATATTTTATTTCGTTAAATAAATAAAACTAACTTAGTTAAACACCACTTATATTACGCTACGATCGTAGCGAAACCCAGTTGGATTTGAAAATATAAATAAATAGTGGAGTTTAACTAAGTTAGTTTTATATATTTAATTATAATGTTTCACCACCAAGTGTTTGCTTCCTTCGAAAATTATTTTATTTCGATTTATTTTTCATGAATGAAATGCGGCTTATTTCAAAGTTCTGATTGCAAGTCAGTACATCTTGCATTCCTTTTAGAATCCCATTCCAGGCAAGAAAATTACAACATAAAAATGATGAAAAAAGTTAAATTTTTATAACCTAACCTAAACAATCATTTTGGTGGAAATTTTGCGAAAAAATTCACGAAAAAGTTTATCTTAAACAATAGAAAACTTGGTTGAAAAACGTAGAATTTCATCAAGAAAATGGATGTCGTTTTTCCTTATCAATACACACGCCGATTGTACTAAAACGAATGACTCAATATTAAATAGGTGTAATTATAGATTTATTTTTATGTCCGTATTCACAAATTTACATTTAGTAATTATTTAATTTCAGTCGGCACTTGTCCCGCGCGTAACACCGATTTTTTGTGTTTAATAAATTACCCGTAAAAAATACAAGATAAATTAAACGAAAATTTATTAAGGTAGAAAGAAATCTATTTTGATACTGACAGAGACGATATTTTTCTCGAATGAAAATAAAAGCTACCGCGTTGTCGTTCGCCGCAATAGGAGCCAGCGAGAGTGGAGAGAGTGGACCCCCGGCGAGCCCTCTGGCCGCGCCCCGCGCTCTAGTGATGTCATTATTTTATAACAAAAGCAGAACCCCGCCTGTGTGTATTGTGTTGTGTCAGGTGCCGCCCGATTTAACCAAACCTCAGCGCGAGTATCTACACCAACAGTCTTCCTAACGCGACCGCCAATGAGAATAATTTTTAATTTGAGCTTTTACGAATAACTTTTCCGCGCCAAATTTGTATTGCGTTTGGCTACTTGATGACTTTAGGGAAACAAGATAAAAAAAAAGTAACCCATAAAAACGACGTTTTTATTATACTCCCTTTCTTTGTAAAATATAACAACAATTAAAGACGAATTAAAACATATAACATAACACTAAACTTACAGTAATTTAATATATTTCTAAAATGTCAGATGTTTTGAGCTTTGATAAGACACTTCGTGCTGTGAAGATTAAATTCTAAAAACATTAAGATTGTCGACATTCGCAGTGAAGTACCTATTATGTATACCGACAGAGTAATTCAAATTTAGAAAATATTCCGCGAAGTTATCGGGCCGCCGTTGCTAATCAAACTTTTCTAATGATTGCAATTTGAAAAATCCAGTAAAATTTCTAAAAATCCGAAATTATACTATAATTTTTTTTTTTTTTAACGAATATTTGATAGATATTCTTGATCGCCACGAGTCTACTTGCCAAGTTTCAGCTCGATTTGATCATGGGAAAAGGGTCAAATATCGATCCAAAGTTTTTTTGATGGCAAGCCGGCAAGCAAGCAAGCAGACGCCACGAGTTAATATAAAATAAAGATAAATTTTAATGTTAAATGTTAAATTAAAATAAAATAAAAAATACTAACGTCTGTCTATCCATATTTTTAGTTCTGACGAATCTGTTGCGAGCATATTTTTATTATTGTTATAATATTGTCACAGGGCGTGGCTGTGGGAGACGAATGAAAAATTAAATCGATTAAAAAAAAAAATTTACCAAAAAATCACTGTACAAGCATCAAATTTGAGCACTATTCTTCAATTACACATTTCGCTATTAATCAATCGTCTGTGGAACACTTCATTATCGCTTGCTAGAACATTCCTACGCAGGTTCGCGGAGAATTCACTAACTTTGTACGTAAGTAGTTACACTTATTTTTAAACGCCAGTTAGGTCCTCCGCTTAATTTAATGTCGTTACCCGCGCTCGCTCGTCACACTATATTGTCGATGGATTTCTATCTCAGCGTCAAACGTCAAAACAATAAACCAGGGTTTTTATAGGTGACGCCGCTTTCTAGATGTTTCGTTGACTTTCTTCACACTTTCAGTGGTCGCTAGACTTTTGCAGTGTTCCGGAGTGTTCCATAGTGTTTTTTTTTAAAAAAATTCTTTTGACTTACCATTATCTTACCGTCATATACCTCTCTCGAAGACTGTTCGGCCTGAATAGGATTATCGTTGTCTCCATGGTATTTGGTCAACTGGTCCAGATGAAGGAAATTCAGTTTGGCCTTTGGGCCTCTCTGTGTTCGATAGACTACGTCATTGATCCGTTTCAAAATCTAGTAAGGTGTCAACCCCAGGGTGCCGTTAACTTTGGTGAGACTCCTTTCTTCCGGATCTGGTTGTATAGCCAAGCCAGTTCCCCAGCCTCGAACCCAGCACTGTTCCGGTTTAGATCGTAGCGTGTTTTTATCTGATCTGTCGTAAATTTGATCCTAATGTCGAACATTTTCGTGAACATTATTTCGCATCAGTCACAGAATATTTACTTTAAGGGATAAATACGTTTAAAGATGGAGATTATATTATTGATTGAAAAATAAATAACAATGTTTTTTTCGTTTCTCATAATAAAAAGTCAAAATTCTAAATCAACCCTATATCATAAATTTCAGATTGTTTCGATTATTTGCTAATAAATTATAAATAAAAGAGTAAATTTCATTCGAATGTCGTAAGTTATTATTTTTGCGCACAGAGTATAAAAATTTACAGAGATAAACTAAATTCATTCCAAAGGGGGTTGGGTTATAGCAAAATAATGTCCATACTCCATGTATCCAAAGACCATGTTTCACAGTCATATAAGAGAACTGACCATATGAAACACTTTTTTAGGTTTAGGTTATCGTCAGAGAAGAAGGCCCTCATTTTAAAGCACTCTGCCCTGTTATGAGCATCTCACAAATAAATGGTACAAGCGCTTCAAGGATGGCCGCGCATCCGCGAACAGAGCCGAACCGCATCCTGGTGGGCTCTCAACAAGCCGAAACAGCAATGTGATTGACCAAGTGCGAACTTTGGTCATGCAGCATCGTCATATCATAGTCCAGAAACTTACAAATAAGCTGATGGTAAGCAATAGAGCCCTACATTAGGTTTTGACCAAGGATTTAGGCTTGAAAAGCGTGTCTAACGACCGGGCATGTAGGCATCGAAAAGTTGGCATCATGATAATGCTCCAGCCCACTACCGGCATCTGATTCAGGCTTTCTAGGAGGAAATGTCGCCTACGCTACCCGCCGGGTCCTAAAGAGTAAATATCCCAAAATTTGAGTCAGATCGTTCAAAGGGCACAGATTTGTATAGAAAACAAATTGATGGAGGTGTAGGGTAAAGTATGAGGGGGAAATATCGCATTTGTTATCCGCCGGGTCCTAAGGAATAAGTAGGGTGCAAAAATTGGGTCAGATTTGTCAAACGGTGTAGATATATATAGAGAACGGCAACATACATTGAGTTTTATAGGTATAGAAAATAAAGGGACGCGAACAACATCTTTCTGAAATCCATTTATACGGAGAATAAACAGTTAGTAATCACACACACATAGTCACAATCGCCGCACAGCTTAAACGGGCGAAATACAGATACACCGAGTACTGGAGATAAGCTAAACGTATAAAAGAGGCCGAAGATCCTGTAGACGTTACATTAGTCAACGGCAGCAGTCGAGATGAAGTCGGCCTTCCTGTTCCTGGTGTTGCTGGTGGCGGCTTCGGCCACCTACACCGACGACGGCAAGATGTTCCTCGGCACGAGAAAGGTCGCCACTACGCAGTTCGACACTAATACGGGAACCACTTTTGGAACTACATATGGTACCAATACGAATGGAATTAAAACTGGTAACTGCGACGATTAAAGCGTCTTACTTGAAATAATTTTTGTACCTGTTTTTGCTTTAAATTTTATAAAGATGAACTAATCATTAGGCGGAGGAACTGGGTCACAGTGAATGTCTTCCCCTCGCATTTATTTAAGACACATTAATAATACAGTCAAATAATTTATTTTTGCATAGTTAAATCCCTTACTAAAAAAACGATTTTTTTTAGATTAGACGTTGTTTTTTAAATTTCGTTCCAAATAGAGTCTCTTCAAATAAAAAGAATTTTTGTAATAAAGCGCGATTTATTTGCTAAGATTTTTTTTTTTTTTTTTTCTTTTTCTCAGTATTTATTTTGATCTGAATTTACAACCTGGTAGACATTTTTTTAAACAAGTAAAACGTATTGAAACCAGTCATGAAACTAGATGGTGTACCAAGAAATTTTCGTTAGTTCATGTCTTTATATTTTGGTGGTCTATGTTACAAACCAATGTAAATAAAATATATACTTTTTACATGATGTTTTAAATAACTGAAATTAAAATTTTCATAAAAAATATTTTTGAAGTGTATGTACATAATAAACCTATGTATGTTGACATACCCCAACTATTATAATATTTGATACGAAGGTCCTTTATGTATGAAATTTAAAATATTCGCATTAATTGTGAACAATATTTGATTGTGTATAACAGTGTGCAGCCATTATATTGAAATAAGCAGCATTGAACTAGATTTTCTTAGAAATATATTGAAATAAAGTACGTGCCTTTTAATAATCCTTCATCAGGATACAATTGTATCGTGACGAAGGAGACAGGGGCTCTGAAACATGTTGATATTTTTCAATAAAAAAGTGGTGAAAACTAAGTTAATTTTTATTAATTATATTAATAATGTCACCATAAAATTATTTTGCTGCTTTTGAAGAAAAAGTATAATATAATTATTTATAAGCATGACAATATAAATCCATAATTATCATAATTTCTCTTTTTAGCCGACAAGGAATTTCTGCTTCGCAATAGGAACATCTTAAGACTTTTTAACCATGTGAACATGGCGAATACCAACGTAGACCAGGTGGCCATCGCCAAGGAGTATCATATCGATGCCAATATTGATAAATACACCGTAAGTTCTCAAATAAATTACAAATATAAATCAATTGCTTTGTATGATGGTTTTTGTTGTTTAATTATTATTTAAAACCTTTTTTTGACAGAACGTCCCAGCAATCAAGGAATTCCTCACAATGTACAGGACCGGCATGTTGCCCAGAAACAAGATCTTCACCATCACCAACGACAAACACAGGGACGAGGTTGTGAGCCTATTCCGCGTGTTCTTCTTTGCCAAGGATTTTGACACTTTCTACCGCACAGCTTGCTGGGCCCGCGACCATGTCAATGAGGGTATGTTCGTGTATGCTTTGACCGTTGCTGTCCTCCACCGTCTTGATACTAGCGGCATGTCCATGCCTCCCCCGTATGAGATCTACCCCTTCTACTTCATGAACTCCGAAGTTATCCAGAAAGCCTATCGCGTGAGGATGCAAGAGACCGTGCATGACACCAAGCTGGCTAATTACTTCGGAATCCATAAACTCGATGATAAGACTTTCTTGATAAACAGCAACTACTCCGGCTGGTACACGCCAACCAACGACGAAACATCTTTGACCTACTTCACTGAGGATATCGGTCTGAATGCCGGCTATTACTACTTGCACGCTTCCCGTCCATTCTGGATGGGAACCGAAGAGTTTGGAATGACCATGGATCGCAGGGGAGAGTTCTACCTTTACATATATCAACAACTGTTGGCTCGCTACTACATGGAGAGACTTTCAGTCGGCATGGGTGAAGTCCCCAGATTTATGTGGACCAAGCCCATCAAAACTGGATTCAAGTCATCCCTGAAGCATCCCAACGGCATGGAGTTCCCCTCAAGACCAAATGATTTCAACCTCTTCACCAAAGATAACCTATGGGACCTCACACTCATTGAAGACTATGAAAGACGCATTCGCGATACTATTGACACCGGATTCATTTTCACCGTAAGTATTTATGTCAACATTTTGCCATCAAATCAAATCAAAAATATTAAGAATATTTCTTATTTTAACCGTAAAATTTCCACTTATTAGGAAGATGGTAAGACATTATCCCTAAGAAAGCCCGAAGATATCGAGAAGCTGGGTAACATCATGCAAGCCAACACGGATTCTCCTAACACTCGTTATTACATGCTGGGATCACTGGTTGCCAAGAAAATGTTGGGAAATGGTGATGATACCTTCAATGAGTGAGTTACATTTGCTTTTTAATAAAACAAGTCTAGAACAGATAGCCTTTGAGAGTTGCTTTATGTTATAAATACTTAATCATTTTCAGTTACTCCACCAACCCTGCCATCATGGAACTGTACGAAACCACACTCCGTGATCCCATGTTCTACCAGCTGATCCAGCGCTTCATGCACAACTTCCTCACATTCAAGGAAAACCTCCGTCCGTACACACGCGAGGAGGTCGCTTTCCCCGGAGTCAAAATCGAGGATGTCGTCGTTGATAAACTTGTTACATATTTCGACACTTTCGATGTTGACATTTCAAACGTCATGTACCGCAAACATGAAGAGATGAAGGAGAACCGCGACCACTTCACTGTCCTGGCTCGTCAAGCTCGCCTCAACCATGTTCCGTTCAACGTGAAAATAGACATCACCTCAGAAAAGAGCACGGAAGCCGTAGTCAGGATCTTCTTGGGACCTAAGTTTGATAGCATGTATCGCAAGATGAATTTGAATGAAAACAGAGTCAACTTTTTCGAATTGGACTTCTTCATTTACAATCTGAAAACTGGAAGAAATACCATCACCCGTAACTCTCGCGACTTCTTTGTTTCTGAAGCAGACGCAACATCGGCTCGTGATTTGTTCAAGAAGATGACCACATGCATAAATGGAAATGAAGAGTGCCTTGTTGATACTACAAAGACAGTACAGGGATTCCCAGACAGGCTTCTCCTCCCCAGAGGAACAAAGGCTGGCATGTCATTCATGTTCTATATTGTGGTTACTCCCCTGCGTCAGACCAAGGCATACGATTACTACACTACCGGTACAACCAAAACCGTGCAAACTGGAACAACCAAGGAAAATAACTTCTACACCAACAAACGTTTCATCGACGATAATGCTTTGGGATATCCTCTTGATCGCGTCATCGATACGACTACCTTCTACAACACTAACATGTACATGAAGGACGTGCTTATCTTCCACAAGGAAGGCGTCCAGTCATTTATGACCGACAAAGATACAGAGATGACCGATACAACGAAATTCATGCGCACGGTGGACACCACCCACACACTGGACCATGACACAACTACATTCGACAGGATAAATACAGGAACATTCGATACGAATACAAAGGACACGTACACTAAAATGTCTGGCTTCAACGTGTGGTAAATTTCCGGCTATATCGTTCATTTTTTCATTAAAAAATCGTTAAATATTCATTTATTTAAAACATTTTCTTCACTATTTACGTTTTTTTAAATTATTTTTTATTCTGGGAGATTTGAATAAATAAATATATAATTACATAATTTATTTAATGCTTTGTATTTTATTTAAACAAATCCATTATGCAACACAACTATATACATTTATTTCGTGCGTACATAAATCATCCAGCTCACCGGGTTCAATGATTATTTGATACGTTTACCTAAGAAGTAGGAAACAACTATGTAAGTTAGCCTAATAGTACATTCCATATTTTCATACAAAGTAAAATATTATATAAACTAAAAATGCGATATGGAATTGTGACTAACGCCACATCTGTTCATGAGAAAAATGTAATGATTAATATTAAAATTTTCAATTTATAGTTTCTACTTTTTTCAATTAATTAAAATAATAACTTTATATAGCCGCAGTTATTGTGAATCTGTTTTTTTTTTAACACAAGCATAGTTAACAATATTTTTTTATAAATTTTCTAATAGTTTTCAATACAAATTCGCCAGGAAAGATTATTTTTTGCATGATATAGCATAATATATTTTTTTTTTGGTTTTTGGTTGGCGACAAATTTGGTTTCTACATTGAAACTTCGAGAGAAGATTTCTTAAACGTAATATTTTATAATAATCAACATATTTATTACAAAAATTATTTGCATTTATGTATATTTTAAAGTATTTTTTACTTCCTTTCTTTTAACTCGTGGCGTCTGCTTGCTTGTTTTCTTGACGAAAACCCGTTTCCCGTGATCCAATCGAGCTGAAACTTTGCAAGCAGACTCATGGCGACGATCAAAAAGATAGTAAAAATTTTAAGACAAGATAAGACAATTAAAAAAAAACAACCATATCAATAATTATTTGGGCACATATTGTTTAAACAAAATATCAATTTGAAGTTAGTGTTTTAAGGCTATCGACGTATGCCGAAGATCTCCTGAATGAATTGCCTTTTCACTAAAGAGATACTAAAATGCATGAATAAGTCAGGAGAATCAATAACAACTATCAAACGAAATAAAATTACATACCTACTTGGAAGACATTATCCGCAATGAGAAAATAAGATAATTTACTACTTTTGTACGGGGGAAGATTTATAGGCAGAAAGAGGTTATCTAGACTGCATAACCTCAGATAATTTTTCAATATTAAAACGTAGGTGACTTTTAAGAGAATAAATAAACAGTTCGTAAACCCTCGATAGAAAACCTCAAATGAAGGGAAAAGAAGAAAATGTTACATTTTTTTGCGTCCCCTGTGTGCCAAGTCCTGGACAGTACAGACTGAATATTGACTTTGAGTAGGTAATTATTTAAATTAACATATTGTCACAATGTGATTTAAATTCGAGTGCACCTCAAAAATGTTATATATTTTTTTTATAATTTTTTTTTTTTTTTACAAGTTGGACACCGAGAGATCGCGCATATTCCATTCTATATTATTTTGATATTTAGTCTTTCGATATAAAGTGTTGTCGTGTTCATATTAAGCAGTCAAGTAGAGGGATGTACTTATAGTTCACATTGTCCCAAAGTTGAAGCAATTAGTCTGTATAGACCTCTAGGTCAATGACCCCATAAGAATATTTATATTAACACAATTAAAGTCCCGTCCTAACAAATTATGTTTATGTTCATTAAGAAACAAGGGATTTAGAGTTTTAGTAGCAAGATGGGGCAGAAGATACGTCACTGTGTTCTAGATTTTTGTCCTGTAAATTTCTTCCTAAACAACACACAAAAAGAGTTAAATACAAGCATGTAATAATAATGGAAGACCCTTTGGAAATTCAATCAACTTTTTTTGGGTTTCTTCCGAAATATGACGAAAAAAAAGTGACTTTTCAAAATCTCCCAAAACAGATAATTTATATTATTATGGAAGTTGAATCCATGTGACCAGAAATAAAAAATCTATTTTCATATTGATACAAATAGCGATAATTTATATGTTGCTGGATTATGCATAAGGGATAGAGGACACAATTTCAGGGACAGAGAACACAAGTGATTGATTAACAATCATTGATAGTCGATGAATCGCAATCATTTGAATCATTGGCCGTTTTCAAATATTAACCGAATACCTAATTTTGTTATGCTAGTAATAAAATTTGTGACTAAATTCTGTAAAATACTCATCAATCAACAACAATACAAACACAAAAAAAACAATTACATTATTAAAAATTGATTTATTTAAAACTAAAATTATTACCAAGACCAACTAAATTATTGAAAGATTATTTTAAAGGTGTTGATGGAATGGACTTCTACCGAAGAAATGATAAGTATATATAAAATAAGTGACTTGAAGTACTCGAGACGTGTATCTCCAGAAGAATTTCGGTAAAATAAGTTAGATGTAGATAAAAATGTATTACTTAAAAAATGACGTTGCATATATTTCTCGCACTGTCATTATAAAAAATAGTAACAAAATAGCTTAATCTTATGAAGTAGTAAAATCTACAGATTATTTTGAAATACATATATATGTAGATAATATTTAGTGCGTGGAAATATTGTGTACATTATTTTTTAAACGGCAATAAACGGTTTATTTACTTTCAACAATATAAATATACCTTATTTCTTGAATAGTTAATAATGTACATAATCTATACATTTTTGAAACACTCTAAAAAAAATCAGCAAAAATATCACGAAGATACTTAGGCCTAAGAAAATCACACATGTGTATTGTCAGTACAGCTAAAGGCGGAAACGCCACCGTAGTGGTCCGCAGTAGCGAAGGGAAAACTACATTTCAAAATGAAGATGCAATGCAACTACAATGCACACGTTCACCAGTTTGAAGTCTAAACAGTGTGCGCTACATTTTAGTAGGTACCGAATCACTACACACTTCATATACTTCAATAAACTGCATGAAGTGAAGTAATTGTAAAACTCCAAAATTGTATTTGCTACAATAACCTATAAAAAGTACTTCTTGAAAAGTGCACTACTACAAAATTTTCAAATCCATGGGTTGGGGATTGTTTAAATTTCCAGGCTTGTCATTATTTGGTCCCAAAATTTTCTAAACCATGGGAAGGGGGATTGTTACAAATCGGCCAAAAATTTTCACAAAATTGAAGTGTATGTGTGTGTAGTTTGAAGTATGAAATAATTTGAAGTATACCTACAGTTTGAAGTGTGTACTTTGAGTATAAAATTTGTGTTGCGTAATTTGAAGTGTGCAGTTTGAAGTGTGATATTTGAAGTGTATACTTTATAGTGTGCAGTACACATTCAAACGTGTGAAGTGTGCGTTTCAGTATAATGTAGTACCTACTACATACTTACTTAGTGCAGAACGGAAACATCACTAGTCCGCAGGCCCTAGCAGCAAGCGATGAATTGCTTGACTGTCAGCAAGTATATAAAAATCCCAAAACCAGGTACCTTGGACGTGTAATGAGACACGCAGGGAAATATATACCTTGTATGTTATTATGTAGGGAATTGCTGGAAATCGGCGGCCTAGAAGTGGTGGCGAACCTAGGCACGCGTGCCATAGACAGCACGTACAACAATTCACCTGTCAGTTGAACCATAAGACATTCAATTTTTACTAAGAATTTACCTAATGAAACTAAAACTCATGAATAGAATATCCAGACTCATTTAATATTAATTTTTTTCGTACACAAAAATATTATCTTCAAGTGTTGTATGCTCGTGAATCTTTATTTTTCGAAATGAATTTTAAAGGTCGCCATGTACCCTAGAAGGACGAAACCATGGCCGTAGAACCAAGGAATTGGCTTGGCTAGTCTAATATGGAGCTCTTGAGGGTGCAGTAAACAAGTGATGATAGCCAAGGCAAGAGACGAGAGGCAGGAGAAGAAGAAGTTACTTTTCCGTTACCAATATAAGGTTGTTCTTTCCGAACTACTAAAATTACTGCATTCTTTTTGATTCGCCGTAAAATCAGAAGCATGGTTAGGTTAAAAAAGTTAAATGTCCAAGAATAAAATGTGCACCAAGCCCAGTATTTGATAATGGTGTGCAAATGGTGATAATGATATAGAGATGGATAATGGTGAATATTTGGATAATGGTGTATAATGATATCCATCCATCCTCAGCGTTACAACCCTTGGAGGGTCTGAGCTGCCTGAGAAATTCCTCCATGCTGCTTTGTCGCTGGCTGCTATTTTCCAGTTTTTATATAATGGTGTATAGATGTTTAACAATGTACAGATGGTGATAATGGTATTTAGATGGACAATGATGTACGAGGAAATGTCAAAAGATTTTTATTTAAATAAAATTTGTAAGTTTAGAAAAAAACTAACAATAACTATTACAAAAGCATCTCCTTTAAGCCCTACCTGAAGAGTGAATTATAAGGAATGAAATTAATTAATTACAGAAATTAATAACATAATAATAATAATTTTTTAATCATATCTTATTTTTTGAATTGTATTACACTTCGACTGCCTAACTAGGGATTACCTGTTTGAAGGCAGTCGACTATTTATTTGCTTATTATTTATTTGTTACTTACATTTATTTGGGTTTATTTTGTTGAAATCGGTTTTAAGAGTCTTACTGTACTTAGATCTGATTAATTAAAAAATCTCTTATATAAAATCAAGAGTTTATATGCGTTTAAGGTGCAGTTGGATATTGGACAGCATTAAACAGACTTTTCAATAAATTTTAACTCTATAGTTTGACAATATTCATTATGTAAACACACAAAATATTGGATGTGATTCTGGGACAGCTATGTTTAAAAAATCATCATTTTCTACGAATCAATTTATGCGATAATATTATGCAGTAATTACTATTACGATTCAATATTTTGAATGCCATGAGTTTGAATGCTACTGATTTGCTCAAATTAAAACAGAATATTGTTTTTGCTCTTAGTATTATATAATCACAGTAAAAATTGAATGCAATTTTTTTTAATTTGATATCGCATATCCCATTTTCAAGAATAATAATTTTTACACACGTAGGGGACGATGGGGTGATTGCGGACGCGGGGTAAATACGGACTAGCAGATATCTACTCGATCCCTTACTTCCGCGCCCGGCCGCCACGATCACGTGTTACTTTCCGCCATCTTTAGCGCCGAGCAAACATTCAGGAAAGAAAGCTGTGCACAATTTTCAAGATAAATACAATCAAACAATTTTGTGAATTTTGATCTAATTTTTAGTGTTTACTATTTTGAGTGCTGTGTCTATGAAATAAGTGACAATAAAAAGTAATATTTTCTATCGATTACCTCGATAATGGAGAATAAATTACACAATAACTTTCGATGATAAATTTTTTTAACCAACAAATAATTGTCGTTGTTATTTTTTAAACTCGTTGGGTTTATTGCGGACAAGCTCCCTGGGGTAAATACGGACGTTCGATGATATATCAAAACCTAAACCAATTTATTGCACATTTTATCATAGTATTTAATCCTGAAAAAATAGATATATTTTTTGAAAATTTGAAAACACTTATAATTAAATAGCAATTTAAATCAGATTCAATCAACAATGTATATGAAACTAGGATTAGTACTGTACAACAGAATTCCAGGATTCTTGCACCAAAGGGATTAAAACAAGTTGGTAAATTTGCCAGTGCAAAGCGCGGTACCTTAACTACAGTTGTAAATTATTTTAACGCTAGAGGAACTTATACTACACCATTTTTCACATTCAAAAGAAAGAGAATGAATGCACTGCTTATGAGACAGTGATAGTAATATGGTAGCTAGTGATAACTCTGGTCGGATAACTGAACGAATATTCGTTGAATGGCTCCAGCATTTCAAAGCAAAACCTTCGGCTAATAATCCCGTTTTACTAGTACTGGACAATCACGAGAGCCACGTAAGTCTGAAAGCTTACAGTCAACAATCCGGGAGCCAAAATTACAGCATATGATACTTTAGGTCTTTATACAAAACAACCTTTAACCGAACAACAAGTATAGATAAAGCTATTAATAGCTTCAGGTGTGCTGTAATTTACCCAATGGATCAAGATAAATTCAAAGGCACTTTTGCAAGTTTTGGTTATATTATTGAACCAGAAACTTCACTTAAACCAGGAACACCAACTTCGATAATTTAAGCCAAAGAGAGCTCAAAATGTATCTCAAGTCATCTGTGATGCAGCCAATGATAGTATTTCAAGTCAAAGAGGATCTTAAGAGGCATCTCAACTCTTTAGAAACGTTCCTAACATGGAATATTCAAAATAAATAAAACGTGCGAATGAATTAGTACGCGCAGGTGATGTTATCAATGATGCTGATTTAAGCCAAAATATGACAAGTCCAACTAGCCAGTCTTCCTCAGTACCATTTATTGACACAGTAAAGGTACCAACTCTATAACCTAATCGTAACACACGGTGGGTTAAAAAAAACATATTCATTTTTACCAGCACACCGGAAAAAGTTTACCTAGAAGAAAAAGAACAAAAGAAACTAGATCGAAAAAGTAAGAATCTGAAACGAGAAGAGAGAAAACCACAAAAGAAACCAAAAAAATAGTAAAGAAAAACGATCAAAAGTTGAGAAATTTTATAATTGTTGAAAGTGTACAAGAGAATGATGAATATTTTTGCATTTTTTGTCAGGAAAAGTATCGTGACCCCCCAGCGAAGGCTGGATTGTGTGTTTAAAATGTTAGAATTGGGCTCTTGAGAAGTGCGCTGCTGGGACATCTTCCAGAGGCTTTATTTGTGACTTGTGTGAATGATGTGGGACCTCATCCGTAAATACCCCATGCTGTCCGTAATTAACCCAACACCCGTCCGTATTTACCCTAAGGGCTACGGGTAATTACGGACAGACAAGGTTTTGTTTTTGATTAAAAATATATAGTTGTTGATTGATCTCGTAAAATAATTAATGTAGATTTTGTAGGTGAATAACTAAAGTTTCATAATAAATAAAGTCCGGCTGATTGTTTCTAATAGTATAGGTTTTGTACGTTATTTCGTTTCAGCGTCCGCAATTCACCCATCCTCCCCTATGTACCTGCTATTTAGAGAAAAGAATTACTGGATAAGCCTATATCCCCACTAATCGAATATTTATCTCAAGGAAGAAAGACATTGAAAAATATCTATTTAATAACTTGGACATACTACGCGGAAATATCTATAATTTAGGTATTTATTTTTTAATACCTACCTACCTATAACAATTAAAAATTTTAAAAATCACCAGTCGACTAGTGAACATAATATTTCCTAATTTAAAACAATGACAATGACAATCTACCCAAAACCTGGGCGTAATAACTCACAAATTCATAAAAGAGAGAACGATACTAAAAATTTTATCGAAGCTTTTTTTTATTTACCAGAATCGACCAAATGAACGACCAGCGGCCCTCCCCTTAAATCTTGGAAATTTTTTTTTGGGTCTTTAATTTCTAGAACACAAAAGCCACATTTTTTATGATCAAAATTTCAATAACTGATAGTCCAAAAGTATTTCATGTTTAAAGTAACACATACGAGTATTTCTAAAGAAGAATACGCGTTTGACCCCTAGTAATGTGTACCTATGTTTCATGTTCCTGTTATTGCGAGTAGTAGAAATTAACGATTTCTTAAATGAAAACAACATATTAATCCCAGCGATGAATCCTATTCTGAGTGGTCCAAAGTAGGATATCAATATAGGATGCAATCAAAATTCAGAAGATTCTTATCACCATATTTTGAACATACCAAATCATCAAATTGTCAAAAGTCTTCAAATTGTACATACCAAATCAATTAGCATATATGTGGAGTAGTTGATAGAATAAAGAAAAAGAAAACATCGGATGATCTTAAAGGCAACAGAACAGAGGGCGACCGCGAAAGACCCGGCGGATCAGATATACCAAATATTGGAGGACGGCCATGTGAAAAGTTTCAACAATTGAAGGGCGTGCATGAGAACACGCCGTTTTCTGCCTACCCTTGCAGAAATAGCTTGCTGGAATGTTAGTTGGTTAAATTTTTTATCAAATCATAAGTGACCGGATATGACAACCTAGGGATTTCACATTTTTTATAATGATGCACCGTGTCGAGAACATTTTCTCTTCAGCATTTCAATTGAAATACATAACACTCACTACACGACGAATTATAGTCGCCGGCAAATTTATTTTTTGACATTAAAATGTTTGATATGAAATATAAACATTTATTAATGCATATCCCCACAATCGCGAGTCAGGTTAAACGGACAAAACACAGATAGAGTCTAATATTGCAGATAAGTCCGCTGTATAAAAGGGGCTGGAGATCCTATGGAAGTTACATTAGTCAACGGCAGCAGTCGAGATGAAGTCAGCCTTCTTGTTCCTGGTCTTCCTTGTGGCGGCTTCGGCCACCTACATCGATGATACGACGACAGTGCTCGGGACTGGGAAGACCACCGGCTTCACGTTCGATACCACTTTTGGAACCACCTTTGGAAATACATACGGCTTCACTACTTTTGGAACCAAGACAGAAAAGATTGGTAAAAATATATTTTTTATCCTTAAAATACTCTGGAATACAATAACTCAAAATAATCTTAAAATTTTCAATAATATGACTTCGTATTTGTTCTTTTCAAACAGTTGACAATATAATAGCATTTTTTGCTAGATAAAAAATTAATTATTTTCAAATAATGACAAATATTTGCATACGTTTTAAAAATAATTTTTAAGACATGATTAAACATGGCTCCGCAAAAAAAGATTATTTTACTAACGGATTAATCAGAATTGATCAGAAATGATCTACTAGATTTTTTAATTCTCCTCGTTTCTAAATTTCCCCACTTTAGTGCCAATTCAGACTCCAGAGCAAATATTATAGGTATATTAATATAAAAAATACCAAAAAATTATATGTTTTCAAATAAAATATCTACGATGTTATTTCAATTAAAAATTCAAAGATAACTCACTATTTTCGGTGTTGTCTACAGAATTCATATATTATGAAATCTATTTTTTGTCTTGCTAATAATATGGCTAACTTTCAATATAATTCGATTCACTACTTATTTTTTAAATAAAATTTTGTCGTAAAATAGAAGAAGTACAAAAAAACAATGGCATATCCATTAAATACCTAACTTACCGTCTTAATTTCCGAATTAAAGTATTTAATAGAAAATTAAATTTGTAATTATCTAAATGTATATAATGAATTTAAACTGCAGTAAGATATTACATATTTGGCTCTTAATTATGTATGGAATTATATTTTTTTGTTTAGCCGACAAGGAATTTCTGCTTCGCAACCGAAACATCATTCGTCTCTTCAACCATGTGAACATGGCGAATACCAACGTGGACCAGGTGGCCATCGCCAAGGAGTATCGTATCGATGCCAACATGGATAAATACACTGTAAGTTTAGAAATAAATTTCATAGATAAATTAATTATTTGGTACGATGGTTTTAGTGTTTGATGCTTATTTAAAATGTTTATTGACAGAACACCCCAGCAATCAAGGAATTCCTCACGATGTACAGGACCAGCATGTTGCCCAAAAACAAGATCTTCACCATCACCAATGACAGACACAGGGACGAGGTTGTGAGCCTATTCCACGTGTTCTTCTTCGCCAAGGATTTCGACACCTTTTACCGCACAGCTTGCTGGGCCCGCGACCATGTCAATGAGGGTATGTTCGTGTATGCTATGACCGTTGCTGTCCTCCACCGTTTTGACACCCGCGGCATGGCCATGCCTCCCCCGTACGAGATCTACCCCTTCTACTTCATGAACTCCGAAGTTATCCAGAAAGCCTATCGCGTGAGGATGCAAGAGACCGTGCATGACACCAAGCTGGCCAATTTATTCGGCATCCGTAAACTCGACGATAAGACTTTCTTGATCAACAGCAACTACTCCGGCTGGTACACGCCAACCAATGATGAGACGGTTTTGACCTACTTCACTGAGGATATCGGTCTGAACGCCTACTATTTCTACTTCCACGCTACCTACCCATTCTGGATGGGAGCTCAAGAGTTTGGAATGACCATGGATCGCAGAGGAGAGTTCTTCCTTTACACTCATCAACAACTCTTGGCTCGTTACTACATGGAGAGACTTTCAACTGGCATGGACGAAATCCCCAGATTTATGTGGACCAAGCCCATCACAACAGGATTCAAGTCGTCGCTGAAGCACCCCAATGGCATGGAGTTCCCCTCGAGACCAAATGACTTCAATCTCTACACGAAAGATAACTTTTGGGACCTCACACTCGTTGACGACTATGAAAGGCGTATCCGCGATACTATTGATACTGGATTCATTTTCACCGTAAGTTTTTGTTTTAATTATTTATTGACAAATATTCACCAATGAATTATCAAATTAAGTAAAAAAAATGAATAATAATTCTTATTTTAATCGTCATTTCCACTTATCAGGAAGACGGCAGGACTCTATCTCTGACTAAGCCCGAGGACATCGAGAAGCTGGGTAACATCATGCAAGGCAACGTGGACTGTCCTCACACTCGTTATTACATGCTCGGGTCACTGGTTGCCAAGAAAATGCTCGGCAATGGCGACGATACGTTCAATGAGTAAGTTTAGATTGTTTAACCAAATACTGTTAAATAAATATACTAGCCTAACTTTTTTCCACCAAAATCATATTTATCAATAGGTGATATTATCTAGAAAATTCACATATATATTATTATATCAAATACAACTCTTTTAAGCTAATGGGCTGACCTTTTCGTATACACGCATAAAAATGTATACGTTTTTTTAAACTGAAAATGAATAATTTCCAGTTACTTCACCAACCCTGCCGTTATGGAGCTGTACGAGACCGCACTCCGTGATCCCATGTTCTACCAGCTGATGCAGCGCTTCATGCACAACTTCCTCACCTTCAAGCAAACCCTCCGTCCGTACACACGCGAGGAGGTCGCATTCCCCGGAGTTAAAATCGAGGATGTCGTCGTCGACAAACTTGTTACATATTTCGACACTTTCGATGTTGACATTTCAAACGTCATGTACCGCAAACAAGAAGAGATGAAGGAGAACCGCGACCACTTCACTGTCCTGGCTCGTCAAGCTCGTCTCAACCATGTTCCGTTCAACGTGAAAATAGACATCACCTCAGAAAAGAGCACGGAAGCCGTAGTCAGAATTTTCTTGGGACCTAAGTTTGATAGCATGTATCGCAAGATGAATTTGAATGAAAACAGAGTCAATTTCTTCGAAATGGACTTCTTCGTTTATAATCTGAAAACTGGTAGAAACACCATCACCCGGAACTCCCGAGACTTCTTAGTTACTGATGCAGACCAAACACCGGCTCGCGATTTGTTCAAGAAGTTAACCACATGCATAAATGGAAATGAAGAGTGCCTTGTTGATACTACAAAGACACTGAAGGGATTCCCAGACAGGCTTCTCCTACCCAGAGGAAGAAAGGCTGGTATGCCATTCGTGTTTTATATTGTGATTACTCCCCTGCGTCAGACCAGGACATTAGATACCTACACTACCGGTACAACCAAAACCGTGCAAACTACAACCACGCCGTTCAACTTCTTCACCAACAAACGTTTCATCGACGATACTGCTTTCGGTTATCCTCTTGATCGCGTCATCGATATGACTACCTTCTACAACACTAACATGTACATGAAGGACGTTACCATCTTCCACAAGGAAGGCGTCCAGTCATTTATGACCGACAAAGATACAGAGACGACCGATACAACGAAATTCATGCGCACGGTGGACACCACTCACACACTGGACCATGACACAACTACATTCGACAGGATGGATACAGGAACATTCGATACGAATACAAAGGACACGTACACCAAGATTTCTGGCTTCAACGTTTGGTAAACTTAATTTGTCAAACTCGTTTCGCCACATAGAGAACATGACATCATCAATTATTAAGTACAGATCTCCGTTCCATTGATTCTTAAGTTTGCTATTCTTCTATTAATCATGTTTTGTAATAAAATATTTGATAGCACGTACCGCAAGATGGATCGTAATGGAAACAGATTCAACTTACAGGGATTCCCAGACAGGCTTCTCCTCCCCAGAGGAACAAAGGCTGGCATGTCATTCATGTTCTATATTGTGGTTACTCCCCTTCGTCAGACCAAGGCATACGATTACTACACTACCGGTACAACCAAAACCGTGCAAACTGGAACAACCAAGGATAATAACTTCTACACCAACAAACGTTTCATCGACGATAATGCTTTGGGATATCCTCTTGATCGCGTCATCGATACGACTACCTTCTACAACACTAATATGTACATGAAGGACGTGCTTATATTCCACAAGGAAGGCGTCTGGTCTGGTCGTATATGGTCGACAAGGATACGGAGATGACTGACACGACGAAATTCATTTATACGATGGACTCTACGCACACACTGGACCATGACACAACAACATTCGACAGGATGGATATAAGATCATTCGATACGAATGCAAAACCACATAAATTAAGATATCTGGCTTCAATATGTGATAAATTCCCGATTATGTCGATAATTATTCCATTAAAAAATCGTTGAATATTAATTTATTTAAAACATTTTCTTCACTATTTACGATTTTTTAAATTATTATTTGTTCTGGGAGATTTGAATAAACAAATATGCATACTTTATTTAATACATTGTACTTTATTTAAACAAATTTCCATCATGCAACACAACTAGATACATTTATGTTTCGTGTATACAAATATATAGCTTTCAGCTCACGGGGTTCAATGACCAATTCATGTACCCAAAAGTAGGAATCAATCAAGTTGATAAGTACATATAGTGAAATTTCATACAAATTATACATTATATAAACTAAAAAGGTAATATAAAATCCGATATTTAATTGTGACTAACGTTCGTGAGAAAAATGTGATGATTAATATTAAAATTATCAATTTATAGTTTATACTTATATAAATTTATTTAAAAAATAACTTTATCTAGCCGCAGTTATTGTGAATATAGTTTCTTTTAACACAAGCATAAGTAAAAATTATTTTTTATAATTTTTTTCATCGTTTTTATACGAAGGAAACTCAAGGCGTGGAGTATACGGATGACATTTATTTATTGTTACCGCAAATAATCAAACGAAAATTTTACAAAAATACAAAAAACAAAACCAATTCGAAATACCACCAAAATTTTTTTTTTGCACGATATTGTATAAACTATGAATTTTGGTTAAAAATTTTAATTTCGAGAGCAGATTTCTTAAACTTAATATTTTATAAAAATCGTCGTATTTATTAAAAAAATACTTTTGCATTTATGTATATTTTCAAACACAAAATTTAAAGTAACAGATAATAAGCTTTTATTTCATAGGAAAATCAGATAATATATGTACTTATAGGTATATGAAATTAAATAAATATAACGCATGGGAATTAAGTATTAATTTCCTAGGAAATATACTAGTTGACTCTTCTGTTCTAAAGATACATTATTCAAAACAATCTTATTTTTTTGACAAAACTATAGAATGAAAACGAATGAAATACTCCTGTACTGTAAGTAAGCAATGATATTTTTTTAATTATTGGATCACTGTGTGTTCATAAAAAATATTATGTTGTTAAATTTTAAGACAAAATAAGAGAATTTAAGAAAAACACAACCAAATAAATATTTATTTGGGTACATATTGTTTATGCAAAATATCAATTTATTTTAAGGCTGTCGACGTGTACCGAAGACTTCCTGCATTGATTACTTTTTCACTAAAGAGACACTGAAATGCATGAATTAGGCAAGAGAACCAACATCCATTAGCAAACGAAATAAAACTGCATAGCTACTTGGAACACAATATCCGCAATGAGAAATAAAATAATTTACTACTTTTATACAGGGGAAAATTTATAGGCAGAAAAAGATTATCTAGACTGCATAACCTCAGATAATGATTCAATATTAAAATGCAGGGGACTTTTAAGAAGATATATAAGCAACTTGGTCGGAAACGTTCGAGAGAAAACCCTACATGGAGGAGAAAGAAGAAAATGTTACATTTTTCGTGTCCCCCGTATGCCAAATCCTGGGCAGTACAGAGTAGAGATTGGAAAGTTCGTTCTGTTCACGGGAATTGTTCACTTTAAATCGTTCAGTAGTTCTTTGAATTTTTGTTTTTTATCTGGATTTTTGTAAAGTGAACTGTTCAATTAGTAGATTCGATACTAATTGAACAGACATATGCTGACATTTTTTTCCCAAAGTAACGTGTCGAAAAACATGCTAATTCGAAAGAATGTTGATCAGATCACAAAAACATACTGTTCGCTAACTAGAAAATTACATTTCCAAAAAAATTAGCAGAATTTAATGAATGATTTATTTTTTATCAACTGTACTAGTGAACGACTAGTTCACTTAAGTGCACTGTACCGTTCTTTCGTTCAGTAAAGTGAACTGTTCTAAAAGAACAGTTCGTTCATGAACCAGCCATCTCTAGTACAGAGTGAATATTGACTAAGTAGGTTATTATTTAAATTAACATATTATCACAATATAAATTAAATTCGTGCGCAGCTCAAAAGTTAATAACATATCTTACCAGGTGGACACGAAGAGATCGCGCATATCCCATATTATTTTGATATTTACCTTTTAAATTAGATTATTTCGATATAAATTGCTGTCATATTAACCAATCAGGTAAAGGGATGTACATATGTTCACATTGTCCCAAAGTTGAAGTAATTAGCCTTTTTAGACCTCTAGGACAATGACCCCATAAAACTGTTTATATTATAACACAATAAAAGTCCCGTCCTAACAAAGAATGTTTGTGTTCATTAAGAAACAAAGGATTTAGAGTTTAAACACCAAGATGGGGCAGAAGATGCGTCACTGTGTTCTCGATTTTTGTCTTGTAAATTTCTTCCTAAACCACAGAAAAAAGAGTTCAATAAAATAATGCAACAATAATGCAAGATCCTTTGTAAAATAATTTCCTTTTTTACTCCTTTTATTTTAACTCGTGGCTCGTAACTCGTCTGGTTGTCTGTCTGTTTGACGAAAAAACATTGGATCGATTTTAACCCTTTTCCCGTGATCCAATCGAGCTGAAACTTTGCAAGCAGACTGGTGGCGACGATAAAAATGATTTATCTAATTTTCGTTTCAAAAATTTAATAATTATAGTATAATTTTGGTTTTTTCCACATTTTAATGGTTTTTACTCCCTTTCTTTTAACTCGTAGCGTCTGCTTGTCTGCTTGCCGGCTTGTCTGCCGAAATTTTTTTGGATCGATTTTTAACCCTTTTCCCGTGATCCAATCGAGTTGAAACTTTGCAAGCAGACTGGTGGCGACGATAAAAATGATTTATCAAATTTTCGTTTCAAAAATTTAATAATTATAGTATAATTTTGGATTTTTCGAAATTTTAATGGTTTTTACTCCCTTTCTTTTAACTCGTAGCGTCTGCTTGTCTGCTTGCCGGCTTGTCTGCCGAAATTTTTTTGGATCGATTTTTAACCCTTTTCCCGTGATCCAATCGAGCTGAAACTTTGCAAGCAGACTGGTGGCGACGATAAAAAAGATCTATCAAATTTTCGTTTTAAAAATTTAATAATATAGTATAATTTTGGATTTTTCGAAATTTTAATAGTTTTTACTCCCTTTCTTTTAACTCGTAGCGTCTGCTTGTCTGCTTGCCGGCTTGTCTGCCGAAATTTTTTTGGATCGATTTTTAACCCTTTTCCCGTGATCCAATCGAGCTGAAACTTTGCAGGCAGTCTCGTGGTGAGAGTAAAAATGATCTTACAAATTTTCGTTTAAAAAAATTGAACAATTATAGTTTAATTTTGAATTTTTCGAAATTTTAACAAATAATTTTTTTTAATAATTAAAGTATAATTTTGGATTTTTCGAAATTTTAACAATTTATATATTGTTTAATTTTCGAGAAAGTGTGGAGTAGGCGCGAAACCTGTTTCAATGCGAAAGGGAGTAAAATAAAAACTTATTTTTTATGGGTTAGTATTTTACTATCGGTTTCTTTCGAGATTTGACGAAAACAAACGGGGAGTGTTTTTTAAATTTATATTATTATTATTATTATTATTATGGAAATCGAATGCCGTGTAACCACAAATGAAAAATCTATTTTTCTTTTGAAACAAATTGTGATGTTGCTGGATAAGGGATAGAATATATAATTTACCCCGTTTTATATGCTTAGATATGAAACAGGGTAAATTTATAAATAAATATGAATCTAATAACTCATGGATAATATCCAGGCTCTTCATTTTACATTTATTTTTTTCGTACACAAATATATGATCTTCAAGTATTGTATGCTCGTGAATTATTATTTTCCGAAATGAATTTTACAAAATGCAGTAAGTACAAGAAATCGATTAACGATGAATCCACTTGGGCGTGCATATTATAAACAGTGAGACATTTGAACCAGATATATGGCTTTTGGTGTGTTAAGTACAGCGGCAATAATCTCATAAATAAATAAATTATTGATTCTGAGTTCATTTTTATGAAACTTAAGGGTAATTTTTGAACATATCAAATAAAATTCTAAGAAATTATTATTTTAATTTTTTCTCCATTAAAAACAGCACGGAAAAGTGAACCTACTGAACCAACTACGGAAGGGTGAAAACTCATTCCATCTCATGGGAGCGTGTTGCCGAAAGATGACACGCCATGTGTACAGTTTAAAAAATTGAAGGGCGTACATGAGAGCACGCCGTTTTTTGCCTATGCTTGCAGAAACGGCGTGTTGGAATGTTAGCTGGTTACAAATTTCTTCAAATCACAAGTGCCCGGATATGATAACCTAGGGTTTTCACATTTTTTATAATGATGCACCGTGTCGCGAACATTTTCTCTTCAGCATTTCAATTGAAGTAGATCAGATCGTCATCACACAACGAATTATAGTTGTTGGCCAATTATTTTTTGACATAAAAATGTTTGATATGAAATATAAACATTTATGCACACCCCCACAATCGCGAGTACAGGTTAAATGGGCAAACCACAGATAGAGTCTAATATTGCAGATAAGTCCGCTGTATAAAAGGGGCTGGAGATCCTATGGAAGTTACATTAGTCAACGGCAGCAGTCGAGATGAAGTCAGCCTTCTTGTTCCTGGTCTTCCTTGTGGCGGCTTCGGCCACCTACATCGATGATACGACGACAGTGCTCGGGACTGGGAAGACCACCGACTTCACGTTCGATACCACTTTTGGAACCACCTTTGGAAATACATACGGCTTCACTACTTTTGGAACCAAGACAGAAAAGATTGGTAAAATATATTTTTTATCCTTAGAATACAATAACTCTAAATAAACTGTAATTTTTCGATAATATGAATTCGTACTAGCTCTTTCCAAACATAATAGCATTTTTTCCTAGATAAAAAATAATGACACCTTAATGCATATGTATTAATAATAAATTAATAATAATTTTTATTTATATAAGACTTAGGAATTAAGTCGTGTCTCCGCGAAATAGATTATTTTATTAATGAATTAATCAGAATTAATACTGACCCACTAGGTTTTTTAATTACCCTAATTTCTAACTGTCCCAATTTAAGTGCCAATATCAGGCTCCAGAGCAAATATTATATATTAATATGCATATTATATACAGTAATACACCAAAATATTATATATTTTCAAATAAAATATACACGATGTTAATTCAATTAAAAATTCATGGAGAATTCCTCATTTTCAGAGTTGTCCACAGCATTCATATAATATCTGCAAATAACAATTTTAAATAAAAAGTATACACTAGTTATGAAATCTATTTTTAGTCTTGCTAATATTATGGTTTACTATCAACTTAACTCGATTCACTAATTATTTTTTTTATAAAATTATGGCGTAAAATAGAAGAAATATAAAATAAAATATTGGCATATCGATTATCTTATTAACTTACTTATCATCTTAATTTCCGAAAGAGTATATTTAATAGGAAATGAAATTTGTAGTTATGTAATAAATAATGTAGTACATGTAGTAAATATAATGTATAAAAAAATATAAACGTATTTAAATGCATATAAAATGCATATAAAAAATATGTAGTAAATATAATGTAAATAAAAATAATAATAATGTAGCAAAAAAAATAATGTAGTAATGTAATGGAATATCATGAATTTAAACTGCAGTAAGATATTAAATCTTTGGTTTTTTAATTATGTATATGTAATAATATTTTTTTGTTTAGCCGACAAGGAATTTTTGCTTCGCAACCGAAACATCCTTCGTCTCTTCAACCATGTGAACATGGCGAATACCAACGTGGACCAGGTGGCCATCGCCAAGGAGTATCGAATCGATGCCAACATGGATAAATACACTGTAAGTTTAGAAATAAATTTCATACAAAAATGAATTATTTGGTACGATGGTTTTAGTGTTTGATCCTTATTTAAAATGTTTGTTGACAGAACACCCCAGCAATCAAGGAATTCCTCACGATGTACAGGACCAGCATGTTGCCAAAAAACAAGATCTTCACCATCACCAATGACAGACAAAGGGACGAGGTTGTGAGCCTATTCCACGTGTTCTTCTTCGCCAAGGATTTCGACACCTTTTACCGCACAGCTTGCTGGGCCCGCGAACATGTCAATGAGGGTATGTTCGTGTATGCTATGACCGTTGCTATCCTCCACCGTTTTGACACCCGCGGCATGGCCATGCCTCCCCCGTACGAGATCTACCCCTTCTACTTCATGAACTCCGAAGTTATCCAGAAAGCCTATCGCGTGAGGATGCAAGAGACCGTGCATGACACCAAGCTGGCCAATTTATTCGGAATCCGTAAACTCGACGATAAGACTTTCTTGATCAACAGCAACTACTCCGGCTGGTACACGCCAACCAATGATGAGACGGGTTTGACCTATTTCACTGAGGATATCGGTCTGAACGCCTACTATTTCTACTTCCACGCTACCTACCCATTCTGGATGGGAACTCAAGAGTTTGGAATGACCATGGATCGCAGAGGAGAGTTCTTCCTTTACACTCATCAACAACTCTTGGCTCGTTACTACATGGAGAGACTTTCAACTGGCATGGAAGAAATCCCCAGATTTATGTGGACCAAGCCCATCACAACAGGATTCAAGTCGTCGCTGAAGCACCCCAATGGCATGGAGTTCCCCTCTAGACCAAATAACTTCAACCTCTACACCAAAGATAACCTGTGGGACCTCACACTCGTTGACGACTATGAAAGGCGTATCCGCGATACTATTGATACCGGATTCATTTTCACCGTAAGTTTTTGTTTTAATTATTCATTGACAAATTTTCATCAATGGATTATCAAATTAAATAAAAAATATTAATAATAATTCTTATTTTAATCGTTATTTCCACTCATTAGGAGGACGGTAGGACTCTATCTCTGACTAAGCCCGAGGACATCGAGAAGCTGGGTAACATCATGCAAGGCAACATGGACTGTCCTCACACTCGTTATTACATGCTCGGGTCACTGGTTGCCAGGAAAATGCTCGGCAATGGTGACGATACGTTCAATGAGTAAGTTTAAATTGTTTATCATAATATTGTTAAATAAATATACTAGCTAAACTTTTTTCTACGAAAATCATATTTATCAATAGGTGATATTATCTAGAAAATTCACATCTATATTATTATATCAAATACAACTCTTTTAAGCTACCGGGCTGACCTTTTCGTATACACGTATAAAAATGTAGACGTTTTTTAAAACTGAAAATGAATAATTTCCAGTTACTTCACCAACCCTGCTGTTATGGAGCTGTACGAGACCGCACTCCGTGATCCCATGTTCTACCAGCTGATGCAGCGCTTCATGCACAACTTCCTCACCTTCAAGCAAACCCTCCGTCCGTACACACGCGAGGAGGTCGCATTCCCCGGAGTTAAAATCGAGGATGTCGTCGTCGACAAACTTGTTACATATTTCGACACTTTCGATGTTGACATTTCAAATGTCTTGTACCGCAAACAAGAAGAGATGAAGGAGAACCGCGACCACTTCACTGTCCTGACTCGTCAAGCTCGCCTCAACCATGTTCCGTTCGACGTAAAAATAGACATCACATCAGAAAAGAGCACGGAAGCCGTAGTCAGGATTTTCTTGGGACCTAAGTTTGACAGCAGGTACCGCAAAATGGATCTCAATGAAAACAGAGTCAACTTCTTCGAAATGGATTTCTTCATTTACAATCTGAAAACTGGTAGAAACACCATCACCCGGAACTCACGAGACTTCTTAGTTACTGATGCAGACCAAACACCGACTCGCGATTTGTTCAAGAAGTTAACCACATGCATTAATGGAAATGAAGAGTGCCTTGTTGATACTACAAAGACACTGAAGGGATTCCCAGACAGGCTTCTCCTACCCAGAGGAAGAAAGGCTGGCATGTCATTCACGTTCTATATTGTGGTTACTCCCCTGCGTCAGACCAGGACATTCGATACCTACACTACCGGTACAACCAAAACCGTCCAAACTACAACCACGCCATTCAACTTCTTCACCAACAAACGTTTCATCGATGATACTGCTTTCGGTTATCCTCTTGATCGTGTCATCGATATGACTACCTTCTACAACACTAACATGTACATGAAGGATGTGATCATCTTTCACAAGGAAGGCGTCCAATCATTTATGACCGACAAGGATACAGAGATGACCGACACGACGAAATTCATGCGCACGGTCGACACCACCCACACACTGGACCATGACACAACTACATTCGACAGGATAAATACAGGAACATTCGATACGAATACAAAGGACACGTACACCAAGATTTCTGGCTTCAATGTTTGGTAAATGTAATTTGCCCAACTCGTTTCGCCAATCAAAGAACATGACATCATCAATTAATAAGTGCAGATCTTTGTTTTCAGTTCCGTTGATTCTTAAGTCAATAGTAATAAGTAAGAAAATGTTGCCATTGAATTTATTATTATACATTTATACAAGTGGATAAATACAGATTATGCACTTATGTGGAAATATAAATAAAAAATATTTTTAATTAATCAAGGAAGATTTTTTTTTATGAAACATTTGTATATTTTCCTTCACTCGATTTTCTACAACATCTACATTTTGTTTTAGAACAATTATTTAATTTAATGAAAGTTTATTTATTGTTTTTTTTTATGAATACTGTAACGATTGAGTATCTTTACATAAATTAAAAATATTTCGAAATGCTCTTTATAGACATATATAAATAAATCACAAATTTATTAATTCGATATTTGTACTGTCTCAAAATCTCATTACATTTCGGGTATTGAATACAAAATCCTCTACAGTTTTTGCAAAATGGTTGTTTTGGTAAAAAATATGTTTTTTGACAAAAATTTTTTTTAAAACAAATGTGCAATATTCTAACTAACTAACCATCACGCCGTTTCCCCGAAGAGATAGGCAGAGAGGATAGAACGCCATATTATTCCATCTTGACACAGCACTTTTGCTTCGGTTACATTCATATATCTTCTCATACATGTTCTACGGTTGTTGAGGCTTTTAATAGGGCCATCCTCCAATACTTGTAGTATTTGATCATGCCAGGTCTTTCGCGGACGCCCTCAATTCCTGTTGCCTTCAACACTCGCCCCATATATTTTCTTAACCATCCTTTTCCACACTCACGCGTTCTACATGACCAAACCATCTCAGCATTACTTTCTTTATTTTATCTACCACGCTACAGCCAGCATCACATTCACTTATAATTTGTTAATTCCTCACTCTATATTCAATATACAATATTATATTTATTAAAATACTCAAAACTGCAAACTCTTCTTCTTCTTCTTCCTTAACCTTCTTCCCCCCACTGCTGGATGTAGGCCTCTTCCATTTTCCTCCCCCTTCGCATCCAGGTTCTTCCTGCTTGCTGGACTATGTCATCAGACCATCTTTTGGGAAGTTCGACGCTTCTACTTTTCGTCCAGGACCTCCACTGTAGGATTTTGGTTGCCCATCTAGTATCCTCCTGTCGAGCCATATGTTTAGTCCACTGCCATTTAAATTTCGCAATACGGTCCATAATACCGGCAACTTTTGATTGGCGTCTTATTTCTCCGTTTCTGATTTTGTCTCAAAAGCTCACGCCGAGCATCTGCCTTTCCATGGCCCGATGTGTACACTTTAATTTGTGTATGCTTTTTGCTGTTAGTGTTACTGTTTCTAGGCCATGCATGTAAGATACATGTATCAAACATTTTTCTTTTCAGGCATACTGGGATTTCTTTATATTTAAATAAGTGTTTCAATTTACCAAATGCTCCCCAGCCCAGACCTATTCTTTTTGGTAGTTCTGCTGTTTGGTTTTTTTATCAGCTTTATCGTATGACCAAGGTACACACCTTCGTCAACTGTTTCTATTTTCTAATTGTCGATTGTGAATTTATGTTTGGATGTGTTTAAAAATTTTGTTTTTTTGTATGTTCATTTCCAAACCAGTTCCAAATTCGTGATACTGAAATTCAACTTTTTCGTTAACAACTAAATAGCTAGAAATTAGTGCGTAGTCCTTACGTTAGAATAATCACTCCGCTGTCCCTAGCGCACCTGGCGCGCGGAAGTTCAAGTTCTAGTGCAGAACGTGACTTGACCGTGTTCAACACTGGAACCTTCTTGAAAATGAGCTAATGTATCGTGTGATAAAAAGAAGGACGGAGTCCGATATTAAAAAAATGTGTTCAATGGACAATTATCAATTTTTTTTTATAATAAAATATTTGTACTATATTTTGTAGAAGAATTAAGCTTCCGCAAGATCCAGCACAGTGTATGTTCTTTATTCAGTCGTTTAAGTTTAGTTTAGTTAATGCAGTTCGTATGAAAAAAAACGTAAAAAAAATATATTTTGAATTGTGGCTAGACAAACGGAGGTACGACGAACGTAAGTGTGTGTTGACCTGGTACTAATTTTCAGTTATTTTATCGTCGTCGTCTTTGCCTGGATCCCCTCGCCATCCATCTACATCTCCATCAGCGGTGCGACCTCCTGTGCGAGAACAATACAATTCAGGTTCTACCTTAAACATCGCAAGTTAAATGGTGACTGTTGGTTCCCTTGATAAAGGGCGACAGCGCGCGTTCTGTTTAGGGTGAGTGAGTTGTTGAGTTTAAATGAGTAAATTGTTGCGGGCTAACAGACTCATAGGCCACATTATATGCACTGCGCCTGATGGTCATCGTATCAAGCAGTACCCTCTATATGGAAAACAAGTGTCTCTACTGCATAGTGAGCATACCAGTTTTAAACAACAGTGCAAATCCAGATTTGGGCGGCAAAGCGATTTTTTTCATTCTCTACATTTAAAAAAATATGAAGGCTTATAACAAAAGGATGAAGAGAATTCATCTACGTCAAAGAAAAATTTCCTTGCATAAGCTTAGTAAACTTACGCAAGGAAATTTTTCCCTTCCCTCCAATAAAAAATTTTATAAAGACTACTAGAGACAGAAAGCGTATTAATTTATTTATAGTGTTAATTAATATATTAAATATCATTTGTGGACTTATTTATGGGTTATTTATTGGTCATTGGTAAAAATCTCTTTTCGATAGGGATATTCTGCAGTTAGTTTCAGAATAAGCACAACATTTGCAAAAGGAGAAAATTAATATTTGTTGATCAATGTTATCTGTTTCACGGCGGAATATTCCAGAACCAAAGAAAACGGTATATAGAAAAAATATAGGGGATAAGTCTTTACATATCTTTATTTAATAAAACATTAATTTACTCGAATAAATATGTAAGGGAAATATAATGCAATCTTAAAATGATTCGATAATATTATTTAAGCATTTTACTGTAAGTTTTTCTGACACTACCTAAGGTTTTTATTGGATCTGAATGCACGCTAGATATGTTCTGAATATTTGAATTTGTGATCCGTATTCGTCAAAATAGTGGCGAAAACTTCAATACTATACTATGAATATTAAAGGCAACGCAGAATTGATAACGTAAACTTAAAAATGAACGGAGAACGGATATTTAACAAAATTTATTAAAAGTAACATTAACATTCGCAAAAAAGGCAAATCAACATTCCTATATACAACAACCCATATCCAAACATCAGTATTTTGATAAATCATATCAATTTAGGTTTTTATTTTGCAAAAAACACACAACGGCTCCATTGTTTTGAAAAGACTCTAATATTTTTTTTTTTTTTTTTTAAAAATAGAGATGTGAACACGGAATACGTGTCACATCAATAGTACAATAATACAAACAATATTTCCATTTAATCTCGGCTAAAATGGATAGGACGTCCAGGAGGGAATTGTAGCCTATGTATTTCGCCGGGACCTAAAGAATAAGAATGCAAAATTTGGATCAGATCGGCAAACGGTAGATTTGTACAGAAAATATATCATGTGATGGGGTGGGGTAAAAGAGAAGTGGGGAAAAGTCACCTTCGATACCTGCCGGGTCCTAATGAATAAGTGTGCAAATTTTGAGAATGATCGATTGAACCGTACAGATTTGTATTGAAAATATATAAGGGGGAGAAGAAGGGGTAAAAGGAGAGGGGGTAGTTTTCAAATTTTGAGTTTTTTGTTTAAATAGAAATTAAGACAAAAGAAGAGTTGAATCCGATCGGTCGAACAGTAAAAGTTTGCATTGAAAATATATCAGGGGGAGCGGAAGGGGTAAAAGGGGAGGGAGAAAATGTCGCCTGTGTTACCCGCCAGGTCCTAAACCATAAGTTTGAAAAATTTGAGTTGAATCGGACAAACGGTGTAGATTTGTATAGAGAACAGACAGACAGACAGACATTGAGTTTTATAGGCATAGATATAAATATAAAAAAGTCATAATAAAATATAAGTAATATGTAGAAGTAAGAAAAAATGTAGGTAGTAAGAAGTAAAAGGAATTACAATATGTAAGTAGATAAAAAAGAAGAAAATGGATAAAAAATTTAAAAGATAAATACAACGGATATAGGAAAACTATAAAAAAGAAGATGAGTAGGTTTGTCCTTTGAATGTGTGCGTGTACGAGCATTAAATATATTGCTTACAACTAAACAATGTTGCTTACAACTAAACAATGTTGCTTACAACTAAACAATGTTGCTTACAACTAAACAATGTTGCTTACAACTAAACAATGTTGCTTACAACTAAACAATGTTGCTTACAACTAAACAATGTTGCTTACCTAGACGAATAGGCGAATTAATACTACAGTTAGTGCGCTGGGTACCTACATATAATAACTCGGTCTGTCGCTAAACAGACCGCCCACGTAATCTGTAATAATTCAGGGGGACGGAGGGGAGTATGGGAGCTATTACTCATATACCCTCTCCCCTTGTATACGTCTCCCAACGGCATGGAAAAGCATTTTATTCAACAGTAGATTTCTTAGTAAAAATAATATATTAGCGCGCAAAAATCAATTAAATATAACCATCGACACAATAGAAGCAACATTAAGTACAAAGCGCATCACAAGGAGCCAAACAAACGCCATTAAGGCCAGCAACGGCCGGGAACACCCAATATTTAATACAAAATTCCCGAAAATCATTAAGGCCAATAATGACCACAGTACCCAAATTTAGACTTTGACTTACCAGACCTCACTTGGTAATAAGCTTTCGATACGAACGGACGTGCTCGCACTGCCCCTCGTGACGGAAATTTATTAACAAGCAACCTGAAGATGCCTGTTATGATTCAGGCGAAACGTCGGTTGACGAATGGTCCTTCTGAGGACCAGATTTTGACGCAAAAGAAATTAATTCTAACATTTCTAACACCTGTGAAAACCTTCATTATAACATATATATATATATATGTGTGTGTGTGTGTGTGTATGATGTGAAGTCTCCGTGGGTCCGGGCCACTTGATACGTTTAATAGAAATATCAATTTAGGTACTTTTTTTTAAAACTTTTCATTATTATAAATTTAAAGACTGATCCAACACGTAACAGGTGTTTTAAGTACTACCATATGGAGAAAGTATATTATTAAGATAATTCTTAATTATAGAACATTGTTCTTTGATAATTAAAACAAATTGGATGAACCATTCAGAAAGATAGATAGGTAGAAAAAATATCTTCAGAGAAAATAAACAGTTAAACAATAATTTGCCTTACTATCTGGTTACTGTGGCGTAATCAGTAATGGCAATTTAATGTTCCAAGTTCGAATCCTGGTGATAAGTGTATATTTTTTGATATACTGATTATTTCTGTATAACTTTCTGAGTGATTCATCTTATTTGTTTCAATATGAATGTTTTACAAGACATTTAAAATGGTAGGAGTTATCGCTATGGCGCAGGTAAATATAATATATTTTATGCCCCTCGATACAGTTTTGGGATTTTGTATTTAATATTATCGATGATTAGTAACTGAGATAATCGTTGTCTAGTATCGGTGGTTACCCGTAAAATTGCAAAAAATCAGTAACCAATCATCGATATAACAGATATACATCTCAAATAACAGTTGGTATTTCACTAATATAAAGTAAATTTATTTATTTATTTCTTAATCACATATAGTATACAATTTGGATTATACTATGTTTGTCTCACTAGAAGAATCTGTGTTCAGACAGGCATGGTTGACAAAATAGTTGTACAATTAAAATATTCATTCACATATGTCTAGTTTCAAGTCATTTCTCTTAAATGTTGTTGGTTATATAGATAAAGTAAAAGTATATATAAAAAAGTAGAAATTTAATAAAATATTGAAAAATACTGAGTCATTTAAAATTTTCAGAACTCTTGATCCATATGATTTACACCTGATATGAGAAGGATACATGAGTATAAAGGGTATAAATGTTAATAAAATTTTAAACAGCCGTCTTTTAAAGAAATACGTACATTAAAAAGAATTTGACAATCGACACAATCTGGCATTATTTGTGACAAATAATGAAAGATTAAGAACAATTCGTAATTTGTTGTACAAACGTGTATTTGAATTTACTTGGTGTATGTCAGGCCTTTTCTGGACGCCCTCTGTTCCTGTAGCCTTCAATACGCACCTGGTATATTTTATTTTCTTTACTTTCCTTGCTCGTATTTTTCATGTGACCCTACTCTCTTAGTCGCCCTTTCCTTATCGTTTCATATCGACTATCTACAAACAGCTGTACGGCTTTTCTTAATTTATTTATTGTTCATTCTAGAGCAGATACTCTGTACATGCACCTAAACGGCTGCATTCGGTCCATTTTCTTTCATTTTTGACAACACCAGGCTATATTTCCAGATATTAGTTTTGGCACTAGAATTCTGCATATCCGTATACAACACTAGTCTATCTTCGTGCGACAAATTTCTATTGTCGATAATTTTATTCAGAACACCATTCATTATACTTTCCGCAATCACGTTTTTTTCGATATCATTCTCAATATTAACGTCCTTAGCAAACATAACTGCATTACAAATACATAATTCGTTTACTTGCCTAAGCAATCGTTCCTCACCATTACATCACACTTACATCACACGAACGTTATTGAAAAAAGTATTTTATTAATTTAATCCATCACTTTTTTTCCATTTACCTAACAGATATTTCCATTCACCCCCTTACACCTTTCTATTCTTCTCATCCAAAGCTGAATTAAAAATTGAAAAAATTCAGGAATATCTCAAAAATATTTTTTTAGCGATAATAATTTTTCTATGAAAACAGATTTGGAGAGAACAGAAAACTTCTTAACCATTATTTGTAACAAAAATGTACCAAATAATGGTTGAGAATACGAATGTTCAACACAATGAATGTTGTAAGACGTTTCTATTCACTCCATGTTATCCATCGGCAGGAAAAATTTCTAAATCAGGTTCAATTTCGTACCTAAAATTGAAAAATTTTATTCTAATTTTCAAAGACGGAAAATTTTGCAGGTGAGCATTATTAAATGAAGGAAGGTTTATATTTAAAAACGATGCAAATACTCATTATTGCATACGCACTCCGCAATCAGCAGTGCAGGTTAAACGTGCAAAAGTGCATAACAGAACAGATAGAGCCGAATATTGTTGATAAGGCCGCCGTATAAAAGGGGCTGGAGGTCCTCTAAAAGTTACATTAGTCAACGGCAACAGTCGAGATGAAGTCAGCCTTCTTGTTCCTGGTGTTCCTGGTGGCGGCTTCGGCCACCTACATCGACGACACCAAGACCTTCCTTGGAACGGGAAAGACCACCGTGACTCCGTTCGGTACAACTTTTGGAACCACCTTTGGAACCACATATGGCTCCACTACTTTTGGTTTCAAGACCGAAAAGATTGGTAAATATAAAGCAATTTATTTCTCTTCCAAACATGCTTTTGTTTATTTTGTAAGCTTAATACTTGTTATGGCTTTAATGCAGTCTTTAAATTTCGGGTTTGGAGATTTAGCAGTAAAAATGATTATCATCTAATTGTCTAGTCCAATGAGTTAAATGTTTTTTGATTTATCATCCAAGCTCTACATTTTGTATCTGCCTATTATAGCATTGTATTATGTGAAGTTCATAATAATTATTTTAAATTTAATCCTCGCCAATTTAGTAAGTTATATATACATCAGATAACAAATCACCTGTCAATCTTACAATTATTATGTAATATCTAGCTTGCATCGAAGTGTAATAATATATTATTCAAAGAATTTTCCTTAATATACAAGCAAAATTCTCGCTTTTGTTTAGTACATCGCATCTCTCTTTTTTTTTATATTTACCAAAAATTCGGCTACTCAGGAGTCTTCATAGACTATTAAACGATTAATTTTATCATTGAGTGCATTTTACTAAGATGTAAGTCCGGATATTAAAAATAATATCTCACGGCAGATAAGTTATGTTTGGGATCTAATTAAAAAAATCCCTTTTAACTCAATAATTATAAAACTAATAAAATTAATAATTACTAGAATATTTGACAGAATTTTAAACGTACTATTCTTAAAATTAATAACATTTACCGGTTTATTATGGTGTTGAAAAAGAATCCATTCCCAGGATCCCAGCCCGACTAAGAGTATTAATGAATCCCAGGAGTATTATATACAATCCCGGAACAATCAATATAAATTTTGTGGATACAAATGAAGACAAAAAAGGGATGAAATTCTCGATATTTTTCTGTTACTGCGGGTATAATATTCATAATAATAAAATTGTATAAGATTAAAATCATTAATATTCAATCTTACTTTACAAATCAGGTTTTTTTCTTTCCGACATCATAAGTTCAAATTAAATAATGTTTACTGTCAAAAATTGGTTACTAAAAAGAATGAATAAAGCTAAAAAAATTAGAATTATAAATAATAATATTAATAAGTCACAAGTCAACGCGATCTTATTACGGCTCCATTATAATGGTTAGTGAAAATAAATTTAATTTAAATGTGAGAAGATAAATAATACTTATTAAATCAAATTGTATAATTAAATTAAATAATAAAGAATGATTTTAAATATATGCTTCAAATGCAATAATTACTGTGTCCTGCTTGTTTCAGCCGACAAGGAATTTCTTCTTCGCAATAGAAACATCCTGCGTCTCTTCAACCATGTGAACATGGCGAATACCAACGTGGACCAGGTGGCCATCGCCAAGGAGTATCGTATCGATACCAATATTGATAAATACACCGTAAGTTCTCAAATAAACTTCAAATATAAATTAATAGTTTGGTATTATGTTTTTGGTGTCTGATCCTAATTTAAAATGTTTGTTGACAGAACACCCCAGCGATCAAGGAATTCCTCACGATGTACAGGACCAGCATGTTGCCCAGAAACAAGATCTTCACCATCACCAATGACAGACACAGGGACGAGGTTGTGAGCCTATTCCACGTGTTCTTCTTCGCCAAGGATTTCGACACTTTCTACCGCACAGCTTGCTGGGCCCGCGACCATGTCAATGAGGGTATGTTCGTGTACGCTATGACTGTTGCTATCCTCCACCGTTTCGATACTCGCGGTATGGCCATGCCTCCCCCGTACGAAATCTACCCCTACTACTTCATGAACTCCGAAGTTATCCAGAAAGCCTACCGCGTGAGGATGCAAGAGACCGTGCATGATACCAAGCTGGCTGATTACTTCGGAATTCGTCAAGTCGATGATAAGACTTTCTTGATAAAGAGCAACTATTCCGGCTGGTACACGCCAACCAATGATGAGACGGTTTTGACCTACTTCACTGAGGATATCGGTCTGAACGCCTACTATTTCTACTTCCACGCTACCTATCCATTCTGGATGGGAACTAAAGAGTTTGGAATGACCATGGATCGCAGAGGAGAATTCTTCCTTTACACACATCAACAACTCTTGGCTCGTTACTACATGGAGAGACTTTCAACTAGCATGGACGAAATCCCTAGGTTTATGTGGACCAAGCCCATCACAACAGGATTCAAGTCGTCGCTGAAGCATCCCAATGGCATGGAGTTCCCCTCGAGACCAAATAACTTCAACCTCTACACCAAAGATAACCTGTGGGACCTCACACTCGTTGACGACTATGAAAGGCGCATCCGCGATACTATTGACACTGGATTCATTTTCACCGTAAGTTTTGAATCAATCTTTTACCGTCGAATCAAATAAAAAACTGAATAATATTTCTTATTTTACCGCTTTTTTCCACTTATTAGGAGGACGGCAGGACTCTATCTCTGACTAAGCCCGAGGACATCGAGAAGCTGGGTAACATCATGCAAGGCAACGTGGACTGTCCTCACACTCGTTATTACATGCTCGGGTCACTGGTTGCCAAGAAAATGCTCGGCAATGGTGACGATACGTTCTATGAGTAAGTTTAGATTGTTATTATAATAATGTTAAATATACTAGCATAACTTTTTTAACTAAAATCAATATTTATCTGTAGGTGATATTATTTAGAAAATTCACATCTATATTATTATATCAAATGCAACTCTTTTAAGCTACCGGGCTGACCTTTTCGTATACACGTACAAATATATATACGTTTTTTAAAACTGAAAATTTCCAGTTACTTCACCAACCCTGCCGTTATGGAGCTGTACGAGACCGCACTCCGTGATCCCATGTTCTACCAGCTGATGCAGCGCTTCATGCACAACTTCCTCACCTTCAAGCAAACCCTCCGTCCGTACACACGCGAGGAGGTCGCATTCCCCGGAGTTAAAATCGAGGATGTCGTCATCGACAAACTTGTTACATATTTCGACACTTTCGATGTTGACATTTCAAACGTCATGTACCGCAAACAAGAAGAGATGAAGGAGAACCGCGACCACTTCACTGTCCTGGCTCGTCAAGCTCGCCTCAACCATGTTCCGTTCGACGTGAAAATAGACATCACCTCAGAAAAGAGCACGGAAGCCGTAGTCAGGATTTTCTTGGGACCTAAGTTTGACAGCAGGTACCGCAAAATGGATCTCAATGAAAACAGAATCAACTTCTTCGAAATGGATTTCTTCATTTACAATCTGAAAACTGGTAGAAACACCATCACCCGGAACTCACGAGACTTCTTAATTACTGATGCAGATCAAACCACGACTCGCGATTTGTTCAAGAAGATGACCGCATGCATCGGTGGAAATGATGAATGCCTAGTTGACACCACAGAGACACTGAAGGGATTCCCAGATAGGCTTCTCCTCCCCAGAGGAAGACAAGCTGGTATGCCATTCACTTTCTATATTGTGGTTACTCCCCTACGTCAGACCAGGACATTCGATACCTATACTACCGGTACAACCAAAACCGTGCAAACTACAACTACGCCGTTTAACTTCTTCACCAACAAACGTTTCATCGATGATAATGCTTTCGGTTATCCTCTTGATCGCGTCATCGATACGACTACCTTCTACAACACCAACATGTTCCTGAAGGACGTGCTAATCTTCCACAAGGTCGGAGTTCAGACAAATATGTCCGACAGGGATACAGAGACGACTGATACGACTAAGTTCATGCACACGATGGACACGACCCATTCAATGGACACGACCCATTCGATGGACACGACCTATTCGTTCAACAGGATGGACACCACAGGCACAACCGACACAAAGGACACGTATACCAAGACAGCGGGCTTTAATGTATGGTAAATAATCAAAACCATCTTATTCTCAGATCTCTATTTACAGCTCATGTAGGCCGAGTACTGTCCTAGTGCGAGAAGTCGGACAGCAAATACCAAACTTATACCTCCGTCGTCAGTTTTGTTGAACCTATGTCATTCATTTTCTTTGGTTTTTCTCCTATTTATGAAATTTTGTAAAAAAATCTTTATTTCTGTTCTGTAACGATTAAATATTTTGCGCAAACATGTGACTATCAACTTTTGATGTTTTAATTTACCTACCTGATGTTTCCTTAAATAATTACGGTGTTGTAGACGAACAATTTATCACTATTTTATTTTTTAATCAAATTCTATTATTTCTCTTCAATACTAGTTTGGTTTTATTGACACATTTAGCTTTTTGTTCACTATCCACCTATAAACATGTAACTGAAGTTTACCTAACTACCTTTCCTACAATTCTTGAACTTTCTGCTTTGACCGATCTAAACCAAATTTTCCATATTTACATGTAGAGTATTTAATAATTTAGACGAGCGAAAAAAATCAAAAGTAAAACAATTTTTTTTTCATAGTTTCGTGATCATAAATTAAATGTTGAGTCTGTATGGATGTAATACTCGTATATACTTTATTTCTACTATTTGCAAATACCCATTAGCTATTTGTCGTTCACAAGTGCACAACGTTTTTACATATTTTATTATTAAGTATTAAGTATTAAGTATTATGTATTAAGAAGATAGTCATTTTATATAAAAAACAGTTTTAAAAACGTATAAACCACTTTTAGACGGTAAATAAACATTTTTTTTTAATTGGTTGAGCAACTTTGTAGCTAGACATTTTAAAAATTAATTTTATTATTTGTTTTAATCTACTTATATATTTATTAGTTACACCTACATGTTTCGGAAAAACATGTAGATGTCAAAAAATAATTATAAAGGTATTAAATCAAAATAGATTAAATTTCCAAGATGCCCATCAACTTAAAAAATTTAGGTGAACCCTTTAGTAACAAACCCTATAATTTTACCATCACTATTGTACTTCTTTTTGAAAACGCATCTGAAAATTTTAGAATATTTTTGAGTTTGTTCAAATCTTTCAGAACAGTGCTGGATTTATGTCACAGAGACATTATTAATCAATTAGTGTATATTATAGATATCTCACAGAGACAAAACTGTATTAATTATGGGAAAGTAGGTATAGAAGTCATTTGGGTGTACACAGGACTTATGACCTGTCTTTTTATGGTTGGCTTAAGTGATCACTTTACACAATTGTAACATTCGCCATTACTTATCATCATCAGATCACTTAAGCCAACCATAAAAAGACAGGTCATAAGTCCTGTGTACACCCAAATGACTTCTATACCTACTTTCCCATAATTAATACAGTTTCGTCTCTGTGAGATATCTATAATATACACTAATTGAAAATTTTAACTCGTCCTTCATTGCCCTCTTTCACTGCTCCTTTTCAGATCGATTCGTGGCTTCATTCAGTGTGATTTGGTGGCCTGTTTCGTCTTCAACGCACATGTTGGTTACGCCGTAATAGTCTGGCTTCTTACGAGGTCTTTTTTTCTGGCTGAATGTTAGTTTGAGAAACAACTTCCTCGTCAGATGTATCAAGAGATTCATAAAGATCACCCTCTGAAAGTGATGTTTCATTATAATTCTTCTTTGACTGTTCATTCTCATCACTCACTGTCACTTCCTCTCAGGGGCTTTGAATCGCTGAATTTTCTTCTATCATCACGTTTGTTGTACAACTGTCGCTCTCAATGTATTCCATTATTATAACATCTCTAGTTACAGTCACTGCTCGGCTCTCGGGTTTGTACAAACCCTTCACATTTTTGAAGTATCAAAAGCGCTTTTGACCACAGTACTACCCTTTATGAGGTGTGGACGGGTAGAAAATAATATAATAAACCGCCGTATTCACAGCCTCTGCCCATAATGGTTTATCAAATTGATCAGCAAACAGGAGACATCGCGCATTTTCAACAATAGACCTGTTGTACCGCTCACACAGCTCGTTTTGCTTTGGCGTGTAAGCGTTACTTTTTTGGTGCACTATGCCATTCTTCTTCAAAAAATTCTCCATTTCCATAGAACAGAGCTCTCCACCATTATTAGATCTTAGTGCTTTAATTTTTCTGGACTGCTGGTTCTCTACTAACTCCTTACATTCGTTGAAGTATTTAAAAGTTTCGTTTTTGGTTTTAAGAAAGTACACAAAACACATTCGTCTATAGTCATCTACAAATAACAGATAATATCTGACCATACCAAGCGATTTGTTCTCCATTGGCCCACACAAATCTGTATGTACCAATTCCAGCACATTTTAGTTTTGCTTGAACTGAGGAAGAACGGTAGTCTTGTTTGATTGCCCTCACAACATACAACACAACTTGATTTATGTCACCACTATTTTCTTGGTATATTACGCCTTGAACTGCTCCACGTTTCATTTTGTCAAGATCATTGGCATTTATGTGACCGAGTCATCTATGCCACGTTGTACAAGAAGTTTGCACTGTGGCTGCCAAAACTTGCTCAGACTTCACAATGTTTAATCTGTATACATTATTTTCCAAACTAGCTTCACCAATGCAGTAATTCTGAGCATTGTATATGTAACAACCACTTTTGTGGAAGTGTAGTCTGTTACCATTCTCAATAATTCTGCTCACTGACAACAAATTCGTGGTTAAAGCAGGTACACAAAAAACATTGTTTACTTTGTCTGGCGCCGGTGTTTTGAGGTTATCATTGACATTTACATTACTGGCAGATTGCCGTGTTCCACTATTTCTATGCGTCTCCCCGCGCTTTTGAGCAATACATACACTTTCCGACTTAAACTCAAAATCTGAACTTATATCCAATGACTTGGTTTTTATAGCATCAGCACTGATTTTCATACCTGAATGTTCAATTGCCATAATCATTGGGCTAAACTTATCCTGTGTCGTCGAATAACTGTTTTAACTTATTCCACAAGGAGCTAAAGGTGTTCTCATTTTTGATATGGACATATAATGTGGGGTCAATGGTAATTACAAGCTTGGCTTTTGCTTTTCTTGCTCAGCCTCACTCAAATCCACTGGCAACGCGTCAATGTCGATACCTTCCAACACCAAAAAAATTCTTGGCGCGAACGCCCAATCATCGTAATTTTCCGTCGTTTCAATTTCGGAACTTTCACTAGATAGCTTGACGTCGACATTTTTGATGATCACAAGAAAAAATCTCGAAATATTCTTGAAAATAAAATGATTTTCGGGTCTGGGCCCATAACCTGTTAAAACCCCTTTATTAATTTTGTTACAAGAATTAGTTACATATAATATCTAAAACTAACAAAAACAAATAATATATTTTTTTATATATAAACAAGTTTGTATATGTATATAAAATATAAAAATTATCTAACATATCTTGCTACACAGTATTGATATTAATAATCCAGCATTTTTCCAAACAGGTGAGTTCCTGAAATAGGATTACATATCTTGAAATTTACTCTTGTTTTTAAATATTTTTAGTTTATTAGATATTTTGATTATTTAGATTGGTGTAGAAATGGTAAACGTACTCGGTCGGGAATTCAAACCTCATTTCAAGAATCAGGATCAGCAAGGAATTCTTATTTTAATGAATGAAATTCTTATTATGAAAAGATTTTTTCAACGAGTATATAAATAAAAAATATTCATTAATGGATGGGCGTAAAAGACATAATTAAAATAATTATTAAGCTACATACAACTATCTCGTTATTGAAATATTGACAAAATAAGTCAATTGTATGTTTTCAACTTGAAAATCTGACATTCAGACGAAAAAGATCACTTAGGCTCGAATACAGAGACAATACATAGTGATTTAAAGGTTAAAGTACGCTTTAAAAGCGTAATGTGCGGTACAAGATAACACTTTTACAGCGTACCTTAATCTTTAAATCTTTTACACATTGACTCTGTATTTGGACCTTACTCAGTTAATTCGTATTTTGAAATGGCAAATTACATAACTCTATGTGGAGTATAAAAGAAAAGGCAGCAATATCCAAAAAAAATAAATTAATGCAGTAATCAAGGATTACTTATTTTTAATGTACTGAATTCGAGATTTATAGAAAACATACCCTATAAATTTATAGGAAACGTGATTCTGGAAGGGATTGATACATAATACATAAAATCTAGAATTCAGCACATTTTAAATTAGTAATCCTCGGTGACTGCATTCAAAATATATTTTTAATTTTTTGATATTACTTGGTATTTTTTGGATATTGCTGCTTTTGATTTTATTCCCCACATATAATGATATAATGTGCAAAAAATACTTTAGGTGAATGAGAAATCCTTTTCGTCTGAGTGTCCGATTTTTAAGTTGAAATAGACAAGTGATTTATTTTCTCACAAAATTTCAAAAATGAGATAATTGTATTAAGGTTTATAATTATTTTAATTATACCTTTGGGCCTATCCATAAATTTGTATGTTTTATTTATAATATATATTTAAAATAGAGTGCAGTTAATTATTCTAAATCTTAGAAATTCGTTGCTGATCCTGATTCCTTGAAAGAGGTTCGGTTTCACGACCATTGGATCGCTAGGCGATTTACCACTGGACCAATCAATAATCACGTCAAATATTAACTACGAAACTTTAAAAACAAGACTAAATTCCACGATATATGTAATCCTATTTCAGGAACTCATCTCTTTGGAAAAAATACTGGATTTTTAATATCGTAAATAAACGAACTGACTGAAAAATTTAAGGTAATCGTTTAATTTGTAATATTGTTGAAAAAAAGACATCTCACGAGTCTAAACAGTTACAAAAAGCCCACATAGTCATGTTTTTACTGATTAAATGAATAAGTTAGTGTCATTTTAAGAAAATATCCGCATTAAAAATACTTTTTAATTTCCATACAAAAATGCGTTAAAAACGTAATACAAGATATGAAAATGTGGTCGCCTTAAAGATTATCGAGGAAAATTTCCTGGCTCAAAAAAGTTCACGTCATTGTTAAATAATTAAATAATCATTAAATAATTATATAATTAATATATTCATTATTAATAAATAATTATATACTTTTACAACATTTTTTTTCTATTAATTATTATATATAATTTCAAATCATTAAAATGCCTTTTTAACATTTGAAATTAGTACTTTACTCGGTATTACTTTACTTTATGGCCTCACTCTGATTTTCTTAAAAAAAAAGGATCCTGGCGTAGTTGAGTGCCCTGATGTCAAAACTGAAATCAAAATTTGGGGGCCGTAAGTATTTATTATTACACTTTAAAATTTGAAAATTTTCATCCGTTTTGACATTTACGTCCTTTAGTTTGGGGATAAATCGTAGATATACGTGTAATTGAGTGCCCTGATTTCAAAAATTAAATCAAATCGTTTCAGTGGCAACAATTACAAAAATTATTATATTTTAAAGTTTTACATTATTTAACTTTTTGACGTTTGAAACGCACTTTCCATAGACAACATTACGAAAATCATAGATGTCGATAGATGAGACAAAAAGAATATTATAAGGTAGATTAATGCCTTTTTATCCTAAAACCTGTTTTAAAAATCTGAAAAAAAGACTATGTAAGTTTTTATACACATGGATTATATGAAAGGGAACTCAGTAGAAAAAAAATCATATTTTTGAAGCACTCTAGTGTGTGTATTATAAAGTATAATTAAGTGTAAATTAAAATAATCGTGTTGCACTTCAAAGTAACTACCATATTAATTAATAATAAAAGGGCACATTCATTTTTGAAAGTATAAAATTCGATCAATTAAGATAATAAATATTATTTAAATTTACCGAGGTTTTAAAACATCATATACCAATCAGTTATCGAGATTTTAGAGCGTCATATATCAATCGACTGAAACAAAAGATAAAATGGGCAATTAATTAATTAAAATATAAATTGCCACTTTCCCCACCTGGTGTGATTGTTATACTATGTTATACTATAATAAATACTTGGTTTTTATGGGTTAGTACTTTCATCTTTAACGATAACTTTTTAAAAATACCTTTCAAAATATTTCAATTCTCCTGTGATTAATTGAAAGGGTAATGTTATTAAACAATTGAATACATAGATTGCAAATTTAACTTTGTCGGATGATTTTGGAAAATGACAGTTTGGAGATATCATCTCCGTCTCCTGATGGTACTGGGGATATTATTTCCAGAAACGCGGTATGTTATTTTTGTTTACTTCTGATGAAGATCGCTTTCAGATAAAATTAAAATGAGATTAAAAAGTTCTTTTTACAAAGATATGTTGGATAATAAAGTTTATTTTTGATAGTATTTTTTGTTAATTTATTAAACTTTGTTAAGTTATCAACTAGTTGTGCGTTTTATTTTTTTCTAGTAAACTTTTTTTATTAGTAACCTGCTTCAATCGCTTCTTGTTGGTTAAGTAACTCATTGGAATATATGTATATTCCGTATAAGAAGTCCTAAAGGTAAAATTAACAACGAAATGATTATGTTTGATGAGGATTCTGAAAAATCATTTTCATTCATTTTCAGTACGAAATATATTTGAACACAATGAGATATATATATTTAAAAAATATATTTTAACATAAATGACGTCCATTTGATTTGTTTAGTGACCAATTATTATTATTCGCAATAAAAATTATAACTGATGGCTCCAGAATCATGGTGGAATGTTTTTATTTACAGATAACACCGCCCGGGAGTAAAACAAGCAATTATCTGTAACAATTTTATTTGGCGTAACGAAAGGTTAGAGTTTAAAAATATCGTATTATATCGACAATTTGTTTAGTTAATTTTTTACAGAGCATTGACAATTAAAAAGACAAAGGCATACAGAAAAAATATGTTATTAGAGGAAAATGTCGGGAAATAAATGAGTACGCTAGTGGAAAATAAAGTCTGCTTTTTAACACTTCAGCTGTGAAACTGATCGTGTGCATATTTCATATTTTTTCTTTCGAATTGTCGCGAGACGTGGCTTTGGGAGGCAAGTAAAAACACTGTAAATTAATTTAGTTTAATTTATTACCAAAGAAAGTCACTGAACACGAGTTAAATTGTATTACCGTTCGCAATTTTACTGTAGCCAAAGCCGGCGGCGGCGTCACACTAAGCGCATCTTTTGTCGCGTCTTTTTCGTCGTGGAACGCCGCTACGTTTCTTTCCATATAATATGCGCTTCGATCGATATCATCGATCAAATTGCTCTGCCGAATTGACGCAACGGAAGAGACGCGGCGGATCATCTGGTTAATGTTTCGCTGTCTTTCGAATATTTTACACACTTATTATTGATCTGTTCCTTAATTCGCACTAATTAACGCTGTTTCTTTTGCTTAGACTACTTCCGATAAACTCCGTTCAAAGTTCGCCCGTAGAAACTATATTCCTCCGGTATTCTTTATTCACTTGCGCTGTTCACTTATTAATATCGCGTGTTGTAATATCACGAATCACTGATCACACTGTTTACGCTACATTACGGATATCGCACTGTTGTCGTCACGAACTGAGTTGCCTAAGCCTGCATTGTGTGACTCCTTTTATAGCTCAATTCCCTCGAGAAGGTAAGGTAATGAGAAGCCTATGGCACGTTCTAGACGATTCTGACGTGTGTTTTTCTTTGAAAAGTCAAGTCGTATAATTCTCTAGAGAGATATCGCGATCACGGATGAGTGATCCCGGATTGCGTACCTCACAGTCTGGTCACGGTTGTCTTTGCATTACTTACTTTTACATAGAATAAATAAAGAAGACCACAATGCATTAGGATCTCTGATGGATAAATACGGTAAGTCATTAAACATGTTCACTATACAATAAAGATTTCATGAAGTAAGCATCGATGGTTAAGGTCCTAAGGTCCCAGAGAGTAACGAATAAAAAACAAATTATAAATTATATTTAGTATTTCAAGAAAATCGTTAATTTTTCAATCAAATCATCATCGAGAAAAGAAGGTTATAGAGAAAGAATTATTACAATACAATTGAAAGAACCAAACATTTACTGTCGTTAAATATTAAAAAGTTAGTTTATTAAATTTTTAGACGAAAGTTACATTTTTTATATGGAAGATCTTTTGAGATTTGTTTAGGATTCGATCAATAAAGACGTTAAAATGATCGCTTTCATTGTATCGGGCGTTTGTGTAAACACTGAAGGGTTTGTTTTTTAGATAAATTTTTAAACATTGAAATGAGTTTTTTTTAAGGTTCTTTGCATATTTTTTCAATTTAATTGTGGAAGACTACACATATTTTTTAAATAACGCCCTCTCCTTCCTGCTTACAAAGTTGTTTTAAAAGAAAGTTTTATAAAATTATTTTTAAAACATTTAGCATTACTTGCTGTAATGTTTCGGGCTGCATAGCCCTAATTTCTTGGCCGAATGTTTTCCTTAAGCAGTTGTACTGAAATTGGCTTTTCGGCGTACACCTGATCTCAAAAGCAAAATTCTCTAGCATCGTCCGATGACTCTTTTGACTACATTACTGGGCGATCAACCACAAATCCCTCTTCTACTAGGGCTTGTCCGGTAATAAGTGAAAGTTAGCTATCACGTTGGCGATCGTTATCTTGCTTGCAGCAGCTCGAAATAGTTGGACCGCGGATTTCCCAAACCGAAAGAGTGGATTGCTCTAAAAATTGATAATATGTACATGTTAATAAATAAGACTTTCAGGTAAGGTCGATATATTCACGGAAATGTAGGAAGCCGCTATAGCGTTCGAAACAAACCTTTGTTTCATCCACAAATTTATTTTAAACTTAATCCTTAACCCGTGCAACGCCGGATATGAACAACTAGTTGATTATAAAGATCATTCTTAAAAAACTAATGATTATCCGACTATAGACTTATTTTCACAGTGATAACGAACTGACCCAAACAGTATCAAGTAGCAGAAACATAACACTTCGTAAATTGCATATTCCTGTAATACATACCACAACTGCTCAACATCATTATATATTTATAGGTGTGGAATGGTTTAACGAATTCCTGTTAAATGAGGATTGAAAAAATTATGATGCCTTTAAGAAAAATATTAAAAAATATCCTTAGAGTTAACTAAATTTTTATTTTATTATATATGTAATCTACTTACTTATTATTTAATTGTGTATACATTTTATTATGTAATTCTTTAGAATATTTCTTTAATAATAATAATAGTTTTAAATTTAATATTATTTACACCGCATACTGTTATTATCTTTGCTTAAAATTTTCCATTATGTTTCTCTTTACTATATTCATTTTTAAATTTTTTGCTTATTATTAGTTTATTTTACTGTTGTTTCTGATAATTACATTATGAATATCGTATATTAGTTCCTTTTTTTCTTCCTATATAAAAGTACATAGTATGTACTACTTACTATTTAATATATTTAAAAAATAATGATACTCCTCTCCTACTCACGAGTTGTTTTACTCATGTAGAAGAGAAATACTATTAGGTCCTTACATATGAAATTGACGTTTTTCCGTACTGGCAAATTTGATCTCAAATATCTTCTCATTGGTTAGGAATTCCAAATCCAAATTTATACAGCTATTTACTCATGTATTTGTGTTTTGAAAATTATAATTCATTTGTTTTTTCCTCAATTGTTTTTTTCTTTGCGTCACTCAGTTTATAAAATGAAAAACTTGAAATATCGCGTTATTAACGAGTACGAGTTCCACCGTGGCACCAGTGCTGCAGAAACGGCTCGAAGGATTAATGATGTGTATGGCGACGGTGCCGCAAAAGAAAACACAGTGCGTTTTTGGTTCCAACGTTTTCGTTCTGGAAATTTCGACCTGCAGAACAAGCCCGTGGACGGCCGGAGACCAAAGTTGATAATGAAGAATTGAAGGCTATTGTGGAAGCGGATCCATCGCAAACCACATCCGAGTTAGCTGCAGGCTGCGGTGTTAGTGATAAAACTGTTTTAATCCACTTGAAGCAAATTGGTAAGTGAAAAAGCTTGAAAGGTGGGTACCTCACGAATTGAGTGAAGCAAATCAACAAACGCGCGTTGACTGCTGCGTTGCATTACTCAACCGGCACAATAATGAAGGGATTTTAAATCGAATCATTACCTGTGATGAAAAGTGGATCCTGTACGATAATCGGAAGCGCTCATCGCAATGGCTGAACCCTGCCGAACCAGCCAAACCATGCCCCAAGCGAAAATTGACTCCAAAAAAGTTACTTGTGAGCGTTTGGTGGACTAGTGCTGGTGTCGTTCACTACAGCTTTCTTAAATCTGGCCAGACGATTACGGCAGATGTCTATTGTCAGCAACTGCAAACCATGATGGAAAAGCTAGCTGCTAAACAACCGAGGCTGGTTAATCGCTCTAGGCCACTGCTGCTTCATGATAACGCTAGACCACACACTGCACAACAGACGGCTACCAAATTAGAGGAGCTTCAATTGGAATGTCTAAGACATCCACCGTACTCTCCGGACCTTGCCCCAACAGATTACCATTTTTTTCGAAATTTGGATAACTTCTTGCAAAGGAAAAAATTCAACTCCGATGGGGCAGTCAAAACCGCCTTCAAAGATTTTATTGATTCCCGTCCGAATGGTTTTTATAGTAAAGGGATCGATGAACTACCTATGAGATGGCAAAAGTGCATAGATAGCAATGGTACATACTTTGATTAAATAAATATATTATAATAAAAAAAATCGGCTTTATGTTCCTCCCATACTAAACGTCAATTTCATATGTAAGGACCTAATATTATAAAAACTTTCACTATGTTTATTGTAAAAAAATGTATTTATCTGTCAAATAAAAAAAATATAAAAACGTCGTATTCTTACATTGAAAAAACTATTTTTTACTAAAGAGAACCAAACAGCAGAATTGCCAAGACGAATAGGAATGAGCTGGGCTGCTTTTGGAAAACTCAAACATATCTTCGAGAACAAAGAGATCCCAAAAAGAAAAGCCTTTGAATCATGCATACTGCCAGTGATGACGTATAGAGTGGGGACTATTGCCCTTACAAAAGAAAAGCTCAAATGCACGCAACGATCCATGGAGAGATCCATGCTTGGAGTAAGCCTAAGAGAGAATTAGAAATGACAAAATTAGGCACAGAACTAGAGTAGTGGATATCATGGATCGTGTAGCGAAGTTAAAATGGCAATGGGTAGGACATGTTGCAAGGCAGAATGCTACGAGATGGCCTCCCAGAGTTCTGAAAGGGAGACTTTGGGAGAGTAAAAGAGGCATCGGAAGACTTCAAAAGAGATGGGCCGACGATATAGCCGCTGTGGAGGGAAAGAAATGGCTACAATTAGCAAACAACGAGGCCTATATCCAGCAGTGGAGAAATGAAGGCTGATGAAGAAGAAGAAGAAGAAGATTCTTGTAGTCTTATATGGAGTTTAAAAAAAATTGTTTTCGGTACCTACTAGAGTTTAATATCGTTTAGTATCCCATTGGTAGGTGCAGATAACAGCAAAAAAAATGTTATTAAATAAAAATCTTTAATGCAAGCGTTTAATTGAATTTAAAAATGGTGAGAATTTATGTGAAACATATTAGGTATACACATTTTTATATTTCTTTAATTTTTATGAATAAAGTTAATTCCAGAATACTAACTTAAAATGATAATATTTATTATAACACAATTTCTAAACTTCGCGAAAACGACAGAAGGTGAACATTGGCGGACGCTGAAGAGAGTGAAAGTGTCATGGCTGATAATATTATAAAACACGCGTTTATTATACGAGCAGATATATTAATTATTAAAATATTTAACAAAATTAAACATTACTGCTTTAAAAATATGATTAATTAATCTAAGCAAACTACGAGACCATAGTTTTAATATAAACTAATGTTAAATCTTACAATCTTCTTGATATCCAGTGCTTGTCACAACTTTCATATTTCACATCGGAAACCGCGCAGGCTGGATATTTTTTCAGGAGGTATGAAAATATTCTGTAAACGCAATCATCTAGTAGTAAAGCCATAAACGAGGCCCTTTGATGAATGGAATATCGTACAAAATTCAAAATAATCACATTTCAATATCACGTCTTCTTCTTCTTCTCAGCCACAATTGTTCCACTGCTGGACATAGGCCTCTTCTAAAACCTTCCAATGTTTTCTATTTCTGGCTATTTGCTGCCATCTTCGACCCGCAAGCTAGACAATGTCATCTGTGCGTCTTTTTATGTCGATATCATAATGCAATTAATTACAAGACTATAATATTTTGTCTACGTCAACGGAGACGACAGATTTCACAGTTCAGCAAGAATACTGATAACAGTGTTGATAATTATGCCGTATAAAAGAGGGCAGAACATCTGGAGACGGTAGAGACACAGCAGCAGTGGAGATGAAGTCGGTCTTCCTGTTTCTGGTGTTCCTGGTATCGGCTTCGGCTACCTTTGGCGATGACTTCAAGACTGTTCTTGGCACGGGGAAGAATTCCGCTAACTCTGAAGGAGACGTAGATCGTAAAGAATACGAAAAAATTGGTAAACATTATAACAATATTTATTTAAGAAAAAAAACTGTAGTTTAAAAAAAAAAAAGGTAATCTATAGGTACTTATAAAACTCAATGTCTGTCTGTCTGTTCTCTATACAATTCCACACTGTTTGTCCGATTCGATTCAAATTTTGCATACTTATGCTTTGGGACCCGGCGGGTAACATAGGCGATATTTCCCCCATATTCTCATACCCCTTCCCCTCCACCTGACATATTTTCGATGCAAATCTGTACCGTTTGACCGATCAGACTCAAAATTTGGAAACTTATTCTTTAGGACTCAGCGAGTAACACAGGCGATATTTCCCCCCTAATTTCATACCCCTTCCCCTCCCCCTGACATATTTTCGATGCAAAACTGTATCGCTTGACCGATCAAATTTTGAGTTCGATCGGTCAATCGGTACAGATTTGCTTTGAAAATTGAAAATATTCAATATTCGATGGTCTCGCCTCGGTGTGCCACCGGATCCATGTGCGGCGGGGTGGCCCCTGATGTCTGTTGGCGTGCGACATCTTTCTCACTCTAAACAAAGTCATATGCACAGCTTTGTCTTCAAACTAATAAAGATTGTCTCCGAGAATCGCTTAGCCTTTGTGGAGCACCCGAGAATTGGGAGCAGCTGGCCCAAGATCGTGTGAACTGGAGGAGAGTTTGCTCTCGGGCTGATGGTGTTGCGGCGGCTAGACGAGTAAAAAATGACCAGCGAGCCGCAACCATGCGTCAACGGGACCGACCAACGCAACCTGACCGCTTCCTTTGTGAAGTATGCGGGAGAGAGTGCGCCTCTCGAATAGGGCTATTTTCCCATCGCAAAGCTCATGAGAGGGGCAGCAACAACTAAGTCAGAATGGCGAGGGATCCTCGATCAGGAGGTCTGGCTACAACAATAACAACAACAACAACACGCATTGAAAATATGTCAGGGGGAGGGGAAGGGGTAAAATAATAGGGGGGAAATGTTGCCTATCTTACCCGCTGGGTCCCAAAGTATACCTAAGTATGGAAAATTTGAATCGAATCGGACAAACGGTGTGGATCTGTATAGAGAACAGATAGACAGATAGACAGACATTGAGTTTTATAGGTAACAACAAGCATTGAAAATATGTATTATTTATTAGTCAGAATAGAATAACAGAAATAAATAAAAATACAAAATCTGTCAAAACCAGTTTAATTGTCCATTCCTCTTGGACTAAGAGCCAGCGACTGCCAGATTTACAGACGTTTTAGTATCAAACCTAAAATATTTTCTGTATATGTAACAATAGTACGTAAGAAGGTCTGGATAATATGACATTTGTGTTCGGGGAATTTTGACAGATAACAACAGGTATTACAGGAGCAAAAAAATGAGCTAGTGAAAAAAATAACAAACCTGATTTATAAATGTATTTAATGGACAGAACTATACACTCATACTAATCATCGCCAGACGCTTTTCGCAGGTCATTTTTTCCGCCGGATGCTTAGAAGCTCTTTAAACATTCGTGTCATTTACGTTATAAGCAGTGGCGTGCAGTGGGTATAAACTTAGGTTATGCTGTGACCGACTATATACCTATATTAAAAATAAATATATACGCATATAACTACAAGGGTACATACATTTAAAAAAAAATTAACTGTATATTATGAACTATTTTGAGTAGCTTCAATCCACAAAAATAACTGCACTATAAACGAAGTATTGTAAACAATATTTCCTAAATAAATAAATATTTTATATAGGTATAAGTAATACGGAAAAATATTTCAATATATTTCGAAGACGATTTATATATAATTAAATCGGGAACAGTACTAATTTCAGATATACGTTTCTTTTCACAAAAATAAATCAAACATTTTATGATATCATTATATGTTATGATATGACAGATGGTATTTACATTCACCATAGAAAAGATAAATAGAATTTACACCGAAAGTTTTGGGTGGAATTTGTAAAAAATAACATTTCTTCAATGAGGTGCGCGTAGTTCTCACCTGGCATAGGACCTTTCGAAGAAGCACGCTAAATTTACTTGTCTACTACACAAAACTCGCAGCATTAAAAATACATGGTTTTTTTCTCTGGACTGGACTGGAAAAATACGTTGGGCGAGATAAATGAAGAATTGACATGAAGTTAGGTAAAGTCGGAAATAAAACTTCTAGCCGTAGGACGAATTACGGTTAGAATTTTATATCGGAAAAACAGATACGTCACGTTAAACAGAAACGTCAGAAATAAAACTATTAAAATAATAATAGGATTATTGTGTACACAATAATCCTGAAGCAGAGAACATTGTTCTCGAAACATGTAGATTTTTTAATCTAATAAAATGGTGAAAACAAAGTAATTTGTGTCTTATTTTAATAATAATGTCACCACAAAGTTCAAGCCTTCATACAAAAGAAGAAAAAATATTCTTCGAACAGTTAGAAATATAACTTCTAGCCGTAGGACGAATTACGGCTAGAATTTTAAATCAACTTTTTATTAAGATAAGGATTATTTAACTAATATTTGTTTCCCAGAATCTTTACTAATGCACAACTTTTTTGCTTGTATGCGCTGTACGCCACTGGTTATAAGTAGTATCAAATTTTAATTTTATATATTTTATTCGGATTACTATTTAACAATATTGCCCGATACGTTGTATTTTAACTTTTTACTTACACATTCTTTGTACATGTGTTAACTGTTGTCTGCCAAAATCCCCCAGTGTCAAATGTCATAATATCCAAACCTTTTTACTTACTAAAGTGCACATCCACAGAAAATATTTTAGATTTGACACTACAACGTAAGTCTGGCGGTCGCTGACTCTTACTCCATCTTGTAGATAATAAATTTCAGGGTCTCATAACGAGTATCGCGATAACACCCTCTGTTGGATATTGCAGCAAGCAGTTAGTAATTCTGCCCTACGCTTTCCTATATATTGAGAAAGTGCCAAGCTTACAATGATTTGTTCGCTGATTCGATACATATTTTGTCTCGTTTCCAATGTTTAAAAACCAAATAAACTATATTCTACAGTGCAACACATGTGTGAGTTTTATCTGTTAGTGTTTATGATTTATCATTTCAGTTTCCTTTACCTTTAACTCCAATTAATTATCCGTGTGAAATATGTCAGGGTAAAGGTCAATTGTTACGATTTTCTTCTTATTTTATGTTAGTGTAAAGTTTTTTGTATTATTAAAATATAAAAAATAATAAAATAATAAGTTTTTAGTTTTTTTTCACATCTCACGTCACAGAGAAACAAAACACGCAATCAAGAAGATGGTACTATTCGACATTAATTTATAGTCTAGGGAGGTGACATAATTATGCAGATTTTATTGTGTTTCAATTCTTTTAGCTGACAAGGATTTCTTGCTATGCAACAGGAATATTTTACGACTCTTTAACCATGTAAATACGCCAAACACCAACCAGGACCAGGTGGCTATTAGGGATGGGTCGTCCACGTCCGTCCATCGACGAGACGATCAACTAGTTGAATTCGTCAACTAGTTGATCTATTTTCAACTATATAGATAAAAAAATAAATCTATTATAATTTTGTTTACACCACTTTTTATTGATTTTTTACATGTTTCGGGAACAATGTTCCTTTTCTCAGATTGAGCCTTGCCTAAAGTTGACAAATAATACAGATATATTTATTTATTAATAATGTCCCCACAAAGTGAAAGCCTGACTTTGAAAGATTTATTCTTCAATAAATTTCTAGATAACATCTCAAATGTAAAGTATTTTTAAATTATGTATTTATTTATAAATTTATAGATAATAAATAAATGTAAAGGTTTATATCATTTTATTTAACTTGTATTGAAACGAATGAATTTTTCGTAATCGATTTGAGTTAGTGTAGTGATAGTCCAACGTTTTCCAAAAACTAAGTCTGATATATTGAAAAAATTCAAACTTTGATGTCGCATATCTCCATAACAATTGATATTAGGTCATGATAGCTTTCGACTCATAATCAAGACAGGAATATAGTCCTGCGAGGTTATTAATGTTTTCCATATAACCCTGTACACATGTAATGATATGTACCTAATATACATATAAGCACAAGTAGCGGTTTTACTTTCCCCGAAACTATATTCCTTCGAACTTCTGTAAATTTTAAAAATTAACGTAATAAAAATAGCCAACGATTGAGCAGTCGAGCAGCGTCGCGTCGAACCGTAGACAGTTGACCGTCGTCCCGATGTTTAGATAGAACGAAGTTGATGCGTCAACTAGTTGACGAATTCAACTAGTTGATCGTCTCGTCGATGGACGGACGTGGACGACCCATCCCTAGTGGCTATCGCCAGGGAGTATAACATCGAGACTAACTTGGACCGTTACAACGTAAGTTCTCATCAATCCCTAATTAATTTGGCACTATTTGATATTATCAGGCGTAAGGAGTCATCAGGAGTATCAAAGTATTTTGAGGGAAAAAAAAATAGTTTTATGATCATTTTTATATTTAAAGTAACGAATTTTTATTTTTATAGGATCTTCAAGTTTGAGGTGGGCAGCTGAGCTGTCGGATTGTCAATCTGACTACTGTATAGAAATTGTTTCCTTCTTTATCGCATAAAATCGCTCGGAGTTATTACATGTTTTTAAATAAATAGGTAAAATAAAAACATTAATATTCTTGTTAACAGAATGTGGCTGCCATCAAAGAATTCTTGAGGCTGCAAAAGAACGGCGGCCGAGGAACAAGATCTTCACCATTTCAAATGACTATCACCGGGATGAGGCCGTGAGTCTGTTCCATGCGTTTTACTTCGCCAAAGACTTGATACTTTCTACAGGACGGCGTGTTACGCTCGCGACTATTTTAACGAGGGTGTTTTTGTATACGCTTTGACCGTTGCTGTCCTTCACCGATACGATACCCGCGGCACGGCCATGCCTCCCCCGTACGAGATCTACCCCTTCTACTTCTTCAACTCTGAAGTGATCCAGAAAGCTTACCGCGTGAAGATGCAAGAAAAGGTGTACGACACCAAATTAGGTAACTTCTACGGAGTGCGTCAAACCGATGACAAGACTTTCTTGATCAACAGTAACTACTCCGGCTGGTACACGCCGACCAACGATGAGACATCTTTGACTTACTTCACTGAGGATATCGGACTGAACGCTTATTACTACTATTTCCACGCGTTCTACCCATTCTGGATGGGCGGCGAGGAGTTCAGACGGTACCCATATCGTATGGGAGAGTTCTACCTTTACACCCATCAACAACTCTTGGCTCGCTACTACATGGAGAGACTCTCAGTCAATTTGGGTGAAATTCCCAGATTTTTGTTCACAAAACCCATCAAAACTGGTTTTAAGTCATCCCTTAAGCACCCCAACGGATTGGAATTCCCTTCACGACCAAATTACTTCAATCTTTACACTGAAGATAATCTATTCGATCTCGAAAGAGTTTACGATATTGGCTTTATCACAACTGTAAGTAATTTAATATCCATTGATTCCCCTCTCTTCTCTGGATAGCAAGATTGCGATAATATCTTAATAATCATGTCATGTAATTGCTTTTTTTTTTAGGAGGACGATACAACATTATCTTTGAGGAAGCCCAAGGACATCGAGACGCTTGGCAACATCATTCAACAATTGGCCAACAAGGATTGCCCTAACACTCGTTATTACTTGCCGGGATCTCTGACCGCTAGGAAACTGTTAGGCAACGGTGATGATAATTTTAATAAGTGAGTATTTTAATCGCCAATTTTAGGAACTATTTTATTACTATGTGTTATAAAGTGTAAAAATTATAGAGTGTACTAGTATATTAACATTCAATAATGTATATATTAACTCATAGTTAGTGCATACGCGTTAATTATTGTAATTAATTATACTAGTTAATGTATACATTATCGAAATTTAGCACTTCATCTGTAGCATATATATATATATATCAAATTGTTTCAAACAAGCAAATATAGAAGATCCTATAAATATGAACTTTATTTTGCAGCTAAAACGCCAACCCCGCTGTAATGGAACAGTACGAGACCGCTCTGCGCGACCCAGTGTTCTGCCAGCTGATGCAACGGTTCGCTCACAACGTCCTCAGGTTCAAGGATAATCTCCGACCGTACACGCGCGATGAGGTCACATTCGCCGGAGTCAAAATTGAGGATGTCACTGTTGATAAACTCGTCACATACTTCGACACGGTCGATGTTGATATCTCTAACGCCGTCTTCCGTAAGCGCGAAGAGACGGCGGAGAACCGCGACGATTTCGTGATCAGGACTCGTCACGGCCGCCTCAACCATGTCCCGTTCAACGTGAAGCTAGACATCAGCTCGGACAAGAGTACCGAATCCGTCATCAGGTTCTTCTTGGGACCTAAATATGACGGTTTGAATCGCAAAATCAACTTCAACGATAACAGAATTAACTTCTTCGAATTGGACCGATTCGTTTATAGTCTGAAGAATGGCAGAAACACCATCAACCGCAACTCTCGCGAGTTCCTGACTACTGTTGCGGACCAAACTACGACTCGCGATCTGTTCAAAAAGATCACCACTTGCATCAACGGAAACGAAGAGTGCCTCGTTGACACTACAAGGGCGCGCGCAGGGTTCCCAGACAGGCGCTCCTCCCTCGCGGAAAGGAGAACGGCATGGCTTTCTATTTGTATGTCGTCATTACACCTCTTCGCCCACGCAACGTCGCGCAAGCTGGTAGCGACAGCTTTGACAACACTCGCAAGAATCTCTCGACCACCACCTTTAACCAGGACACTTACTACTCCCACACCAATTACACGCGAAACATTGACGGCAACATTTTCGGCTATCCTCTGGATCGCAACATAGATAGCGCTTCGTTCTTCAGCGGCAACATGTATCTGAAGGAGCTGTCCATTTTCCACCGGGCCGGATTCCAGGCTGGCGTGTTTGACAGGGACACGGAGACAACCGACACGACCAAGTCGGTGAACAATGCTAACCTCAATTACTCAGACGATACGTATGGACGTACCGGATACAATGATAATTACCAGAAAAATTATTGAACTCAATCGAACAATCAACTACGCACTGATCAATTTATAACCCGTGTATTTAAACTTCCGCGGATTCCTTTTACAGTTTTCAAAAAGAAAATACACTTGATGTCTATTTGTTTTTATTATTCATGTTGCTTGAAATAATCAAATAAGGGCAAATGAAAACAATCTGAAATACTGACGCCGACTTTTTCATTGAATTAACAACTTCGGAAATATTTATTTACTTATTTAATGATGTGGATTTGATAAGATTGAATTAACTAACCTAACCTAACCTAACCCAACCACCAATTCTTTAGTAAAAAGCAAAGTATGTTTGCTAAAACACATTTAATACAAATTATACTATAAACTGAATCATATTTGTTTTCATTTTCTTTAAACATATTTTTTATTTTACTTTGTAATACACTATACAGTGGAGAGGAGCAGTCCCTCTCATCATTAGTTATGGTAAATATCTAAATTAAATACAAAATATATTTATCTACATGTATATGTAAATAATGTTCGTTTGTACAAAATCGCTAATCTCTGAAAGTTCTTTGATATTTTGGCAGAACGTTGCATTCAAATACGATGATGTCTTTGTATACCTACTTTGTTTGTATACACCTACTATTTATTTATATAAATAAAAATATGAATATTCGACTTATCTATCTAAGAAGTTAATAGTTCCTAAAGTTATTTTTGACATTCGAATTCGCACTCACAATATTTAAAAAAAAAAAGGCACCGGTACCTACCCTTTCAATATTGATAAATATTAAGATATGTAGGTTTAACATTTTTCAAATTCATTTTTTTTATTACTTTCGGATGTCTTTGCTTAAATAATACGTTTGAACCGTATAAGTGCAGACTATCACATATCGTGATATTTAAAAAAAAAAGTAACCCATAAAAAACAAGTTTTTACAATACTCACTTTCTCATTTTCGGGTTTCATGTCTACCATATGCGTCGGAATCTCCATAACACTTACTGAATTGTATGAAAAAACCATTAAAAATTTGAGAAATCCAAAATTATACCATAATTATTAATTTTTTTAACGAAAATTTGATAGATCTTCTTGATCGTCGCCACGAGTCTGCTTGCAAAGTTTCAGCTCGATTGGATCACGGGAAAAGGGTCAAAAATCGATCCAAAGTTTTTTCGACGGCAAGCCGGCAAGCAAGCAGACGCCACGAGTTAATATTAGGTCCTTACATATGAAATTGGCGTTTAGTGTGGGAGGAACATAAAGCCGATTTTTTTTTATTATAATATATTTATTTAATCAAAGTATGTACCATTGCTATCTATGCACTTTTGCCATCTCATAGGTAGTTCATCGATCCCTTTACTAAAAAAACCATTCGGACGGGAATCAATAAAATCTTTGAAGGCGGTTTGGACTGCCCCATCGGAGTTGAATTTTTTCCTTTGCAAGAAGTTATCCAAATTTCGAAAAAATGGTAATCTGTTGGGGCAAGGTCCGGAGAGTACGGTGGATGTCTTAGACATTCCAATTGAAGCTCCTCTAATTTGGTAGCCGTCTGTTGTGCAGTTTGTGGTCTAGCGTTATCATGAAGCAGCAGTGGCCTAGAGCGATTAACCAGCCTCGGTTGTTTAGCAGCTAGCTTTTCCATCATGGTTTTCAGTTGCTGACAATAGACATCTGCCGTAATCGTCTGGCCAGATTTAAGAAAGCTGTAGTGAACGACACCAGCACTAGTCCACCAAACGCTCACAAGTAACTTTTTTGGAGTCAATTTTCGCTTGGGGCATGGTTTGGCTGGTTCGGCAGGGTTCAGCCATTGCGATGAGCGCTTCCGATTATCGTACAGGATCCACTTTTCATCACAGGTAATGATTCGATTTAAAATCCCTTCATTATTGTGCCGGTTGAGTAATGCAATGCAGCAGTCAACGCGCGTTTGTTGATTTGCTTCACTCAATTCTTGAGGTACCCACCTTTCAAGCTTTTTCACCTTACCAATTTGCTTCAAGTGGATTAAAACAGTTTTATCACTAACACCGCAGCCTGCAGCTAACTCGGATGTGGTTTGCGATGGATCCGCTTCCACAATGGCCTTCAATTCTTCATTATCAACTTTGGTCTCCGGCCGTCCACGGGGCTTGTTCTGCAGGTCGAAATTTCCAGAACGAAAACGTTGGAACCAAAAACGCACTGTGTTTTCTTTTGCGGCACCGTCGCCATACACATCATTAATCCTTCGAGCCGTTTCTGCAGCACTGGTGCCACGGTAGAACTCGTACTCGTAAATAACGCGATATTTAAAGTTTTTCATTTTGTAAACTGAGTGACGCAAAGAAAAAAACAATTGAGGAAAAAACAAATGAATTATAATTTTCAAAACACTAATACATGAGTAAATAGCTGTATAAATTTGGATTTGGAATTCCTAACCAAAGAGAAGATATTTGAGATCAAATTTGCCAGTACGGCAAAACGTCAATTTCATATGTAAGGACCTAATATAAAGGGAGTAATAAAGAACATTTATGTATAGGTACTACCTATGATTAATTTTCAATTTTGATACTTCGAGCTTATCGTTTATAACGACATAGTTCCGAGGTTCATAACAACCAATAATATTGCATTACAATATCAAATACAATAACAACATACTTCTAGAAATCTATTCCTATAAAACTCAATGTCTGTCTGTCTGTCTATCTGTTCTCTTTACAAATCTACAGCGTTTGTCCGATTCGGCTCAGATTATGCATACTTATGATTTAGGACCCAGCGGGTAACATAGGTGACATTTCCCCCGCCTCCCCTTTTACCCCCTCCCATCACCCCGATATACTGTCAAAATTTGCTAACTTATTCTTTAGAACTCGATGGATAATATAGGAGACATTTCCACATCCCTCTCTACCCCATCCTCTCCCACAGATATATTTTCTGTACAAATCTACACCGTTTGACCGATCTGACTCAAATTTTGACACGTATTCTTAGGGAACCAGTGGGTAACATAGATGACATTTCCCCCCTTACCGTTTACCTCACCCCCTCCGATATATTTTCCTTGCAAATCTATATATTTTGACCGATCTGACACAAATTTTGTATACTTATTCTTTAGAACCAGTCGGATAATATAGACGACATTTAGCCTTTCTCCTCTAACCCATCCCCTCAACCAGATCTATTTTCTGTACAAATCTACACCGTTTGACCGATTGGAACCAAATTTTGCATACATATTCCCGATAGAAAAAATAGGCCACATTTCTTCCTTAGACATCCTATTCATCCCAGCCTTGATTAAATGGAAACATTGTTTTAATTAGAGGCTTTGCAAAACGATGCGAAGCTTTGTTTCCCCCCACAAATTAATTTTCAACTTAATTCTTAACCCGTGTAACGCCGGGTACGACCAGCTAGTAAGTAATAAAAATATATGTATAATATGCAGAAAATATCAAGATGTTTCAGGGCCAATGGCCTCTTCGTCAGGAAATAATATTTTAAAAAAATAACAGTCTATTCGGGTAAACGGGGTTTTTTTTGGTTATGATATACTAAAAAGGGACATTTTTATTACTTACATCAATAATGATTTAGTATTTATTTATAATTATCTAATTTATAAAGTTATTCCATGGACCTGACTACATTTGTATAGATGCAAAAGCGCTACTATCCGTATGGGATGCATATGGATAGTGGCGCTTTTGTATCTATACGCCACGTTTGTAAGATATTAAAATATATTATTTCCATGTACGTACAGTTCCTATTATCTACAACTGATCTAACTGTCACACAATTTTCAGACATTTTAAATAATAGACTAGGAGGTACTCGCAATGTAGTGCCGATGATAATGACAATGAACATGATTTAATTAATAAACAGTAAATATTGTATCAACTCTCAACTGTCATGACTATGAAGTCATTAATAAATAATGCAAAAAACGCGTGCTTAATACGTATCTGTATATTTTCCATTTAGTTTTGAATCTATAAAATCACTGATTGCTTTCTAACATGATATGTGAAAGCGTCCAGTTGTTTGCTGCGCATAAATACAGTCATTCAATTTCATTACGCTAATGCATGCAGTTTATGCATTCCATATAATGCTTATTAATTAAAAACTCACTTTATAACATTAAAACGTAGGATTAAAAATAAGGTTTTCTACAGACCTTACGTTTATGCTTTTCCGAAAAGCAAACTCACATTTAGCTTTTTTTAACGCTTCAACAGACCTTGAGGCCCAAATACTGAAGCCAAAAAAAGGCTTGAGCAAATCACATAGATTTATTGTGACCTCACCGGGAATCGAATTCGGAATCCTCGGTGTGGATGCCAGTGTGCTACGAGAGCCGCATTTTCCGAAGGTAATATTGCATGGAATAAAAATAGTATACATAAATAACACTATAAATTTCAATTTAAGAGGCAAATAGCATTTGAGGTTCTTCCTCATCGTGGTTCCTCAAGTTCTTCGTCATTTTTTGGAAAATGATAATTTTTTAATGCTTAAAATTCTAATTTTAATAAGACTTTGGAATTATCTACGTTATATGCAAACAATAAGTTTGGAATTATCTACGTTATATGCAAACAACAAGTCATAATTTATCACCATTAAAAATAAGTAAACCCTGTAAAAATGATCAAAATAATATAAATAACCAATTAAGTTTAATCACTAGCAACCAGCCTAATTTTTTTATAATAATTTAAGATTATTATAGTCCTTTTTCCATTTATTTTCACAATCATACATATGTTATACTTTGTGCGGTCAGGTAGGTGCTAGAATTATTTTACAAATATTGTATATATTTTTTAACATAAAAATTGTATTTTAATATTTAATTTTTATAACCCTGATAAATGAAATTGATTTTTCTTTGTTAAATCAAGATTTGTGGTATAAATTGATTAACAATGTTTTTGAATTAAATATTATAGACAATCGTTGTAGTCTCTATAAACAACACATTTCCTATGAATTCGAATTTAGGGGCGTTTAGACGTTACACCACCAAGACATTTAGGTGGTTGATTTTTCAGAAAGAGGACATTATTTAAAAAAAATTAAATTGGCACATAATAAGTACAAATTAAACTATTATTCTTAGGGAAGTTTTTTGAAAAAAAAATGGCCATGTCGTGTGCGTTTCCTTGGAGCTCATCCGCAGTGACTAATATGCAACTTTTTACTCGGTGCACGTTTGTCAAATACAGAAAAGAAGATCTTTGACTATTTAGAAAGAAAATAGCTAAATGTGGCATTGGGAATTGGAGGGAATTGTTATGAACAAATAAATGGTTTATCTAATAAAAAAATCATATGTTTTATTTGATATATTTCATTTCTTAATACGTACGTGACCTTATCTGTCTCGGACAAACGTCCACCGCGAAAAGTTGCATGTCACGTTCAGTCACGGCGAAAGAGCTCCATGGAAATGAATATGACACGGTTTTTTTTTTAAATTTTCTAATAAAATAATATTTTTATAAATGTCATAATAATATAATATCTTCACAATGACCATCTTCATCTAAAATGAAGCTAAAAATCAATAATGAACAATCTCCTTGTAAAAAATGACCTGATTTATATCTCAATTTAATAAGCCAATTTAATAATTTAGTAAGCCATTAAATAAATGAGTTAAAAATGTGCTGTAAATAATCATGCAGAATAACATACCCATGAGGGAGGTGGATATCTTGGGAAGGGCGCTATTTCCTTGGTGGCGACGTTGCTGGGAAGTTCGTTTTTGATTCCTCGTCTAATCTTGTCCTTCTTGCGCAGCCTCTGTTTCGATCTGATCATCAAAGCCGCCTGCATACTGGCCGATAGAGCGGATGTCATACGACGTCACGTAAACAAGATAACTACTTTTGTCGTCAAAAGATCAAACAGCAACGGAACACGACAGTAGTCCACGCGCGAGAGCGCAGCTCCATAATCTACCATTATCCACGACTTCCATTTTTATTAATAACCGTAAATTCTTTTTATTACACGTAATATTATGTATTTCTTTAGCTTTATTTTACGAAGAAAATCACAATGTTGGAAGCAGTAACCTTATTCGAGTACTTCATATAATTTTTAATCACATTTCGCGATTTTGTTTTTAATTTAATGATTTTTTATAATTTTATTTTATTTAATTGACATATTTTTCTTAACACTGATTTGAGGCTTGGTGAAATAATTTACATTAATTTTAAAATGTTTGTCTCTTCTGATTGGTTGGAAGCCTTTCGGTAAAATTAATGTTTTTCCTTTTGTGTCTCGTAACACAACAACTTAATATACTTTTACACATAATATGTTGTCCTCGATTTGAAGATAGCGCACCATGAATCATCTTTGCTACTCATTTTTAAATAATTTTTACAACACAATCAAATCAAATGACGTCAAGCACAATGATGAATCGATTCTCAGCGGTGTGATAACATAAACAAACGGGTTAATTAAAAAAAACTCATTCAGATTCAAAGCCAACCTCGATAATAATTATGCTGACAAATTAGATGGAATAAGTTGGTGAAACCTGTGAATATTTAGTTCACGTACATATTTCACTGCTTGAACTTACTGCAGTTAATAGTATTTAGTCATGCAAGTACAGGTCGGTCATGCTGGCAGAGGCTGGCATTTTGAAACGATTTATGAAAGTAACCAGTTTTATATGCCAATCATTGTTCTACATCCAGCCATCAAAATTTTGAGAAAGAGTTCCGCAACGAAACCGAAATTCGTACATATTCTAAATATTACCTTAATTATACGTAACATAATATGATTGGAAAACAGAAACATAACACCATTGCATAAAGTACGGTTGTGTATATTATATACTTTTTAAACACATTCGAATAAAATTTATCGATTATAAATGTATAGTAAATACTAATAATATTTTATAATATTTCACACACATATCGATAAACTAAATAGCGTATATTTTTCAACGAAAACTTGTGATATCATGTTCCATCACCTTAAAAAAGATAAAAATTAAATAAAACACGTAGAATAATTATATTTTAACATTATTAAAACATTGAGAAGCTTTTAAAACTTACAAATTACAGATAGATTTATATCGAAATATGTTTAAATGACAGTTCAGTATTGTGGTAAAATATTTTTTCTTCAGACTACATATTTAATGACATTCTAATAAATAATATAATTTTATGTTCCCTTTTCGAGCACACATTTAGGCGATGTATTTTTATAATAATTATTATTTATAAAAGTACATAAATAATCGTATTTGTTCTAATAGTAATAACTATGTTCGACCTGGGATAGATAAACTAAATATTGGAAAACCCTGTTTAAAACTTCAATGCGCATCGAAGAGCGTGCATGAGAAGGTGTATTAGGCAAAAGTGAAGAAAAGTGGAAGAGGCAAAAGTGGTGTGCTAGAACAGATGAGTATGACTCTATGACGTTCTATCCCCTCTACCTTGGAAATAATATTTCGGTGATTTAATATTAAATTATTTAATTGTAGCAGTGTAACAATTTTACAAGTGTCGTGCGAATATATTATTATTTGTTTTTACAAACTTTTTTTAATCCTTTTCAGAAGAGTTCGTTAATTTGCGTTGATATCACAAATGTAAAATATGAAATAATATATATAAATATGTGGCATGACCAGATTAACCAGATACTGGAAGATGGTCCTGTTAGAAGCCTGAACAACCGTCGAGCTTGCATGCGAAGATGTATGAATGTAGACGAAGCGAAAGTTGTATGTCAAGACAGAAGAGTATGGCGCTGTATCCTCTCTGCCTACCCCTTCGGGGAAACGGCGTGATGATAAGTAAGTAAGTAAGTAAAATATGTTTTCAGATTTTAAAATATAAATTTTTTAGGAAAGGTTTCTGAAAATATCAGTGTGCAGGTACTAAAAATTAAGGATTAGTGTTATAATTTTCAAAAACGTAAGACATTGCTGCATAGATATAATATGAATACAATTATCTACAAAATTATATACTTTTATACTATATTATTTCAAATTTCCTGCTAAAACACATATACAAATAATATCGTATGGAGATTAGGTATGTTTATTTTGTTTACCTACATGCGTTTTTTTTTTTACTTTCTTCGCTTTCTGTTTTTATTTTTTTCATGTTTTTTTTGTTCTAATGCTTTTTTATGTTTAAGATACTATTTTATATAACTGTTACATAGTTACCAAACTACACTGACACGTGCCAATGGGCTATTTGAGTGGCAATTACAAAAAAATAAATATATAAAAATTGTATTTAATTTGATGAATGTAAATTTGGATTCCTTAATTAATTAAAAAAATACATAAATATGTAAAAAGTATATTTCCGTTGATTAACTCCAGTATCTTTTCAACTTTGGTCGCTTTTTAACAAAAGTTAAAATTCGCCACTTTTGATTATGCGGTGTGGTGACATAAAATATTTATTATTTCACCTAAAAAAAATGTGTTCTTTTTCTAAAACGATTGCATTTCAAATATTATTTCAATGCTCCTGGGCTGAATTCTTTAGGCGGGAAAAGGCGTGATTGGTGATATTAGGCTATACTCCATAGCATGTGTATTCTGAAAACTGAATATCCGCAATCGATGAAAATCGCTGTTCGCCACGTGATGGCTGAAATCATTTACAGCATCGAAGACAAAAAACGACCCGAATACTACCAAGGTTGATAAGAAGGACTTCATATTGCCACTCAATAATCAGTCATTTTTATTTGTTTTTTATATAAATTAATCAACCATATAAATAAAAAATACTAGTAGCTTTCCTTGCTTCACAGCACTTCGCTAATTATGCGCTTTAAAATATGAATAGGTAGTATCTTTTTTAGGCCCGAATTCAGAATCATTGCCTTAAAAGCGTAATTTTCAGTACAAAATAACACTTTTAAGGTGCACTTTTACCTTTAAATCACCTAAGTATTGAATCTGAATTCGGGCCATAGCCTACAAAATTAGAGAAAACACGATTTTTGAAGGGATAGATTCAATTTCTAGAATTAAGTATATTCTAAATAAGTAATCCTCGGTGAGTGCATTGAAAACATTTTTTTTCCCCCCAAATATATGTTTAAAGCACAACTCATGCTTCATCGTACTGAATGCTCGCCCCTTGTGTATACACATGAAAGTATGATTAAGCTTATAAAAAATTATCCTGGCAAGTGATTGGTGAATTCTGAAAACCAACCAGCCTTATAAGCAAAGTATGCTTGTAGAATATATTTAATCATTGAGGGTTTATTGCAAGAATGTTTTTCCCTTACAATTTATTCACTCATACTAATATAAGACAATTTGATGTTTATTATAATAAATAGTTCGTAAAAGTATCAAACAATTAGATCTGATACGCTTGTAATAGTAGATTAGGCGGTCTGGATACATGTAGGGAACTCGGAGAATTGGAAAAAACAATACACTAGACATCATCTCGATCAGTTAAACTCCTAAAGAAATAACACATGCATTTATTACCTCTATTAAACTCTTTTATTAAAGTAAATGTACAAAATACAAATAATATATTAATATATACATTTAAATAACTTATAAGGACAAATAATATATACCTTATTTACCTATAAAGAAAAGTATAATTTAAAAAGTTTCATTTTTTGAACTTACATATCTGTTGTATTCATTTATAATTTTATTTAAAGCTATTTTTTCTTCATTATTTTATAAAAATACTTGTTCAAATATTTGTCCCATGCAAGTTTCAAGTAGAGAATTTTTTACGTGAAATCGTTTACGGTACTTACTTTTCATCGCATAATTACATTGCCATTAATGCGAAGCTTGTTTTTACGTCAGTACAAACGATTGGCTGTTGAATATTTATGTAAACTTTGTAAAATATTCCTTTACAAATGAGCGACGGCGACGCGCTTAAACTCGCGAGTGTAAATGGGTTGACCTGTGTGACCAACATGTTATTTTTATTACGTAACTTCCTATTATTGTTACAGACATTTTTATTTATTTGTTTGTTTGGAAATATTACGAATATAAGTAAGTGATATATGTATATAAATATATTATATAAGAGTGTAAACAGACAGTAATGAACATGTTAACTTATATCCTAGCATATTTCATATAGACAATAATTTTGAAATACACATAATAACAATAAAAATTAATAAAAAAATAAAAGACAAGAGCAGTAAAAATAGTAAATAAAACATAATAAAATAAGTAATCATATTGAATATAACTTATTAAGACAAGTGAAACTTTATTTGTATCTTGCATAGCGGAATATTATTAATTAAATATTAATTTAATGTTGCGACGCGGAATAATGTTCACTTGTAATCTTAGTTCGTGTGGAGACACAAGATAGATGTCAATGCCGGTAAATAAATCGTTGTAGGCTCGGCACAATTCCACTATGGGTGAGAGTTATCCGGAGTTGATGCGAGCAACAGGAATGCGAAAGAGAGTGTGTTCTAGTAGCCCTTGCTGGGACGTGGATGTTTATATGTGATAATAGAGGCGGACAATTAAATTGGTTTCGACAGATCTCATCATAATGTGCAACCAAAAGCTAATCGTTCTTATGTATTTTATTTTTATTTTTTGTATTTTTTCACTATGTACACTATAGTAGGAATTTGTTTTTCAAATAAATGCTGGACGCGTATTAGAGGTGCGGTCGGATAAGAATTTGGTAGAGATGCATGTAAATATTAGGATTTTTGAAATTTCTGGTGAAACGAAGTACAAATAAGTAAAAAAATAATAATAATAAATAAATAAAAAATCCTGTCATATTTTGTGCTTTACTAATTATTTTTTTATATCTGTACATAGAAGCGAAGATGAGTGCCAAATATAGCACCTAGGTCTTATATAAAGCCTTTTTAAAGTCCGTATAGATTGCGTCGACCTGGGTTTTGTCATCCATGGCGTTAAAGAGGAAGTTAGAAAAGAGTAAATAGTTGGAAATCGTTGATTTATTACGGACAAATCCATCTTGTTGCTCTATTATGTTATTTTGAAAAAAATAAGAATAGTACGTTATGGATCAGTTTATCAAAGACCTTGGCAATAAATGATAATTTATTATTAATATTATTAATATTTATATGTATTTATATATAATAATATATATATATTATATATATCTATATATCATATATATTCATCTATCTCTCTCTATATCTCTATATATCTCTACTATATCTATATATATTATTCTATCTATACATATATTAGATATATATATATATATAATATATATTATTGGGGGTTAATAGGCCTTGGTCTCTCAACGGGACCATTTACGAAACCGCGAGGAGTCCAGAAGTTCCGTGGGGTGTTACATACAATAAACTGGCTCTGCGGAAAAGGCCTCCAGAAAACATATTTATATGATATATATATCTAATCTAATATATATATTATCTAATCCTACATATTATATTTTTATTTTATATAATAATAATTATGATAACATTCTGTTATTATGTCTAACTACAACAACTTTGTAGTTAAACATAATAACAGAATGTTAGTAAACTTAGTAAAAACCACTACCAGATTTACGGTCTACGGTTTCGAGACGTACCCGTCTCTTCGTCAGGATCAACACTACACTACTATATTCACAACACTGAATATAATAGTGTAGTGTTGTTTTAAACCTAGTGTTGTGAATATAGTGGTGTAGTGTTGGTCCTGATGAAGAGACGGGTACGTCTCGAAACCGGTAGACCGTAAATCTGGTAGTGGTTTTTACAAAGTTTACTAACATTCTGTTAAGGATAATTTAGTTAATGGTCTGTGGTTCTCAATATCATGTTTTGATCCATTCTTATAAATTGAAGTGATGAACGCCTGCTTCCATAATTTCGGAAAGGTGCCTTGCTCTATGCACAGGTTGGAAAGTAATGTTAGTGGTGAACAAATAGATCCTACCGTAATCGTCAGGAAATATGGAACCAAATTGTCAAGTCCGGGGCCTTTTTTGTGTCCAAGCCTTTAATTACTGTGTTAAAATTATGTATCGAAAACTAAATATTGCGTTGAGATTCGAGATACATAGTTGAGTGATAATCCGAAAATAATTTTAAAGTGATACGTAGGACCAGAAGTTTTTTTATGTTGGATGGAATGTCATTTTCGATATTTTGAATATAGTTTCGAAAACCGAGCTTTGAGGCAGTTTTAAACGTTGCGCGAAACATACTAATAAACTATAGTCGGAGTAACATCTATATGTTTTCCATTTTAAGCGAGATTAATCGTTATTTTTACTTAATTTAATGAGGTCTTTAGAAAACCTGATTGGGAAATTGTTCGTGCGCACGTGTTTGAATGGAACAAAATCTTTAATTATTTCAAATAAAATCTAGGAAAATCGAGAGGTTGCTAATTCGATATCTAGGGTAGAAAGTTCGTCCCACCAATTAATATTTCAGATTTTGTATTAATGACTACATAATTTCCTTTAAAAAAATTGTATTTTGGCATTTTTGGCGGATTAAATTTGATTGAGTCGCAATACTATGAATGGCGATCAGGAGAGAGAAATGGGTCATTACAGGAAGTAGGGTCCGTTCACATTATGCAAGCCACTTGCATTAGTGTGAGTAATATCCTCTGTAACATGTAAATTATGTAGTGGTATTCGTTTTTTAAAGCACCTCTATTGGCCGCTTCAGTAACACTCTGACCGGCGAGCGGGGCGGTCGTTTCTTTGTTAAATATTTTTTTGCTTAAAGATACGGTGAAGGTTTGCTTAAAGTTATGGCGCCGGCCCGACTACTGGTTTACTGGTTTTGATACTGCTGTATCTCCGTAACGACGGATGCACAATAACTTTATAATATTAAAAAATTAAATATGTTATTGTGCAGTCGTTCTGACAGATACAGTGATATTGAAACCGGTAAACGTTATAAAGAATCAATGTGGATTATACGAAGTTTATTGAATTTAAAAATTATGTCCAACCACAAAGTTAACGCTGCAAACATCCAAAATATATAAAAATTAATTTATTTATCAATTTTGCTATTAGCGTGCCACAAAATTTTATTTCGTTTTTAAAATATAATTTATATTTAGATATGAATGATTCATCAAAGTTTGATTTAGCAGGGTGGCAGTGTATTGCAGACCGCCGGCTAGGGGGAGAAAATCTCAGCAACCTAATAAATAACCTAATAAATACAATGACATTTATTGCGTCCTTATGAGTTACAATGTTTAAAAATAGGGTTTTGCGGGAGGGGAAATTATACTATATTTGAATATATTTTTCCAGAGTTGAATTATTTTTGCCAATGGCATTTAATATAACACACATTAAAATGGGGTAGAGGGTGCACAGGATTGGTCAAAGGGCAAAAATTCACATAGAAAATAATACATTTTATGTACACGGGTAGGCTATTCTGTTAATCATTCATTAAATGTCTTTTTTTTAAATGATTTCATGTTAATTATTAGTAAACAGAAATAAATCGACTGCATAATAATTTCCTGTCTTTGATGTACACCTCGGGCGGGTGATCTAACTGTTCTGGAACAATCTGCGGGATAATGTTCTTATTTGTGAATAAACGGCTTTGTAACATTCTGTATTCTTTTTTTTATATTCATTAGGCATGATGGAAACAAAAAGATGGGTCACAAAATTTCTGCATTCCTTTGAACAACCAACTGGCGTCGAGAAAGCCGCTAATGAGATGAGTTGTTGACGTGCGACGACTTGCCCGTGCTCAAATGGATAAGAAAAGTCCAAAATAGAATGGAATGAAAAAAATGAAGGTAACCTATGTCCTGTAGTAGACAAATGTATGATCTTTAAAAATTATTGTTACATTAGCCCAGTTGGGGTAAAGTGTTCAACAGTTGCATAGGTATTATATTACAAAAATAAATAAAAAAATAGAAGAATGTTACTGAAATGCACTGAAAGCCATAGGGGTAGTATATGATTAACATATTAAGTAGATGGTAAAACATTAAACTTTATTTTGAGAGCTACCAAGTTTTTAATTAAGGTATAATAATCAAGCTTTATAATTTACTTAATTACTCTACCTAATCAAGGTATCTAGTCTTTACTCAATATAGACACTGATAAATGGAGTAAAAATATTATAGCTTGACTATGAATGGAGTAACTCGAGTAATGGAGTAACTTGACCTTAAATAGGGATATTACAAAGTGTATGTGGGACAAACAGCACGCACGATTTCAAAGAGGGTTGACGAGCATAAAAGAGCATGCATACTCGGTCATCCAGAAAAATCGGCATTGGCTGAGCACTTTTTAGATACGGGCCGCCATAATTTTCATTTGAGCCGAAGAGCCCAAAAGTCACCACATGCGCCTAGTCAAAGAGGCAATCGGAATATACAAGCACCCGGTAAATATTAATAGGGATGGCGGTCTTAAATTAAAAACCTCGTGGTATCCGGCGCTGCAGGATCAATTAAATCGACGACTCCGCACAGTCCGACTTCTGACAGTAGATAAAATAGCGATATAACGCTACAGAAAATTTTGACAACTCTGTCTCTGCCATGGAAGCAACATGCATACACACACTGCTTTCGACACGTTACAAACTTGGACACACCCTGATTTCGGTACGGTACTGCAAAGCAATACTTAACCTACACTTCAACACACACTCATCACATCACCCCCGATGATGGACCCTGTAATGGGATCCGAAACGTCGGCATTTACACGGCAGAATATCCCAGAAAATTATACACAGAAGATTCTGAACGGCTATGAAAACCTGAGAACATTGGTAGTCATCTGTACATATGTACGTATACGATAATTCAATAAATATTTTTTTTTATTCACTCGCTGTCATTTTTTTATTTGAAATTTACCTTCATCTTTTATTTTTTAGGAAGAACACTTTAGAAAGAATTCAACTCCTACGAGATATGTTGTTGGGCTGTACCTACTAGTGTTGAAATAATAAGATAGATGGTGCTTGACTGTACTAGTCTTCAGTTCAGGTACCGTAACATTCCCGACAGACCGTCACAACAATACATTACTATTTTATTATTGTATTATTTCAATATTTAATATTTTGAAAAATTATAATATTGTAAATATTGAAAGTTCTTTACAATAATTTCTGATAATCTATCCATGCATGGTTTTCACAGATTATATTTTGATCTTGGACAAAAGAAAAATCGATTAATAAGTGTATTTTGATTTAGACATTTTTATCGATTTTGTTTTTTCATTTTTCATTTTTTCTTCCTTTTTCAAATTTTACAGAAGTTAGAGTTACGACAATAAATATTCAATAAGTGGCTTGTTGATCCAGTGATCAAGACTCGCCTAGAAATTAAGTGATTGATTTGATAGTCATTTTGTATAAAAGTCGGTTTTATTTTTTTCTAAACAACAATATTATTTTCTACTTTTAAGTCTTCGTCACATTAAATCATGAAATCAACCTAACCTGAAAACTCAAACGTCACTTTTAAAATAACACAAACCGAATAATGCCATTGGCATGTCCGATAGAATAAAGGGTTAACATTTTAAATGGACAGACAAGTGATGCTAAATAAAATTGTGTAAAATAGTAATATTGATGTGAGTGACAAGTGTAACACTTCTATTTAAAAAAAAACTATTTGTCATTTGCAAATATTTACCAGTAAACTAGTTTACTGAAAACTTTTTCATTAAAAATATTATTTTTTTAATTTGACAATCTGCTGCATACGCCACTAAAATATAAATAGATAAGTTTTCAAAATTCATCACTATCGTTCACATTTTATAAGATTAAAAAATAAATCTTGTTTCGTGACCGCCGGGGCGCCGGTGCCGGCCGCGAAATGATTTTTGATTGGTCGAATCTGACATCCGGGGCATTCTGCGCCAACCGCTAGCCAAGATTTAAACTTTTGAAAAATCCGCGCAGAAACGGTAGGAATGCTTGTTTGCCGGTCTCTTTTTCTTGAGAACCGACATTCTTCTTCGTGTGGTATACGAATCCGATGAAGTTCAGTTCACATTGGCCTTCCGGAAGAGACAGATCGATCTGTTCCGGATTCGACGAAGCCAGGAGAATTGAAGATTGAATCGGCACTCGACGTACCAAGAAAAGCTGTAAGTACAATTTGTCAACTGTGGATTATAGTTAGCTTTGGCCTAGCGTATCTTGGGTGTCAGTATAAATCTTTATCGGCGGAGATTGGGAAGGAAGAAATTTCTTTCCCAACTTCCGACCCGCGCGCAGTAGTGGCGAGTCCGTCCGTCATCGCACAAATCTTCTGGTTGGAATTTTCTTAATGTGTTGTGTGTACAACCTTTCTGGTTTCGGATCACTGCACGCAATACGAAATTCCAGCCAAAACGATCGTGCATACATGGCAGAATATCCCAGAATATTCTGAATGGTCGAGAATTATTATTGATAATATTATTTTATTTTATTATTCACATTAAAAAATATATATGAAAAATAGCAATAAATATAGCAGGAACTATCTATCTATCAAAACAGTCACAAAATATCATATAGGTACTACTTTGGGAGAACAGTACACTTGCCACGTAGCGGAGGTATTTTTTTCCCAAATTCGCATGTTCCACAATAATAAATGAAATGTTTTAAGGTAGGTCCCCGTCGTAGAACAAATATCGATCGGGACGACACGTTACAACCCCAGGGTGGCAGAGCGGGGTAGTACATATCGATTATTCCATTTGGCTGCGGCAAGCAGCTTGACATGTATTCAGGCGGGTCAGCGTGAAAAAATCAATTGTCTGAAAACACAATCATATCGAGGAGTACTAAACTACTTTACTCACCTTACTCATAGTATTAATCATCATTACATACACGTTTTGGGTATAACATTAGATAGGTGAAGGACTTGTTGATCTAATGGTTGAGACACTCGTTTAGCGATTTAATGATCGGGGATTGGAGATTCGTTTCCCGGAAGTCCTATTTTCAGAGCAAAGAATGCAAAAAAATATTAATGCGACACTTTGTTCCATAAAAAAATAATAAACAACCTTTTTACATATAAAGTTTATTATTTTAATTTCATAAATGTAAATATTATTTACACATTTTAAATTATATTTTTTATATTTTAATAATATTTCCATATCTTTCTATAGTTTAAAGTAACTTTTTAATAATAATTTTTTTTTTCTTATTCAGTTTTTTTAAATACATGGGGAGATTATTGGGAACAGAGGGCGTCCGCGAAACACCTGTTAAAAGTGTCAATAATCGAAGAGCGTGCATGACAATATATGAAAGTGGTTGAAACAAAATTAGTTTGCCAGGATAGAAGAGTGTGGCGTTCTGCCGTCTCTACCTACCCCTGCAGAGAAACGGTGTAATTATTAGTAAGTTAGTTTAGTTAACTTAACCAGTCATTAGCTTATTTTTTATAACTTCTTACGTTACAACAGATCATGATGACCAATCACTGTTACAAAATGCATCATGAAAACACCTCATGTGAATAAAACACGGATACCACGATACGAAATGCCAGTAGACTATGGGTCCGTTGCGGTGGCTTGTTTTTTAGCTAAATTTATTGAATACTAAACATTTTTATAGTGAATTATCATTCTACAATGCTTGATCGTCAGAAAAAAATCTGTGTTGTTGGTTTAGTGGTTAAAACATGTGCCTGGTGATCTAGCGGTCGGAAGTTCGAGCCTACGCAGTTCAATTTTTCACAATTTATTTTAGTTTGAAATTACTGAGAATTATGACGTGAAGCATATTTTGTTTACGCAATTCAATTTATAAAAAAATCACGAGAAATTAATAATTTCTGTAAAGTTAACTTGTTTAAAAATAAATAATTGTATGTGATGATCACACTCGAAAAAATAAGTAATTACACACCGACAGACAGAATCAAGTACATAATTACATGCCGAGTGAAAATGTCGGTCGTTACAACTAAATTTTGTACTAACAAACTTTATAAATAATTATTTTTAATATCTACACAAGCTGATCTATAAAATGACAAATGATCAATCATGCCATTCAAGCAATCAATCATGGGGTGAGCCAAACCGCCGAACACGTGCCGAGGGTCCCTCGTTAAATATTTAGGGGATGATTACTCTTCAAACTTATTCACCATCGATTACGTCCATTCAGGGTGTTGGTAAACACTAGCAACATTTTTTTAAGTTCACGACTGTTTTTTCGTGAAAAAACGAAAAAGTACTTTCTTGTCAGTATTATGTGATGGTTATTTAGTGTCGATTGAAAGGTGTCAATTTGTCTTTTTAATTATTTATTAGTTATTTTTGTTACAACGTGTTCGTGTTTTATTTTAATGGGTATAATGTCCTAGTTTTATGATAATGAGAAGGTTCTATTTTTAAAAATAAATCATTTTACTATTTTATTTTCTTAAGTAAGATTAGTGTATTTATTAGTATTGATTTATATGTATCTTCTGTTGTATTATTTCTGTGGCATTGATGTGTTGTCCCATAGTCGATTTTAAATATCTACAATTGTCTCTGTTGACCTAAGAAGCTCTGTAGTTTTTTTTTTTTTTTTTTTTAAATAGAGATGTGAACACGGAATACGTGTCACATCAATATTCTTACTATTTTCAAACTAAGCTAAACGCTTGTACTATGAAAATAGGACTAACTTGCTAGTCTGGAGTGAGGTTCGAACCCGCAACCTTTAGATCACGAGGCCAGTGTCCTAACCACAAGACCAACAAGCTACTCTTTTTGTTGTTGTACAGTAGTTTTTAATATCTTATTAACACTTTTTAAGTATCAATTTGTAATACAACATAAGCATTTTAATTTTTCAGAGATCCTATTTTCCCAACCATAAGAATGTATATTGTGTAATGGGGTCCCTTAATTGGCTTGAAATATTTTTACATATCGGCTAGTTTTGTATAACATTGATAATGTTTGTTGCAAAAATATATATTTATCTACATCGTTGCCCTAATTGTACAATTCTTTCTTAATTAATTGAGATAATTTTATAGGAGAGCACTCCAACTATTTTACGAAAGATAGGAATTATTAGATAACCCATATCGCTCTTACCACCAGTAATAATGTAATGCATAAGGTACTTGATCGGTTGGCACTCTATCCGTCCGTGCAAATTTATTTATACAAACTACGGGTAAATACTTGCGATTAGGTCGACGAGTATGCGCCTAGAACGGGCGACTTTGCTGTGCCACAACCAACCACGGATTCCTCTGTCGAGTCCCTGACCAGGTCCTGCGTGGATTCCTGTCCGCTCGTCGCTACTGGTGTAACTACAGATTCGTCTGCCGGGTCCCCAGACCAGATCATTTGTGAGTTACATTGTTAAGCCAGATACCGAAGGCCAAAGGCTTGGATACAAGGTCATTAAAGTTCTCCATATGGTGTCTGAATTGTATCAAAATAAAGCAGACCATACCAAAATATATTTGTTCTGAACTATTTAAATGTTCTTGTTTATATCCTATTTATTAGTAGATTACGAACGCATGCGCTGCCATCTCTGAGCACAACTGGGCTCGAATTCTTAAGGTATTATTTGATACGAGAATCATCATTCACGAGGATGTTGTAACGACCGGTGGCGCCATCTCCGGGCAATACTTTGACATTAGATCCTTAGCCTGGAATTATAAGGGGACTAAAGAATGTTGGCGTTACAAATGTTATTAATACAAAAATTTGTTATCTTCTAAAATTAGCTCAAATTTATAATTGTTAAAAAATAAATTAAATAAATATAAGAACACAAGAAATTTTGATTTGCAACACTGATGCTAGTTTTACCAACTGGTTTATTTTGAGCCATTATCAAAATTAGTGACGTAAACGTGAACGTGTCATTAAAAGACAAAAAAATTCAACAAAATTAACGTAGAACAAAAAACAAATTAATGTAGTCATTCCCATACAACTCATATGGGGAAGCCTCCCAGCGTTCCCACGGGCGATGGACGCGGTTTTGTTGCTTCCATATTTTCCATCTCGCATTTGAGCTTGTAACTTTATTGAATATATTCAATTCCGTAAGTAGTTATCCTTTCCGTATTATCTTGTGTCTTACATGCTGGCAATCTTCACACGACACTCACATTCTAACTCGCGACATACACACATTAAACGCCAAAAGGAGTCCGGTTGCTAGGGGCGGGACTCCTTCGCATCATTCATACTTTTTCGGATTATACTCGAGCCATCGTAAGATGGCATTTTTGACAGATCGTAATAGTGTTGTGACACACTTAAAATCATTAACGAAAAAATTCAGTCGAAAAAAAAATTCGTCGCACGGTGTGAGTTGAGAAAGTCTTTGTACATAAAAAAGGTAAAAACAAAGTCCAAATTAACGAGCAGGGGTCAAAATATAAAAGTATCAATGTCCGAAATCTAAAGCCAGGTAAAAAACAATATCGCAATCACAGCGTGCACTCATTCGTTCTTTCCGTAACAACGTTAAAATAAAACTGTCAAAACCTTAGAGTATCTACAAAATATAGAGGGATAATAAAGCACTTTACAAAACTTTTATACGTGGTAAAATAGAGCTTACTCAGTTTAAACAATATGGCGACACATAAGAGAAAAAGAGACAAAAAAACTCTTTTATTGTTTTGTAGCCGTTTTCTTTGCCCTCTAATAAAGCCATAGAAAAATATCATATTTAGAGGGCACAATCGATTTGTCAGATTTGTTGTGTTATTTTGGATACTTATTCTGCGTATTTTACGCATATTATACAGGCAATCAATATCCTATAACATTTTGAATCATTTCGTTCATTCCATATTTAATGTTGATGGCCATCACTACTCTGGCGTTCGCGCAATAAAGTATAGCATTTGTCCTCCAATGTTTAGCTGTCATTAATTACGAAACTTCATGTAAGTCTAAACGTCAAAAGTGCCATCATAGAGTGGCCGTGCTGTAACCCTCTACGTTGTCGACCCCCACCATTCCATACTTGTACGACTCATTCGATGAATGAAATTTTGCGGTAAAAGGGCCCCGTCCCATTAAACAATGAGTAGGTACATCAACCATGTCACAGCGAATATAATGTTTTCACGGGATTCGTCTTAATACACTATACAGGGTATAGCAACACTTTACAGGTAGAGTCCTGTCCAAATTATTAGTTTAGTCGAAAATGTTCTTGGAGGCTTCGATCACGGAAATAAGCGACCATAACGGCTGATATTAAGGCAATTGCTGCTTGAACATTTTTGACTCACACTTTAGACAGGAATCTACCAGTTATATATTGTGGAATAGTTCTGTTACACCCTGTATATCTTTGTGTTAACATGTATCTTTTATTTATTTAGTCAATGTTCCGCAATGTAGAGATTATTGGGATACACTGTCCGATTTTGTTCGTTTTACCGGACCTTTTTATGGACTTACTGTATTCTCCTATGTACCGTATCCTTTGTACTGTTTTATTCAGTTACCATATATTCTGTAAATAATTATAATAAGAGTAGCTTGTTGGTCTCGCGGTTAGGACTCTCGCCTCGCGATCTAAAGGTCGCGGGTTCGAACCTCGCTCCGGACCAGCGAGTTAGTCCTATTTTCCAAGCGCGAGCGTTTAGTTTAGTTTGAAAAATAATATTGTCGCGACACGTATTCCGCGTTCGCATCTGTATTTAAAAAAAAATAAGTAAAGATCGCACGACATGGATGATGAAAGTACCTCGCAGACAGCGTAGGGGACGTCCGCGCTGCCGAAGCCCACGATCCTCTCGGGCGGCGTCTTGAGCAGCTTGGCCTCCCAGTGCGTGCAGGAGTAGGCGCGCGGCGGGGAGGCGTGGTCGCGCGCGGCGCCCACCACGCCGGGCTCCAGCGCCGGGTCGGGCAGGTCGTGCGCCGAGCGGCTGGCGCGCAGCCCCGAGGAGTCGCTGTCGCCGGGCCTCAGGGTCAGGGAGCGGGACAGGGGCAGGGACTCGGGCGCGGGAGCAGGGTCGGCGTGCTTGTGGTACGTGTCGGGCAGCTGGTGGAACTGCTTGCTCGCGGGCGGCAGCTTCTGCGCGTGGCTCTTGGCCGCCTTCGCGGGCGGCTTCTTGGCCGCCGTCTTGCCCTGGGCCTTGTTCTGCCGGGCCTTGCGGCTCGCGATGGACGCGCCGCCTGCCGCCGCGTACATCGCGAATTCTTACGCCGCGACTGTTCCAATTAAAAAATTATTTATTAGATTAAAAATTCTTCGCCCGCCTTTGTGGTAAAATGAGTGTACGGAGTATTCCGAAAAAATTATTTTAGTTTATTGTAAAACCGAACGATCGAGCGAACGAGGAAGTCGAAACAAGTCGCGGGAAGAATGAGGGGAAATTTAAATTGGAAAATGTTACTTTGTGCCTTAATGAAGAGTTTCAGTCAAATAAAGAGAGTAACACCCCTTTCTGTAGATATCTGTAAAATAGTTTTCTTCTGACCCCAAAACCTTAATTGGCCTTTCAATGTAAGTTTAATTCTATATTGTCCTCGTTATCAACAGTAATTTACGCGTTAATATTTATAACAATATTTAAAAATCTAGAACTGTTTATCCTATCGACTTCCTTACAGTTAACGTATCGACGATGATTATGTATCTCAGTAAACGTATTATATTTAACTAATTGAACAACGATCCAGTCTAAGTTCGCCGACGCCCAGTCTAAGCCCGCCAACCCTCCCTACGTATTGCTTCCATATTATCGACCGAAAGAAATCCCTAAACGTACCTCAGTTCGTTTCAACTCATTTTTTATATCGAATCGTTCAAAACTTTGCTCTTCAATAAAAAATCATCGATTCTTATAAGACACAAAGGGATATATTTCCACACATAATGCTAATATTGCTCTACTTAAAGTTTGATGTCATTAAAAATCCTTATTGTTAGAACAAATCAAACAATTTAAATAAAAAAATTCTAGGAAAATATTGTAAAAATATATCATTGAAATCTTATAAATATTTTCTGGTGTTCAGTTTTTTTATATTATTGATAAATTATCTTTTTGTAAGTAGAAAAGAAATGTATAAAATTGTAAAATATTTCAAACGACCCTGTTAAATTGTATACTTATATTGTTAGGCAAAAAAATCTAATTTAAAAATATGACGTAAATATTAAATTAAAACAAAAACTCCTTTCCGCGGTTATTACTGACGATTTATCGAATCGTTTTTCTGTAGCGTGATCGGAGTGATTCAATGGAGAATTCGGGATGTTTGTGGAAGAATATGATGAAGCTGGGTAGAGTCTGAAGAAATGGTGGAGGAAAGGAAGATACAGGGTGAGAGACCAGCCAAAAAAGCCATAGAAGGTCGCCATGTCTGTAGGAAAAAGAGTTTCCACGGATAGAATTGAGATCAACTGTAATTTATTGAAAGATATAAATTTAATCATTATTGGGCATCGGAAAAATATTTACATGAAAATTACGTTATTGGTTTACATACTTGTCATAGGTGAGAAAATAAATTTATTTTACAACTAATGGGTATTACAATAAGCAATTATTGTATAATATAACATCGTAATATACATGTACACTTAATACACATTTTTTAATCAAGACGAAGAATGCTGAAACACAAAAAATAAAATTATAGAATGTACATCAATTGAAGATGGTGCTCTAAAAAATAAAAAAGTGACATGTCACATTTTTAAGGTAAACATATAAAATGTAACACTATTCTGAAATAGTCATTCAACAATACAACTAGTTACATTCAAAGCACATTTAAACAAGACAGTTTCCAATACATGGACATAACATTTCTAAAAAAGAATACAACACATTACAACATACACGTGTACATATATCACTATATTGTGAAGGTTAGTGTTCACTTGCATTTTTGGGATAAACATGCGCGTGGTGTCTCGGCTAACGTCGGGTACGCTGTGTGTGTTAGTGGGTACATATCTAGATATAGTAAAAGTATGCTACAGATTCTCCAAATACGGCCGAAATAAGAATTTTTATCTTAAAAGAGATGGTGTGTTTTTTATTAAATTTTCATCGAGAAACTTCCGCGTGGCATACATTTTATATTTCTCTAGAATCGTGGGTTAGAGGAAAAAATTCGATATGCTGATATTTACGATGTTTTCCCAAGACAATCAAATTAAAATCTCAGATATAATACATATATACAAATAATGCACATAAAGAAATATTACTTTGGATTCAGGTACTCGATTAATACAAATTGTTTTTAGAACCAAATTTTAAAATAAGAATTACCTCTTTACCGCATTCGTAAAATCTATACTCACTACAGTATCGATTTAAAATATTTTTGCATTCAATCAGCATTGGCGGACCAGGTATTGTACTTACAACCTGGTTACGGTGGAATAAATATATTATTATTATTATTTATTTATTTTATTAACAGTAAATCTTAAATTAACATACAAGAGATAATTAATAGTAAATTATGCCAATTATAAACAGTCCACTTAAAATTAATTATTGAAGATATTAACAAAGTGTGATCTTATGACAATTTATAGTTTCATTATATATTGATAAGGGGGGGGGAGGAGGGCGGAGTGGGATGTAGGATAAGGATAAAGGAAAGAAGTATGGTGCTATAGGGAAATATAAATTATGAATTAAGTCAACTAGTTATTGTGCGGTTGTGGAGTTAATTTTCGTTTATTTAATTTATTCAATCATTTGGCATTCGGGGGCTTAATATATCAAATAATAATAATGAGCAGGCGCGTGCAGTTAATACGTTGAGGCGTGAGTGTTACTGGTAAAAAAGCGAAATAAAATATTTATCTGACAGATTTGAAAAAATATATGTGAATTGCCATAGAAGTATTAAAGAGGTACCTACATATTTTATTTCGATGTTTTTCTTGGAAAATTTCTAATTAAGTTTATTTCAATGTAGTTTCTGCACGCGTTTATTAATGGGGTGAAAACAGGTAGAGAAATACTTTTAAGGGGAATATGAACATATACTTACTAATAATAATTTGGTTTAAATATCCTCCTAACTTTAAAGTTTTTTAATTTAGAAAATCAAAAACCTATGATGCTAAGATAATTGATAAGATAATTTAAATAGCTTGTTGGTCTAGTTGTTAAGATACTTGTCCGGTGATCCAGGTTACGGGTTTGAGTCTTATTTCAGACCACCAGCACCACAGTGTTAGTATTATTTTTCATAGCACAAGCGTCTAGATTAGTTTGAAAATAATAAAAATATTGATGTGACACATTCCACGTACGCATCTCTATAAAAAATATATGTCTATATATATAAAATATATAAACATACTAAAATAAATGTAGCAAGTTGAAAGATTTGCATAATATACATATGTATGGTAAATCTAAAATGTGTTAATCATTTATAAATTGGTCCTATATTCGGTATCCAGGTACGAAGTGCGTGCTTACGGATTCCTGAAACTTTTTAAATCGTTAAGTGAAATTTAAATACGTGTAATTAAAGCTTTCAAAGGTCGTTAAAATGACTTGTCTGTCCAGTAAATTGCCATTTTTATTACTCGGCCTATAACAATGATCGAACTGAATAAAACTTATAATATGGCTGTTTTTTAAGGAAGAACTTTAACATAACATAAAATATATCAAAATCGTGATAATAGTCATAGTATTGGTTTAAATATATAATGTTTTTTTAGTGTTTTTTTCTGAATTGCCAAAACTTTTCCAGCGACAGCCAATTTGACAGTTGACAAATGATTAGTGTTCATTTTTTTGCCATTTTACCATGAAAAGACTACGCCAAAACAACGTTGAAAAAAAAAGTTTATTTCGAAAATCGTGGTTTCGTAATTATATCTAAACATTAATGACATAAAATTATCTTTCCAATGAAGCCAATACCATGGCCATAATCACGATTTTGTCTATTTTATTTCATTATAAAGTTCTGTACCTCTAGAAAAAACCTTTATTTGAATGTTCAACAAAATTCTGTACTTATTTACATATCTGCAAGCATTATCAACATGCTCCGTGAAGAAATTATTATTTCGATATTAAAAATGGGTCTCTAAGTATTGACAATATTCAGAAATATTTTGCGAAGATAATATTTGGCATTGCAGCTACTAACTTTTTACGAGCTTTGCAACGAGTCGAAAAAATTATATTATTTTTTATGCAATTATTAGCTTTCAATTTCAAGGTAGAATACTAACCAGTTTCAATACAAGTTTTCGTTCTGCATTTTTATTACCAATTGTCTTAAATTTCCCTACCTAACGAAGAAAAACTGGTATCATAATCAGTTAATATTGCAATTCATTCATAATTAATCAGACTTATTTGAAATCCACGTAAATTAATTATACGAATCAATCTTATTTACGTGCATGATTGTATTCAGCAATCCTCAAATACTAAAAAGTATCACGTTATATTATTTATTTCTGAATCATGTCGTACTCTTTTCGTAATTAGAATAAATTGTTTTAACCTCTTCGGGCCCACGATATCGTATGTGGAAAATATATTTACTGATTACGTTGTCTAACACAAGCTATCTGGTTAAATAAGAAAAAGTTTCACCGACGGCGGAGATTCTGCTACTCTCGAAACTCGAGTAGTAAAATATAAAATATAATTAAGCACATAGTTTATGTTTTTCGTCAATTTTGATGATCATAGTGAATTATCTCTACAATGTAGATACTACGCAGTACATTTTTTTCTTTTTTTTTTTTCGTTCTTTAAATTTTTTCTTTTTTCACAGTTCTTTACATTTTTATTCGATTAAATATGGCTGCGTGAAATTTTTATAATATTTCTTAAAATTACTTCCGATAATACAATGGGCATATTTATAAAATTGATACGATATATCGTTAAAAAGTATTGTTACAAATTCTGGCTACAAAGATTAAAGATAATTCCATAAGAAGGCAGTGCAACAGGTGCAAAGGCGAAGGGTCCATGACGAAGGGGGCCGAATATTTAAATACTCGTGTATTATAAAAATAAATGTTTTTTTATTTATAAATGCATGTGAGCTTGTACATTTATTGCGTAACTTTAGAATTTTTTATACTTACAATTGTCATATTTATATTGTTTTATTATTATTTTCCCCTAAAAAATTAAGCCTTGCATTGAGTATCTTAAGAGTTAGTTACGACCCTACGTAAAAAAATACTAGAAGATATACATCGTTGTTAGTTTGACAGCCGTTCTTGAGCGCTTAGATGCCAGTTACGGTTCATGGGCTTCGTTCAGGCAAAACACTCCGCGATAATATTGCGATGAACTATTCCAAAAATATTGTCATCCTACATCTTGATACTCCGAGTCACTCTAGCCTCTAACTATAGTGATGAAAAGGGAAGCCAAGTGTGTAACTGAACGCACCCCAGAATAAAGCGGCAGATGGCTGTTTTTTTTTTATTATAAAAAGGCTCAAGAATAAGCCTTCAGTGGTAACGCAAAGCTAAATACAAGCGAGTTTGTTACCCACACTGGAACAGTAGCGAGCAGTTCTATAAAAATTAGGGATTAGGAAAAATTTACTGCTATACAGATTATAACAAAATTATTTCATATTATTTTGTGCAAAGACGACTCCCAAAATTCTGAGAAGCAGTATGAACCCTGTGCTATTCTGAAAATAGCAATATTGGGATGTCAGATTTTTATCCCAATATTGACAGGCATGTATAACATTGTATTGCCGCCAATTTTGACGTTTTAATTTTGACTTGTTTGAAATTAATTAATTCAATCAGAAAGCACTAAAAGGTAAAAAAACGTTAAGTTATTCACAATTACGAATAATATTCATTCAAAACGGCGTTACAATGCTATACAATAACTGTCAAGTTACATCAGAAATAGCAATATTGCTTATTTCAGAATACGGACGACTTACGATCAATTTTCATTTAACGGTTGATTTAATATGTTTTTCCTAATTCTAACGCTACTGAGGTCTATAATTCACAGTTGCTCGATGAAATGATGCTGTGAATAATCGCAACGTGAATGAATAAATCAAAATGTGATGTGATTAAATCAAAAATATGTTATTTATTAATATATAACATAAGACAACGCGTGATAAGTATCTAGCGCAACAACAATATTCTAACAACGCTTCTATATGTTCTTAGCTCCGAAAATACACGTAACACGAATTGCAAATGAGTTCGGTATTATTAATATATGATTAAAACAAGATATTACAAATTAAAGCGGCAAGAAAGCGACGCTGTCCAATAATCCTTTTTAACACGATCATTTAAATGGATGGAATATAAATGTTTTTTTTACTTGAGCTTAATTTAATTTTGTATTTTTTACTACTCGGGATTCCGGCTCCTGTTATCTATACCTAATTAAATATTTACGTTACCACCTATGTCATGTTTTTCCATACATGAACGTAGTTAATGTAGCTATGGAGATAGGGAATATCTTTTGTAGTATAACAAACACTAAATAAAAAAAGCATTTTTTTGAAATCTCCGGAAAAGTGACATTTATTGTTGATTGAAAAAAATCTTCTTAATTACTAATTGAGAATGATAATTATTTTTCAATTTATTATTACAAAATACATTTTACTATCACGTAGTTAATGAAAATGATACGTAATTAATCTTGTATACGTAAATTTTATAGTTATTTTAAAAAAATGTTTACCTATATCTATGTATATTTTTGTACTTATTTGATTCGTCTAATTTGTTATAATTATCATAGAACATGTTTTCATTAAATAAATACATAAATATTTCACTTGTTGAGAAGTTCTATCGAAAGTAGTAATTTTTCATTATTTCATCCATTTAAATGCTCATCATGAATAATCTCTACAATGTTAGCGCCAATCCATTAATAATATAATCTTTAAGAAGATATTCTTAGGTATCTAAATGTAATAATTTCGTTGTCTGTCGGTCCGTCTTGCTGGAATTACTTTAGATAGTTAGAAAGTGGCACGCTACCAGTGCGCGGCTCAGGTTTCACGCACGGTCGTTATTAATTATAATATGTCCCGTGATTTTTCACGGGTGTATTACATTAAGTAATTTTGTTTTTTAATATAAATAACCATCGTAAAAAGCACGAAAAAATAGCTTTTAACACAGGCAAAGTGGCCAGGACAAACTATCACAGGTGACACCTACTGCATCCCACACAAAAGCAAAACAGTGATCTGATTTCATATATAAACGTTACTTGAATATAATACTACTATGTTTCTACAGGTTTCAAGCAAAATATTGAATAATCAATAAACTCAAAAAAAAAATTGACAGCAAGGAGTGAACTGCCTGTGACCAAGGAGTGATCGCCTCGATGTTCATAGTTCGGTGTGAAGCGACCTTAAAGCTGAAAGCCGCAACGCCTCGCGTGTTTGAAATGTGTTCGACCTCGACTGAGAGCCGATTTTCCCATGGAAGATTAAAGATAGATTAGATTTAATCGTTTGAACTGCCTCCAATAATCATTATTACTTTTGTGTATCTCCACTTTAGCGCCACACGAGCCGGAGTGACACAACAACTAAAGGTCGAACTCTACAAACATGGATTGTGACATTGTTGTAACACATATTGTAGGCAGTTTTTACTTACTCCACACCATGTGGCTTAAATGACTTTTTTCGATTTCTGAGTATTTAGCATGTTTTATAAATGGCATTATGTACTTTTATTTTAAATATCGTATTTTATTAGAGGTTTTTAAGCGATAGCGTTAATCGTATCGACACATATTATTGTACAGATCTTAGTCTTAGCACATGCGGGGCGGAGCGTGAGCAACAAAAGCGATTCCTCGCCATAAGTAGCTATAACTTGCGATCATGTACGCGGTGCGAACATGATTTATTTTAATGAAGAAATTCAAACCAGAATTTTACTGCAAGGTTGTAATCATTTTATTTAACGGATTAGCTCTTATAAGATTCATCTACTGCTGAAAACATGAAGAAGTAGAATATGTGTGAAGAATGTGGCTTTAAAAGAATATTCAACATAATTTTCTACACATTTCTGACATCGAGAAAAGCTCGATCTTAAAGAGAAAAGAGTATATATATATATATATCTCTCTCTCTCTCTCTCTCCTCTCCCTCTCTCTACTTCCTCTATCTCTCTCTATCTCGTCTAATCTCCTCTCTCTCTCTCTCTCTCATCTCTCTCTATCTAATCTCTCTCCTACTTCATCTCTCTTCCGCCCTCTAGCCTATCCATGCCCTTCCGAAGTGGCAAATCCATAATACTAATAAAACACTGAAAAAGTAAAATGTCCATCATCCAGCGATTTCAGTTTTATTATTTTTGATATTTAGTGTTTCACTTAATTTCATTTATTTTTTCGTAAATAAACATTACGGTACTCGCGCTTCGATATATATATATATATATATATATATATATATATGTGTGTGTGTGTGTGTTCACTGCGTTTATTTTACACCCCACTAAAGACTAATAACTAATGAATAGATTGGGAATTCGATGCCCATTTCAGGAGACTAAGTGAGTTTTAATATTCAAAGCATAACTAGAGAAATACTAAGAAAATGATATGTCGCGTATGTCTATTTTTTATAAAAATCAAAATGTAACAAAGCATATTATTTATTCAGCGGGTTTCTCAATAAAAATTACATTAAAACTGCGTTCGAATTACCGCGTTATAAAAATATATAACATTTATATAAATACTCTCACTTTTATCATAAGTTTTAATTTTACCTTTAGCAGTATTAGGCGCCATCAAAACTTTTTTGAAATCTGCTAATCGAGCGAGCTATATTAGAACTTAATGCATTGATTTATATTTTAATAAATTTTATCATACATTCGTGTTCACGAGTTTTATTTAAGCTAAGGCTAAATATCCATTTTCCATATTTCAAATTTCTATGTATGATGTCATTGGATCGTGCTGTTTCAAGACGAGAACGAGACGTCAACAAATCTAATTTCGGATAAATATTCCACTAGCGCGTATATTTACGTATTTGTTGCAAGACAGGAAGACTGCGAAGAAAGAGATAACCATACGAAGTGCCGATGCTAAAATATACGGAAACACCCGAGAGCAGCTCGTTCTCGTGTATTTTTTGTCCAAATTTTTAATGTTGTTAATATATATTGTGAAAAAGTAAACAACAATTTTTCTTACATCACAGTTTAATTAATTTAAAAATTATGTCACTAAAGCACATTTAGGTATTATTTTGACTTTAAAGAAATGAATTACCTCTAGGAGCACGAGACGAATATGATAACTTCGTGCAACGGTAAGAGCACCGCGTCTATTATTAATTTAATATTTGATGACCCAATTCACTGCTCCCCTCGCTCGCTATCTCTTAAGCCAGGATCACATTTTGCATCTGGATCAAATTAAAGCGTGAGGTACACGCGATCAGGCCGTGAGCGGTAAATGCCCATCGACTGTGAACCAACCTCGAAACGGCAGGTGTAATTAATACCACGACCATAAGCATATTATCCTGAATTCAAAAATGAATCAAATTTCGTAACTGCGATATTAGATACGGCAGATAAAGTAATTTTTTTAGTTAGCTAGTTTTAATACCGTCATAGGATGGGTGCGAAAATTTAAAAGAAATTGAAGATGATCAAGTTCACTGTAAATTCAAATGTTGACTGATTTAATCTAATTTGGCATGGATATTATTATTCTACTAGCTGTTACCCGTCAAAAATGACGGTACTTTTACATGTCGGTTCCTAATGATTACTTATTTATAGCCGACATCCATGAAACAGTAATAACGACTTTTTTCAAAATATTTAAACATTTATTTGAATGTTGATTGCCCTGGGCGGAACATGAAATGGTTCGCTTATTATATGATGCCAGAATTTAAATACAGATTTATTAGTTATTAGTACATGGAAAATCCCTAACATGTATGTACACACGAACGGAAATTAGACAAGAAGGAAAACTCATGAACATGTCATTCAAACAATTAGGAATATGACAGAGAAATACATCTTACGTTGCTCCTAGACTGTATAACGAAAGAAATTTAAAAAACAGCAAAAATATATATTAACAGCGGTCCTAAAATGACTAAAAATCTCCAATATAAATAATCACTTGTACTCCTAAGATCACTCTGCTCAATTTCTTTTTAAATAAGATATTATTACTAGACGTAGTATTATCTTGATTACATCTTATGTAAACGTCGATAGATAATCCCCATAATTCGAGATCATTCTTATTTTGGGTTGCATAACTATAATTGTACATAGTGTTATATGTTAATTGTTTTTATATTTAGTTTAGTCTCAAGCTTATTATTATAAAGAATTTTATATTTTAAAAATATTATATTATACAAAAAAAGTAAAATAAAAAAAATATTACGAACTTTTTGAGAGAGGAAAATAATTGTTAATATCTTGTTTAAATTTAGTTAGAAACAGTTGAGGGATCACAATTAGCTCGAAAACCTTTGCACTATCACGCAATTCTTATCTCACACGAGGCGTAGGTCGTAGGGCGTATATTTTAAAGTCATTTGTAAAATTACGTCCCTCGCACAGAACTAAAAATAAGTTTTATTTGTGTTTAACGATGAAGGAAATGAAAGAAAATATACATTTAGAAACAAAAAATTTAACTACAATACAATTTTTATAATGTGTACCCCATCTAACGTAAACTTTACACCGCGTGTAATTTTAGCATCGCTGTTCGATAAGTTTTCGGGTAAAAGTTCGAGGACATAGCTACAGGGTTAGTGCGAATACATGGATGGCATACCCGTGGAAATACCAGGCGTTGTTGTACTAGCGCAGCTAAGGGCTCTTTAATAATTTGTCTAAGCCCTGCACCTTTCAGCGGTGAGTGGAGTCTGGTCGGATTCGTCTCAACGAAATTAACCCGTAGAGACAAATTTTCTCGAATTTTTTCTTTCTGAAGAAATACACTAGATATTATAATTTTTTCCGCAGCTTTTCATTTAAACCTCACAAACCTTAAATCGTCTAATCCTTGCACTTCATTAGTATAAACGAACACATGAGCTTATTAAACATCTTGTAAGACTTGTTTCGTCCTGATTGTATCACACAAGCCATGGCGTCCCGAAGTTGAATGAGTGCGTCGGTGCATGGCGTTATCCAAATAAATTTTATATCTGTCGATAACACACTTCATTCATCTGTTCTATCTGCATCGTATACTTTCTGAGATATAACCGATTTTCGTATCTGAATCTACATCCCATATTTTGAACCGATTTTAAAGATGTATTCACGCCTAAATGAACGGATATTATGACATAGCCTAGCAAAATGTTACCTTGATCACAGCACTGACGACACTTTACTATTTTTCCAAGACCTATATAAAAAAAAGAGTAGCTTTTCGGCGTAGTGGTCATGACGCTCGCCTAGTGATCTGGTGGTCGATGGTTCGAGCCTCATTTCAGAACACCAGCAAGTTAGTCCTATTTTCATAGCACAAATATTTTGCTTAATTAAAAATTAGTAATTATATTGATGCGAAACGTACGACGTACTCGCATCTCTATTTATAAAAAATGATGACCTAGATATATAATAAAGTTGTTGTACACCATCCACATAATTAATTCACGAGCGCAATATTTATGACCCCGACGGGGCAATTCGTATTATTTACGTACAGCCTTAGGAACTGATTTATTGATTTGATATAAGCGATTTCATGCAATGAAGATTGTCCCACCAACAGGTAGAATACTCATATAATGTTGCATTTGTTGTACGAAGAGAGATCAAAAATAATCGTGATATGGGTAAAATGCATTATTTTTTCTTTTCGATATATTTAATATTGAGCTTGACGTATTTTGGCATTGAAATGAAACGAATTGAGTATTAAGCGAACAGTATGGATGTGTAATGATATGATTCTCGGCGTTTCGCTGGAGTCACGTCACAGGGTCTTTAGAGGTGTGCCCGGGGATCAAGAACGTACCATTATGACATATTTTTCAATATCTGAATGATGCCCTGTGTAGGTATTGCAATATATGTATATACAATGACTACGACTTGTCTTTGGATATAACGTAACCTTATTATACACAACTGTACTCATAATCAGTATCGTAACTTAATTTAGCCTCCAATACCGATCCAGTGACCTTAATGCAAATTGTATGTAAAAATTATAATTTAGAATATTAAGGAGGCACTACATGGTTTATCCTTCAAACTGTAATAACGAAATTGGTTTCTTATAATATCATAAATATTTTAAATAATATTAGGTCCTTACATATGAAATTGTCGTTTTGCCGTACTGGCAAGTTTGATCTCAAATATCTTCTCTTTGGTTAGGAATTCCAAATCCAAATTTATACAGCTATTTACTCATGTATTTGTGTTTTGAAAATTATAATTCATTTGTTTTTTCCTCAATTGTTTTTTCCTTTGCGTCACTCAGTTTACAAAATGAAAAACTTTAAATATCGAGTTATTTACGAGTACGAGTTCCACCGTGGCACCAGTGCTGCAGAAACGGCTCGAAGGATTAATGATGTGTATGGCGACGGTGCCGCAAAAGAAAACACGTTGCGTTTTTGGTTCCAACTTTTCGTTCTGGAAATTTCGACCTGCAGAACAAGCCCCGTGGACGGCCGGAGACCAAAGTTGATAATGAAGAATTGAAGGCTATTGTGGAAGCGGATCCATCGCAAACCACATGCGAGTTAGCTGCAGGCTGCAGTGTTAGAGTGATAAAATTGTTTTAATCCACTTGAAGCAAATTGGTAAGGTGAAAGAGCTTGAAAGGTGGGTACCTCACGAATTGAGTGAAGCAAATCAACAAACGCGCGTTGACTGCTGCGTTGCATTACTCAACCGGCACAATAATGAAGGGATTTTAAATCGAATCATTACCTGTGATGAAAAGTGGATCCTGTACGATAATCGGAAGCGCTCATCGCAATGGCTGAACCCTGCCGAACCAGCCAAACCATGCCCCAAGCGAAAATTGACTCCAAAAAAGTTACTTGTGAGCGTTTGGTGGACTAGTGCTGGTGTCGTTCACTACAGCTTTCTTAAATCTGGCCAGACGATTACGGCAGATGTCTATTGTCAGCAACTGCAAACCATGATGGAAAAGCTAGCTGCTAAACAACCGAGGCTGGTTAATCGCTCTAGGCCACTGCTGCTTCATGATAACGCTAGACCACACACTGCACAACAGACGGCTACCAAATTAGAGGAGCTTCAATTGGAATGTCTAAGACATCCACCGTACTCTCCGGACCTTGCCCCAACAGATTACCATTTTTTTCGAAATTTGGATAACTTCTTGCAAAGGAAAAAATTCAACTCCGATGGGGCAGTCCAAACCGCCTTCAAAGATTTTATTGATTCCCGTCCGAATGGTTTTTTTAGTAAAGGGATCGATGAACTACCTATGAGATGGCAAAAGTGCATAGATAGCAATGGTACATACTTTGATTAAATAAATATATTATAATAAAAAAAAATCGACTTTATGTTCCTCCCATACTAAACGCCAATTTCATATGTAAGGACCTAATATAATAAAGAGTTCATAAATAAATGTGTGTACCTACATATTTTAGTACTGTAAAAAAGATAACTTAAATTTTACACCAATATTAATTTCTTTAATGGATTCTATAGTGTATTCAGGCAGGCCACCATGACGGGAGTACAAGGTGGTGCTCTAATAAAAAAAGAGCGCAAGCTCTCGCCCCGTCTCTTATTTCAACTGGCGTGCAGTTAGCACAGGGCTTTTGTTAGAGTCGGTCGACACATTTTATCTGTGAATATTGGGAAAATCCGTAACCATCTGCCTTTTATTTGGTCCCGATATCCCTACTTTGGGATACATTACAGGTTCAAAGAATAATTAGTCCATATTAGCGCTGGGTAGAGTCTACGTTTCATAACTTTGCAGTATTCAATACACTGATACGATTGTGTATACAGAGTATTTCAGTATGTCAGTCGTAGCAGTGGTTGGTTGTTCGATCTTATATCATGGTAACCCTACAACGCGGAATGAGTTATATTATATTAAAAAACGTCTAAAGATCTATGATCCCCAGAGTATCGTATATTAATATAAAATGAAATGTTTTGTATTTATAAATGTTTACATGGGAAACACGTATGAAAGTTTTTATAGGATGGAGCATGGGGCATATGAACTGTGTTAGCTGGCTTAAGTGATCACCTCGTACAATTCAACGTTCACTAATTCCACCGTAAGAAAATGATCATTTTTTACTAAAATTATTTATTTTAATTAAAATAACATGTACTTTGGTAAGGTCTGATACATTTTGTACCAGCTACACCGGACAATGCTTAAGAAAAATGATAAATATTTCAATAATTTACCCCGAGCGCCGACCATGCATAATGCATTGAAGATGGAAAGATGCGAGCCTGTTATAATTTCGAATTTCAACACGGGGCTTGCATTTCTCGCAATTTGCAAGTATGAAAGTGTAATTTCTTTAGGCGCGAAAATAAAGCTGTTGAATTAAATATTTATGCAAAGTTATTCCGAAAGAAACGCAGACATGACGGCCGTGTTGTGTCGAGAAATGATCCGCTTCCTCCGGGCCGAGGGGGCGAACTGGAAATGAAAGAAAGCATTCCCGAAGCGGTAATGTTCGGAATGCATGTTCAAGAACCGCTAATTCATTCCGTTATTTTCCTTTTATCGTTCGCTTGTACATCCAGGTGAACTTTTATAGAAATATTATCAACAAAAACTGATATTTGCCTCGCTATGGAAATGTCATTATATGAAACGAAATTAAAAAGTCAGAGGGAAGCGGAATAATTTTAGTCAGATCTTTGAGACGATTAAGGATAATGAATTTCAATTGCCGTAAAATGTTTAGTGGGTTTTTCCATTTGACCTTTATTCTTCCAATTCAAGTAGGTAATGAAAAAAATGTGCATAGTAAAAGTTTTATTTTATTATATTCTATTTAAATACTTCTTAATTGTGTGTCCCTTAATTAAATATGTATATAATATTTACATTCCTAGTACCCTGGTTTATACTACATATAATATTTCAATGTTTATTTCCTGTATATATGTATATCTTCTCGCATCTAATTTCAGCAGTTACTTCCAAAATGAATGTTATGATAACATAATGATATTATGTTAAATATTGTGTGTAATCTGGTTACTATTATTTTATAATATTTTAATTGCTCTTACTGGACTTTATGATTCATGTTTAATTAATTGCTTATTTATGTGTGAAAATATGATTGATCTAATATTATAATTAAATAGGCTATAAATAAATGTAATGATATTTTTTTTCAGTACCATTTGTTATAATTCATTATATAGCAAATCCTTTCTTCTTCCCACCAAGTAATCTAAGATGAATCTGACTTATGGGTGGATTATCATTCACATCTTTCTGATCTAATTCCACATCTCTTAATACGCATACACAAACATTCTAAACAGTATTTTTTTATCGATTTTCTAAATAAAAGTCATTCAATAATCTTCAATGAAAGTAATTCTGAAACCTTCAATTCCTTATCTCGATAAACGATCCCCAGATAAAAGCAAGCAGCAAGCGGCCTACAGCGTATCTGAGATGTGTGTCATAGTACAACTGATACAGCCTGTAACAAACTGATACACCTGCACATGAAACACGCCAAAGAAGGTATTTGGAACGTTTCCAACACTATCCGAGACTCAACAAACGATACGAGAATCGTGTCATCTTAGAGCTATCAAAAAGTGGGTTAAATGATATAAGTGATCAAAAATAGATATTTTAGTTTTAACGTAATAATATTAAATGTCACAAAATATCCCTCTGCTATTTGAAGTAATTAAGCAAGATTTATTACGGAGAAAGAATTCCAAATTCATAAATTTCATCATTTACTTGACATTTAAATCGGGAAATAAAGTAGGTGGGTATCCGCAAGTAGTTTGAAATGTACCCTAGAACAACTAACGAAGTCAAGCAAAACGAACTTGTGAAGACCAATGACATCCATAGACGACCTTTAACTTATGTACTTGTTTATTATTATTATTATTTATTATTATTAATTACCCTATGAAAAATGTTAAAAAAAAATTAAAAACTTATTATGTTATATTAGTTTAAAGTAAACCCAATAAAAAATAACACGATACATGCAGGAAGGAATAAGAAAATCGTATTAGAAATGTTGTATCGATTTTCTATACAAATCTGTACCGTTCAAACCATTTTGCATACTTATTCTTTATGACCCGGCAGATAACATAGCCAACCTTTCCTTCCTCATCCTAGACCCCATCCCCTACAATCCATACTATTTGACAGATCTGACCCAAATTTTGCATACTTATTCTTTAGGAGCCTGCAAAAAACATAGGCCACATTTCCCTACTTCCCGTTTCCCCAACCCTCTCCCCCTGATATATTTTCTATAAAAATCTATACAGTTTGACAGGTTTGCCGCGTTTGCATACTTATTCTTTAGAACGCGGCCTAAAATAATGGCCAAATTCACTCTCCCTTCCCTCTCTATTACTCCACCCCTTCCTTTTGATATTTTCTCTATAAAAATTTAGACAGTTTGAGAGATCTGACCCAAATTTTGTATACTTATTCCTTAAGACCCAGCGGATAACATAAGTGACATTTCCTCCCTCCCTCTTTACCCAACCACTGGTATATTTTCTAAAAAAATTATACAGTTTGACATATCTTACTTAAATTTTGCGAACATATACTTTAGAACGCTGCGAAAAACATAGGTCACATTTTCCTTTCCTGCTTTACCGCACCTTCTCTCGTGTATATTTTCTAAACAAATCGGCAGCCCTACCCGAATTTCGCATACATAATCTTTAAAACTTTTGCGCCCTTCCCCCCACCCCCTCCTGTAACCCCACTTCCTCTCAGAAATATATTTTCTATCTGATCTGACCCTTTATTTTTTAGGACCCTATGGAAAATTAATTCGTCAATTCCCTTCCCTCTCCTTTACCCCTCTCTCACCCCTTCGATATATTCTGTTTAAAAATCATCACCGCATGTCAGATCTGATCCAAATTTTGAATACTTAACGCCATCTCAGCCCTTTCTACCTTCCCCCAAATATAAATTTAATGCAATCCAAATTAAATTTAATCCTTTTATTTCCAAAATCCCTCTTCCTCGACAATCCCTCATCCCCAACCGTATCTTTATAAATTAAAAATAATTCAACTCACAAATTTGTTGTTAATTATTAAGTTAATCATTATTTGTTAATTATTATGTTAATCATTATAACATAAATATATTTTGTTAATAGTTGTTCATTATTTATTAACTATGCAACAAAATGTTGCATAGTTAATGTCGAGAAGTCAAGTTTGTTGTAGTCCGAATGGGCATCGTTAGAGGGATTGTAATTAATGTTCATGAATTTTTATGTTTTTAAAAGGTCTGTCTTTTGGATTAATTAACACGATTAATAATTAACCCGAAACATTTGGAGCACTAAGGCAAACCTTAGTACTCTAAGTGTTCATGGTGGATATTTTTCTTCGTGTTTTTTTGACACTGAAATCAAACCAATTTTTTTTTTGCAATAATTGTTCCGTCTTCCTTTTTAAATATTAATCTTTATTAATTGAAGTGCCTTGGAACTTGAGATATGTTTTTGAATGGGTGAATAATGGATATAGGTGAATAATGGATAATTTTTGTTTTAAAATTTTCTTTATATCACATAGTATTTGAATAATTGTGTTATCTATTATTAGGTTGTGTTACAAAAATAAAATATAATGTTTATATAAATAATCAAACAAAACTGAACCGAGTATTTCTAATTGCATTTTACAATTTTGATTAAAATACATAATATATTCATTCCCCACCACTCTCGCGGACATCCCATCTCATGCCTGGATTGAATGGAAACATTGTTTTTATTTAAAGGCAACAATCGGGTACAGACCGCTAGTATTTAATAAAATTGCGACATTTTTATAATATATATTGTGTTGTTTTATTCTCACCTTAACCGATACAAGGGAACTATTAAATCTTTTTTGTTACCGCTACCTCTTACATTCTAGATGTGGGCTTTAACAATTATATTTCCCCTTTAGATTGTGCTGTAAAACAGTCACATAAATATTTTTCACGTAAGAATTGAATGCATTGATTAATATTTTGATATTATAATTAAGACTGCGCCGAGCGCAATAAGCCAAAACGGCGGTCACTTTTTTTTCAGAATTTATTTATTTATTTTTGATACATATTACATACATGCATAATGCATATGCCAAACTGCCCAGCAGTTTTACGGCGTGGTTGCCTTTAATATTGTTTGACAAGTTATTACGATTATAGAGCATTATAGATAATAATTAAAATTATTATTATTATTATGGATCAAGATTATAGATTATCATTAAAAAAGATGTGCCGGCGTTCAGTTGAATTTTGATAATTAACTGTAAAAAATTTTCTCAAATATCAATTCCTTAAAATCTCACTTGTATAAACTACAATTCATCTAGCTTACATTTTTGAAATATAAACAAAGAATTTCATTCGACTCAAAGCCGTCAGCGAGTTTTTTCCGGCAATGCGTTCCACGCCTGAATTCATATGTACACTTCGTATGTATTTTTTTGAAGACAACTGAGTTTTACATATTCTTGCCAACTTTTGTTTGTTTATCTTTTTAGTGTTCGAGGCAAATTAAATTTTTGGCTTGGTGAAAATGGGAAAACAAAAGAATTAATATTCTGAATCGCGAATCACGAGCACTTAAGGGGGGGGTAAGGTTTTAAAATTTTTTCTTTGCATTTTATTTTTAATTTTTTAAATGAATGTATAACATCGCAAGAATATTGTGTCAAAATTTCAAGTCAATCGGAGCAAAATTAACGAAATTGTGAACATTTGAGCGATATCAGACTGATTTTCTATACCTGCTCGGGCAGCTAAGAGATAGGCTCACCTGAGGACTATCGGACGTGCTATTGTATTAGAAGAGTTTTGATTAGACAAGGACAAAAAGATGCTGATGACTAAAGCTCTTTGCTGTGTGAACATGGTATCGACGATTATGTGTAAGTATAAAATAAGTGTTGAGTTTTATTTTGAATTTTACAGTGTGCAAAGCTTTAAAACGTTTTCCCCACATCTCACGTTTTCAAAGTCGGTGTCCATCACAACTTCAAAACTACTGCACCGATCCTTTTGAAATTTTGAACACTATTTCTGTACATAATTTACGAGGTAACGCTGTGGAGTTTTTTTTTAAATTTGTTATTAATTTTTATTTTTTAATAACAAATTAGTCGATATTTTTCGCAAAAAATCGCGTTTTTCCCTTCAAAGTGTTCCAAAAAATTGAAAAATTGAAATTTCAAAAAACCCTCCCAGCGTTACCTGGGAAAAACCTATTATCTATCGAATGAATTTTGATTTTTTGATTTCAGATGATCTAGCACCAAGTTATGATGGACACCGCAATTCTACTTTTTTCCGAGACACGTCCGAATAATTGCTGCCATTGCCGTATTTTTTAATATTTCGTCTTGAAAATTTTACACAATATTCTTCAAATGTCATACTTTAATGTACCATTAGTTTTAATAAAGAAATTTTAACTGTGTTGTCACAAAAATTCACAAAAACATGCCTTTTTTTGTACGAATTAACCTTACCCCCCCCCATAAGTATACATCGAATTTTGAGCATTTTTGGAATAATTACTTACTTTCACATTTATTTTAGTTCAGGAATGTTTGAAAACTAGGGATTCTGTTTCTGATTTATAATAGAAGACAAAAATGAAGATGAAGAGAAAATATAATCAATACTAATAGAATTGTAGATTTTGCTCGAGCTACAAAAAATTTTGAGCAAAAAGTTCTAGAACTGAAGCAATATTTTTTTAATGCTCCACACCACGTTTTTGTTAATCGCAGCTCATGTAAACCGTACTATTGAAAAAACTTATTAAATATGAAGAATCAACATAGAAAAACCTAGTAACAATAATGAAAAGTTCAGAGGTTTAATATGAGTATTTTCAGCCATATTGAAATTCATTTCCAGATTGGTGAATAATGCAACAAGCCTGATGCACAATGTGAACAGAAATACGAGTATAGCCGACATTTTCAAAAGTGTGATAGCGAAGTTTATTGGTGAAAAACGAATAAAATAAAAGAAAACCAAAAAAAACTGACAGACAATCTTATGCAAGACGATGTGCAGCGACAGAAGTCTCCTTCCATTCAAGACAACCACAGACTTATCTGAGCAAAAAATATTCCTGCGAAGTCCAAATAAATTAATAAAACGACTCGAAACTAAAAGAAATATCAAAAGATTGGTATCAGCGAAACGCAAAAGAATAGATAAATCGAATACTTTTATAACCAAGAAGGCTACTACTAGTCACAATGATGAAAATTACGGCGAGTCTTATGAAAAACCTGACCTGAGTGAGTTTGATTTTGATAAGACTAAACATATGAAAAATATTACTTTGACTGACGTAGATCACCACACACGGAAAATAAGGACAATTTTGCAAGCTGAATCAATGAAATGGCGCCAGGAGCGAAAACTATGGCTTACATCATCTGTTTTTGGGAAAGTGTGTAAACGATGGCTAATTAAATGCGGACCTTTGGTGAAAAGTAAAGTGACTGAAAAAAACTCGATCATGTCAAGTTTATTCAACATGGCCAAAGTCATGAACAACATGCGCGTGATCAACTAGAAACATATCGGAAAATTCCCATAAAGACATGTGGATTATTAATTTATTGACAAAGATTTGCCATTTTTAGGAGCAAGTCCAGATGATGCAGCAAATGTCTATACCCAGCCTAGAGGAATGAGTATTAACGATGCCATTGGAAAGAAATAAATTATATATGGAAAGTAGATAAAGATGGCAATAATGCAAATGTAAATAAAAAACATAATTGGTATTTCCAGGTACAAGGACAACTACACGTCACACGAAGAAAAACATGCATACTTGCAGTTTGGACGGACGTGGACATGAAAATAGAACTGATAAAGGAAAATGAAGTTTTGGAGTGACATAGAACAAAAATTGTGTTTTACTTTGATTGTTAACTGCCAGAAATAATTGACTACGATGAGATAGGTAAATGGAAATTAAAGAGCCTGATTATATTCTCGAAGCGATCAAAAAAGAAAGGAAACTGAAAAAATCACTAAGCGGAAGATTTATGAAAATAAGAGTGTAATAAATCCTAATAAGCGGCTTCAAAATTTTAATAATAATAATTGATTTATTCCCATGCAGCTCCAAACCACTTTTATTATTTACATTAATATTTACATTATTATTTACATTACTACTTAATAATGTAGGTCTTATGTTCCGGACATGGTCGGGTGGTTTACACGATCTAACTAATCAACTTTTACAATGAATTTATTTGGTAATATATCAGAAAAATCCTCCTTACTAATCGCACCTATCAGCAAATTGACTTTGAACATGAAATCATTTTTTTCGAAATTTTAAATTTGGTCTCATATTAAAAGTTTGATAGTTTAACTAAACCACTCCTTAAAATGTCTGGGACTAAGGGAATAATAAATATATCAATATTCACACAAATTATTTTCGTACCAAACACAAAACTCGTATATTTCAAATACTTTTCACTTTTCGCAAACAGGCGACTGATGAGTGCGCGACAGCACATACATACAGAAATCGCTTTTAAAAAAACCTAAAGACCCACCAATTCAAACGCTCGGCGCCCTCTTAACGTTCGGAATATCTCGTTTGATTTCAAATATTGAATATAATATTATAGATAATTACAGCTGTCACAAGTTAAATTATAATTATTAAAGAGTTTAACATATTTTTATTCCCTTTATATTAACTCGTGGAGTCTGCTTGTCTTCTTGTCTGACGAAAAAACTTTGGATCCATTTAAAACCCCTTTCCCGTGATCCAATCGAGCTGAAACTTTGCAAGCAGACTCGTGGCAACGATCAAATTTTCGTTAAAAAATTTAATAAATTTTTGGATTTTTCAAATTTTGAATGGCGCGAATTGACGCGAAACCTGATTATAGTATAATTTTGGATTTTTGGAGTTCTTTATTACTTCCTTTCGTAGCATCGCCCGACCGAAGCCCAACGCGTAAGTTAAGCGAAAAAAAATTTTTTCAACTAGTAAATGAGAAAGGGAGTATAATAAAAACTTGGTTTTTATGGGCTATTTTTTTTTACTCCCTTTATACTAAACTCATGGCGTCTGCTTGCTTGCCGTCAAAAAAGCTTTGGATCGATTTTTAACCCTTTTCCCGTGATCCAATCGAGCTGAAACTTTGCAAGCAGAATCGTGGCGACGATCAAGAAGGTCTATCAAATTTTCGTTAAAAAAATTAATAATTATACTATAACTTTGGATTTTTAGAAATTTTAATGGTTTTTTTCAAATTGGAATCATTAGAAAAGTTTGATTACGGCGGCCTGATAACGTCGCGGAATATTTTTTAAATTTGAATTACTCCGTCGGTATGCATAATAGGTACTTCACTACGAATGTCGAAAATCAAAATTGACTGACAAATCTTTTTAGAATTTAATCTTCAAAGCATGAAGTGTCTTATCAAAGCTCAAAACATCTGACATTTTAGAAATATATTAAATTACTGTAAGTTTAGTGTTATGTTATATGTTTTAATTCGTCTTAAATTGTTGTTATATTTTACAAAGAAAGGGAGTATAATAAAAACTTGGTTTTTATGGGTTACTTTTTTATATAATGTATTTTAAGCCACCGACCACCTAAATTTATAGACATGAACTAACGCATTCGCTTTTTGGTTCCACCTAGTTTCCCTACGTTTTGTTAAAAAACATTACTACGCTTGTAAATTTCGAAACAATTTTGAAGAAGTCAAACTCAATGACTTCATTTTGTAACAAGGTCGCGTTTTGATACAAAATTACGTTTTTAATTGAAAAGACTCCGTTTGGAACGAAATTTAAAAGACCAATGTCTAGTGTAAAAAATGTTTTGTTTACCAAGAGATTAAATTATGCAAGAATAAATTCTTTAACTGCATTTACGTATTAAACTGGTTTATTTCAACTACATATAATTTTATACTCTGTGGTAATTACTTGGATTTTCAACCAAGTTAATTTAATAAATAAACTGAAATAAGTTGTACGTAAATGCATATTTTGGGAAAAAACTTGTCTGATGCATTAAAATCTGAATAGGCAGATAACAATTGTGGTAAGAATATTACGAGATATTCTAATCATTACGTTTTAGTTAAGCACAGCTTATTATTAATATTTAAAGCACTAACTTTGAGGTTAGATATAATAACAGAATGTTAGTAAACTTAGTTAAAACTATTTAGTAAAAACCACTTAGTAAAAACCAAAAATCTGGTAGTGGTTTAACATTCTGTTAAGCACAGCTTATTTCAATGTACTGACTGTACGACATTGATATATACCATATTAACGACTCAAAACAAAAGTTGATGAAATTCAAAAATAAATTCAGCAAGTGATTTAGATTTACTGACACCATGTCAATATTATATAATATAAATGTTTAATTTATTTTTTACTTGTTTGATATTAGAATTGGTATAACACGTGTAAATATTTTAATAAATAAATCATCGCATAAACATAACTTGGTAAGCATTATTTTAATACGTTTACGCGTAATGCAAATTTCAGTAGTGATCTCCTTGAGGAAGTTCAGGGAAGGTCTGTTACAAAGAGTCTGTTGAGCCTAAAATACGCCTTTGAAACTCAAAAATACAAAATAAAAAAATGTGAAGAGGAGATCTCGTTTTAACAAAGCACTGCGAATGCCTCGGGCTGATTATTTCTTTGCACTGAAGCAGAAGCTTCATCATCTCCACAATCACTTGGAACTATCTAAGGCTAACGTTTCATCGTAGCACGGAAGTTCTTCCTTGATAACTGGGGAGGTTGTTCAAACCAGTATACATTTTTTTCTAGATTTATTTCGATTGTTTATTCTCCAAGGGTGGGATTCCAACAGTAAAATTGCTTTAAATAACTATAATGTCTTATTTTTTTAATTCAGAAAATATATAAGACCCGAGGGGTCTATGAAGATTACTTTTTTTTCATTTGCATACACTTAGAAACATTTAGATGGTAAATAGATGACAGTTATTATCTGTGTACTTCTTAGTAAACTTCTTTTTTAAATCTATGAAAATTTAGTTGTCTCGTCTGTTGTGGCAAGTCTATATAGTTGCAGTCTGTTGAAGATGAGTCGCGATTGCTCTGTTCTTGTTTTGGCATGATTGTTGCGATAGTTTTGAGATGTCCTAGTATTGATGGGTTTTTTAATATTTATTTTGTAATTTGATGTCTGTCTTTTATTATGCCGTTTGCTAGATTGCGTATAAGTTTTAAGTTTTCGGTCTTTGATGTTATTGATATTGGTAGATTTCTTCAGTTGGCGTCATGTAGTCGAAGTTTAAAGCATTTTTGCTATTTTATTTTGCTGTCTTTGGAGTTTACTTAGATCCGTTTCGTTTCTGATTCCCCAGAAGAATATTTGCCTATTTATTTATTTATTTTGTTTTGGGGAAAATTAACAGCAAAACAATCTTAAAAATATGAAATAATGGTTTTTACAATTATGCCAATTACAAATTTTCCACTGCATTTAAAATTTTTATTTTTTTATTTTATTTATTTATCTATTTTACTCTTTACGTATGCTTCATACATCATAATTTGAATGTTCTTTGGTGAGCATTTTATGGAATGTGCTTATCAGTTTGGTCATTCTTTCAATTATTTTGTTTTTGTTTATAGTTTATTTGAGGTGTTTATCTACGGTGAGTCCTATATATTTTGCGTATTCTAGTTCAATAAGTGTTTCGTTGTGTATTTTAAAGTACATTTGGTGGGCCTTTCGTCTTGATTCAAAGAGGATAAAATTACGTTTTTTGGCATTTAGAGTCAAAAAAATATTATTTGTCCAATTCGTTAGAATGTCTATATCTTTATTCATGATTTTGATGGTCATAAATCTAAATGACACATTTATTTGATATACAGGCTATAACAGAGGTAGTTCACACTGCTTTAATTCACTTCGATGTAAGCGAAATTTACATTATAAAAAAATTTATTATTTTATGGTAATATTTTTAACCCTTCCACATCAAAAATGATGAAAATTTTCACTTACATAATATTAATATATTCTTAATATACAAAATAACTTCGACGGAGTAAACTTTTCAAAAAAATCTCATCAAATCAAAGAACGTGTTTTTTCGAACGCGTACGCTTCTAGTTCAGATAAATTCAACGTTTAGTGAATATACGGCCCTCTGTAATTCTATAGTATATACCTATCCATAGTATCGTTATTAGAAGCTTAACCTCCAAATACACGACGTGCCTACAGCATGAATTTTTATTCATGTCACTGTACAGTCAGCTACTGACGAAACTAGATAAGGGAGAGGAATAGCCTAGATTGGTATTTTAAAACTTCACGTGAAATAGACGGGGAGATCTCATTGACAAGATAGGGATGTTTTAGAATATTTGTGAGAGTATGGGAGGAGTGTCCCATTTGTTGTTGACTCTTCTGTAGAGTGTCGTCAGATAGGTAATTGTTGTATTTTTTCTTAAGTGAATGGTGAACGTTTTCGAGTCTCTTAACGTACTCATCAAGCAAATCGCTGAGACATTGTAGATATGTCAAAAGGGTATATTTGAAGAACTATCTATGGATATTTTCTACTCTGTTGTTTCGAACTTCGTACTTGGGTGGCTATATTATATTGACGAGAATTTCAGTAAACTTCTGGTTAGGGAAAATAATCCCATTAAAGTAGAAAGTGAAAACATTTTACGACAGTTAAGGGTATCAGATATTACAGAATACCCTTTGTAGGGTTGAAAAATTAGAAGCAATGTAGAAAATATAATCAATAATTGTTTTACAATTGTCACAATATGAATTTACAGTTATAGAAGAATAAAATCGTTGCGCGTCAGTTCATCAAGTAGTTACAATGAAGTAACTTGTCAAAATAATGACGTTTGTAACAGAGTACTAACATATTAACACATTGTATTGTTGCTTTAAAAAAGTCATTGCGCCATTTCGCTGTCCGTGAAAAAAGCTTTGATCTAGAACGACTCTCTTATTCTAAACTGGCAACTAGAATCGTGGCCACTGCCGATCGAACCCGCCAACTCCCGACCTATTATGTTCAGTGTGTTTCGCTCGGCACGCGATGTTGAGCTGTACTTAACATATTTTCCTAATCTACAAGCATCGGCCGTAAAAGCGATACCTACGGTGGAGTATGAGTAAAGCTGTGAATACGCCGGAGAAGAGCTTCAGAAAGGTGTCGAAAATACGGAAATCCTGAATGTGGAAGGGTCTGGGTGAAAGTGAAGATGTGACCATTAATACGCCCTTCATTTTTTGAACCTCTATTATTTATGTTACAATCTCGCGTCTGAGGCTGTATCGCTGCTATTATACAATTATTCAAATATTACCGTACAGTACAGTACCGCTTTGCACACATACCTATTTGCATTCCTGAGTAGCGTGCAGTAGGCGTAAACTTAGGTTGTGCTGTTACCGACTGTGAATAGGTATATAAAAAAGTATGTAATAAATACGAGTACATACATTTTATATATACTACGGCAAACTATATTCAATATACAAAAACGAAAAAACGATTTTGACATTTTTTAGAAATTTGCATATTCGAAAAGCCACAACGCTTCTTCTAGGTAGGTTAAAGTTTTTTTATCTACCTCCTACGGTACGTAGGTAAAAAATTATTTATGAATCAATACCTACTTAAAAATTTTAATTACAAAAGAACACTATACTAGTACCGAGTTTTCTCTTACATAATAAATAAATATTATTACATTTCATTCTATTCTTCCTTTTCTTCCTGTGAACAGCTCATATAATACTTACACAGATTTTTTACACATAAACGTGAGAGTAATATTCTAATTGCATTTATTTGATTTTTGGATTCCAAAAAGATGAAAGAAAAAGAGTTTGGAGGTGAATAATTTAGAAGGATAAGGATGCACATGGGCTGTAGGGCCATTAAAAAAATGTAGTGAAATGATTGTTAAAAAAATATATATAGCGTAGCGTTGTTTTAATGCGAACATCATTTTTACTTATTTCCCAAACATTTTTTCCTTGCTTTAAATTAAGTTCAACGTACTATAATTTCTGTCAAATTGAGCGCGGTTAAGTAAAATTTCATCAATCATGTTACGTGTGTCAAGGTTCTCACATTATTTCATGTTAAATATTTGAGGTAAGCAAAAAAAATATTCCTGGAAGTACTGGGCGGCTGCTACATAAGTAGTAGCAGTTTAAATTATACATTAACATTTCTTTCCATCGCTGAAAATTAAATTACGCGATATATATGGAATGAAAAAACAAAGGAATGTACCTATCTGTACCGTAGATTAATTAAAATCTTGTTTATTCTCTTCAATTGTAAATTTTTAAGGTTTCTTTTTAACTATATTTCTAACTTTTCAATCAGAAAAATGGCTTATACTTTATTATATTTTATTTTTCTGAATTACGATATTTTAAACTTTTTACTCATAGAAATTGTCAATCATGTTCAAGTACATTCCCCTGTATTTTTGTCATTTGTAAAGTGATGATTTTGCTTCTAATATATTTCCCCCATATTAAATATTTCCTATTTCTCTGCTACTTGCTTCGTTATTGCCTCATATTTCTTCTATCTTAATGCATTCCTTCTTTGACATTGGTCTTTTGAAAATTTTTTTATTTATATTTTTTCGGAAAACCAACAGCTAACAATAATTAATTAATACAGAGAATGGGAAACATAAAAGTCAGTTATACGTATTCAGTTCGCAACAATACGCGGTGAAGTATAGCGCGCGAAACGTGTTTGTTTAACGATTTTCTTGCCACAAATCTTAAAAGGAGGAATTGGCATGCTGTAACATGCCCAAAGAGATGCTGAAAATCGGCACATGGAAAAACTGACTGTTTTCAAATCTGCGTACGGGCCCACCATAATATATGGCCATCAAATTTGGATCCTGGCGGAGAGAGTGAAAGCAAGGATCCAGGCTGCCGAGATGAGTTTTCTAAGGGGGGTAGCGGGAGTCACATTGATGGACAGAGTGAGAAGTGCCGACGTGGAACCCCTACTTCTACACAAAGAAAAATCACAAATAAGGTGGCTTGGAAATGTGCTAAGAATGCCAGAGGAACGAATACCAAAAATAATCCTCTTAGCAACCCCGGAAGAAAGACGGCTGGTGGGTCGCCACAGATTAAGCTGAGAGAAGTAACAGAAAAAATGTGTATGAAAACAGAATGGGTCTAGACTAGTTGACTCATGCAGAAGCAGCGCAAGGCAGGGGAACAGTCTTTGGCCCCCCGACCCTACTTATTTGCAAAAAATAAGACTAAATAGAAATAGAAAATAATAACATACATTTTATTTGAAATAGAAAATAATAACATACATTTTATTTGAAAAATGTCTCTGAAAGCAAGCACAATTATATTTGACACTCTTCGCCTGGCATTCCTATGTCTACGCTAATTTTACGTCATATTTTTAAGTCAGCGACATGCATTCAAACTGAAATAGTACTTTTTTCGTAAAAATATTAAACAGTTTAATCAAAACAATAAAGTAATGAGGGAAAAGTCGGTAAAAAAGTTTGGCAAGTAGCGCACAATGACAGCTGATAATGGCCACAATCAAAAATTACTGAATTGGCGAGAGGCACAGACTATTTTAAAATACACATACAGGTTATATAAAGCGTATAAATAGTATATACATTATTTTTTAATAACTCGCATAATAAAAAATGTGTATCATATTTCTCTACACATTAAATATAATTAATAGTTTTTTTTTTTAATAACATGTACATCTCACTACTTCATACGATTTCACTATTTTGTTACTTTTTTATAGCAGCGGGTGAACACTATAGTCCTCTCTTTTTGAGAAAAAGCAAGCAAAAAAGCGTGCTCCACAACATTCCCATAATTATAAAGATATTTTTATAATAGGTACCCTATTCATAATCTGGCAATTATAAAATGATACTAAATAGATATAAACTAACTAACCTCCTGTATTTTGTGTTGCTTTCGGTATGATTTAGTTTTTAAAAAAAAGAAAGTGTATAGTTTTAATGAGGATAAAAATCATTCGAGTCAAAAAAGGGAATGGTACAACTTCATAGAAAATAAAAATAATAATTGTGAAACTACCTCACCTCCTGTATTATTGAATGGAAACTTTCATACACATCCATCCGTAAACAAAATCAGGTGTTTTTATGCAAAGCTCGCTGCCTCACATTGAATGCTGTTTCCACATTTATTCAACTGAAAAATATTACTCAATTTCTGTGTGCTGAATGAATTACGAGTATTTATTTTTTAAATTATATTGTAATTCAGTGTTTATTTTTTCAACCTTTTTAATTAAATTCGTTGATAATGAAGACGAAAACTCGTATATTTCATTCACACTTTTATACATTAGAAGAGATTCTGTAGATTTATTCGGGATCACATATTATAATAAATTTCATCAGTTTTTTGTCAGTTTCAATTTGGTATGATGTCGAATTTTTAATCAAATATAAAATAAGACAAACCTTAGGTTTTCTTCAACTTTTACATGGCAGAACCATAAAGTTTCTTTGGGTGCACGTATATTTATATTACTTTTGTACAAGTAGAAGTCGTACAAAAAAATAATATAGACAACTTTGTTTTTCATCGCTTGACAAGTAATAATGGTTGCCTCAATGCAAGTAATACAGCTGTAATAAGGTACAGATATAGCTATTCCTTGTCTGTTATCTATACAATCTAATCCTTTGACCTACTTAAACAAAATTTTGCCCTTATGCTCTTAAATCCTGTAAGTATTACATTGAATGTATCATTCCTTCCAAAAGCTGCTAATTTCCACTGCCTGAACCAAATTTTGAGTTGTTGCTCATCGTTACACGTGCAAACCATAGGGATAACCTTTAAAAATATAACAAAATAAAATTCTATAATGTTCCTTCTTGGTATTGGTCAGGGATTCTCAAGAATAACTCCGGCGATATCTTCAGAGGTTAATTTTGACCAGATTACAACAATGTAGAATGATTTGGTGATATCGTGACCGACTGTGTCACTGAGCAAACTTCAAGTGGCGGTCCGTTATGTCATTCCTCCTCTCTTGCCCGCGCACACAAGCACACGCACACACACACACACACCAAGGTTCACTAAAAATTTAAAGCCAGGCACAAACCGTTAGTATCTATCATATAAATTGCAATTGGTGAATAAGTAGATATGAAAGAAAATTAAAAATCACAAATTTTTAATTATTAGTTAACCCGTCAAAGGTGACGTACTTTTACACGGTTAAATTTAATCTTTACATAAGTTAGTTGTGTATATGTCCTAGCGGTAGGTATATAATTCAAAACACATAATTCTCTTTTTCAAATTTTTTTCTGAGTATAAATTATTACTTTTATTAAATGTGTTTTTATTTTTCTTTTAATAATTTTTAATGACAAAATTATTGGTCAATGTGCAAGTGTTCTCAAAAAATGAGCATTGATTAAGGGGATTATCATGTAGAAAATTCAATAGATTTTGGCCACGGGCTACGGTTGTGAAAACACCGCCATCTAGCGTAGCTTTAGTGAAGGACATTGAGACCTAGAGAATTATGTACTTTGATACGAAAATTCACTAAAAATTAACCTAGAGAAGATTTACGACATTTACTTTTACCAAATAATGATGATGTGTTAACAATATTTCTAATTGTAACCTAGCAAATATACATAAAAAGCATCGAATCAATGATTTAAACATTAAGTGCGGAGAGCGTATGTGAGTAAATCATTCACGGATAACATCATTGTTCACGCCTTAACATTTTTTTCTAAAAGCCTCTGCTTCGGAAACAAGTGTAAGCCTAAGTATCAAATTACGGGTTTTATTTAGGCAAAGGTATCGGCACAAAGGACTGAAAGCGCCGCCTGTAGCGCCCCTGGAACGTGACGTGGAACGCCGCGTCACGGCGCTCGGGCTAAGCGACGCCACTGAAAGCGGGCGTCGATTTGTGCGGAGAATCACACACTTCACTTCGGTCAAAGGAAACGGAAATTAATTGATGATCTTTTGCGATAGGAGTTCGTGCGAGGTTCGTCTACACGTATATTTCTATACTCGATATATGATAAACAGGTTATTTTGCTAAATTTCCGCCGAAAATATTAATATTATGCATGTTGATAAGGAAATGAAGTTATATTTTTGATGAAAAAAATAATATTTCTCTCGTGCGGGTGCCGGACAATTGCCCGTTTGCCCGACAGCCATTCGCCTTACATTTTTTTTTCCTCATAATCCTTCATAAAATAATATTTTGTGTGGAACGAATATTTTATATGTTTTTAACCACTTTGGTTATATACAAACTCTATGAATCATTTTTTACGATTTAATTTTTTTTCAACACTTTGATAAAGGAAATAATAATGTCCGAAACCAGTTGGTTAAGTAAACAAACCGAAGTAGTTACAAGCAAAGTTTATCATACGTTTTATTAAAAAATAATTATAATACGAATACAATAAATATGTTTCCATAAAAAATTAATATCAAGATTTTCAAAAACTGTAGGATATTTTGGATTAGTCCTAAATAAATGAAACGAAAATTTATTGACTTGATACACCATGGCGCACATATTTGCATATTGCTTTTATATTGTAGACAAATATATTTAAAAAAAAATCTAATATTGATGAAATATAGGCGTAAACCGGCCACTAGTTAGTAGGTATATGTGTATATAATAAAGGAAGCTAAATCGTATACCAACAAGAGTATAACAGTGGGCACTAAACAATATTAATTGTGTGGCTATATTCCCGCAAAACCAATTATTAAATGTAAAAATTAAAATTAATAAACAGTCTAATATGTAGTTTACCGATTCGTGACATGAAGCATGATACAAAAGCTACGCTGTCACATGATGGATATTCTCAGTTCGATGTTTAAGGATATAACAACGACATCGTTGTTATATCCTTAAACAAATAAACGAGACGTAAGCGTAAAGTTCAATGAGAAAGTGTGCAATGTTGCGAGTAAGAGTAATTGATTTCAAGTTAATGTTACGTTTTGTAGTTATTTTAAGAATATACGGGTATATTTCGGTTTGAGGTTTAGCTAAATAAACGTTTAAGTAGACCATCGTACGACAGCATGTAGTGGCGGTTACCTCCATTTCTACGTTATTGTAATATAGGATAATAAATTCGTGATATCGATAAATACTACTATTTGTTTTGTACATTTTCTTTACACTCTTTTTAAATGATAAACAATACAAACTTCGAATATACGATACAGTTAATTTTGAAATGTTTTATTTTTGTCGAAAATGTTATCAAAGCGTAATTTCTCGAATCGAGGCATGGAAAAAATCGTAAACGATTCCAATAACAGTAAGCATCGAACTGAAACGGGTGACAGTTTTCAAATCGGAAACTATTAATTTACCGCCCTTCGGATTGACGCGGTGTAAACACGCCCTTAATGACGGAAATTGTCGTGATGGTTTTTCAATTCAATCCAGCTGTGCCAATTTTCACTAAAACGTTAGGTTAAAGCGAGTACACGATGTAAATGCGAGGTGTTTTGTAAATATAATGCTTTTTGTATTTATTACAAATAACTAACTAACTAACTAACTAACTAACTAACCATCACGCCGTTTCCCTGCAGGGGTAGGCAGAGAGGATTGAACGCCACACTCTTCTATCCTGGCACACCACTTTTGCTTCGGCCACATTCATACATCTTCTCATACACGTTCTACGATTGTTGCGGCTTTTAACAGGGCCATCCTCAAATACTTGTAGTACCTGATCGTGCCAGGTCTTTCGCGGACGCCCTCTATTCCTGTTGCCTTCAACATTCGCCTCATATATTTTCTTAACCATCCTTTCCTCGTTCATACGTTCCACATGACCAAACCATCTCAGAACTCCTTTCTTTATTCTATCTACCACACTACAGCCAGCATTGCATTCACTTCTAATTTGTTCATTCCTCACTCTATCGACCAAAGATTTTCCACACAAGCGTCTTAGTGACCGCATTTCAATATACCTACCTTTTGTCATGGACGTCAAAATATACAAATATAATTGTCAATATTGTATTTGAAAATTTAGAAAATTTTCTATTGAAGAATTATTGAATCCCTATTATAGGTATTGAATTGCCTGCCACAGATTGTGAGAATTCACAAGTTGTGGCAGGAAATTCATTTATTTTAATTAAAATGATTTATGTTTCTACAGGTTTGTACTTTAAATAACATCATTAATTATAGGCAACTATCATATATGGTGAAAATTCTAAAGAAGTGACTGAAATGAAATATTCGAGAGTTAATTGATATACTTTGCTAAAAAATTACTTTTGGGAAGAATAAGAAGACTCATTAGTATTGAATCGTTAAATAATTAGTAAGAATATTCTATTTTTGCTCCTACTGTAGAAGTGGTTTTTATTTATATATATATATTAAGAAATACAATAATAATTTATCAATTGATACTATAAAAAAATCTATACAAGTAATGTTGAGTTTAGAAATGGATGTACACGGATCAGTACAATGTTGATAGAACTTAGTTGACTTTCAACAAACATACAATATATTGCAATGTTATGGTATTGATGATTATTTTAAGAATAAATAGCAATAATAATAAAAAAATTACAGATGATAACATTAATCCTTTTTGTGTGGAAATTTGCATACATACGTACGCGTGCGTAGACCTTTAATTGAAATTAAAAACTCTTTTATTACTGACAATTTCTGAATGTGATTTACTTATAGTCATTCTGACAGTAAGTGATAAAATAAATTTAAAAAATGAGTTTGATATTTCAGCCATAGTACGAAAGAGTACCTTCCAGGGTTTCTGGAAGTACCACAATCAGAAAACACAGCGTTTTCTAGAGACATCTATCTATTGATATGGCTTAATCGAAAATGTTTATGGCCTTCATTTTGTATTATTAAAGAATTTGTATTTGTATATATGCATAATCTAATCCTTAACATAAACTAATCCGTGTTGTTGATTACAGGTAAAAATCATCTAAGGATAAATTAATCTATGCATAGTTCAAAATAGCCACAAAAAATATAGCCCTATTTAAAGGAATAAAGTTAATTTCACCTGAAATAATTTGATATTATGACTTGTTTTAATACAGTATGTAAATATTAATTAAATTATATAATTTATATATTTTTTAGTTCAACAATGAAAAGAAATTCGTTGAGCAAAATTTAAAAGGTTTTGAGACAATTTTAATTGTCAAATGGAATATATTATAATACAACAATAAGAAACGTCCATAATTTATATGCGAGCGCAACTAAAGTGAACCAATTTGTTTGCGAAATAAAGTAAAAAATAATTTGTATTTCTCCGCAAAAACATTAAGGATTTCTGGCACAGAGAATCGACAAATCCTAAATATTGTCTATTCATAAATTACATAATCCTGATTTGTTTGTATATAAAATAGTCAGCGGCCTTGTCATACCAGTTGTAATAATATATTTATTTGTTTGTATAGACCGATATCCTTATCAGAATAAAGGGAGTAAACATCGCATGTTGGCCGTACCACAAATGCGCATTTACTCACTAACAATATCGAATATTGAAGTAGCTTTATTGATTTATGTAACTTTTAGTGTACATCTTTAGAAGTTCTTCCTTTAATTGCAGCGAAAATACCCTGTACCTAAGCGAGATAACCTTATTATGTAAAAAAAAGTTATTAGAATAAAAAAATAAATTTTACTTATAAATACATTATAAAATTTATAAGGATCTTTGTTTACGGTAATATGAGTTTATTTGTTAAAACCAACCTGTTTCGGGAAACCAATTCATCAGGAATTTTCTAATCATTTAATGGCAAATGATTGAACTGAAGAAAAAATGTAATTAATATATTTAATAAAAATATATTTTGTATTCACTACTAATATATTGAAAATATTAAAAATTTTAAGTTAAAAAAAATTGTTAAAATCTATTTCTGATTTTCTTAAATTAAATAATTTGGAATCGTTAGTTAATGATGAACGCCGAAATAAGTAGCCAAAATATCATAAATAATCAACTAAACCTCAACACCAGTCCTATCCCAAAAATATTTCCAATCTTAAGGTGACATTCAAACAAATTTAATTGAATTATTATTTTTTATTATTGTAAATTAATTTTGTAAACATTTTTTTAATTTAGATTAGTTTTTTTAGCACACAAATGAATGAAATGATATTTTCCGATACGCTGGTTTTAATATATAAACTCAAATAGTCATAAATAAAATTCATTATAAACTTGATTACAAATGATTAATTGCAATATTTTTGCATTAAATATTAAATAATTTTTTTTATTTTACTATTAAATTTTTTTTTATCTTTTAAAAAAATATTACTGTAAAATTGGTTATGTATTGTTTCTTTTATTTAAAGTTGATACAAAATAGGTGAAGGCAAACTTATAGTTGCATCACTTTTTTACGGTCTACTTCTAGTAAAAATACCTAAAATTTCTTCTGACTTGCTATTGTTTACATTTTAAACTATGTTTCAGTATATGAAATTGGGTCCATAGTTCAAAGTCTATGTTTCTATACACTCGTATGAGTACATCTAACAAGTGTTATAAATCTTGATCTGTGTAGGCAGATTTATTGATATCATCAATACGTCTGTCTGAAGTATTCTTCTAGTAAAATAGTATAAATTTTCCTTCTAAAGAAATATTCAATATTGTCGCCGAGTAGGCAATGCTTAAAAGGCGCGATAAAGAGTCATTGGTGCTTACAGTTTTGATTGTAGAGGGTTTTATAATACCGGTCACTGTAAGATGCTGTAAAGTACCTTTTGCGGATGAAAAGGCTCCTCTCTTGAATCCCTGTGAATTATTTCGTACGAAAAACGAGAATTTTGTTATTAATGTTTTATCATAATAATTTCATTATTTCCGTGCATTCGTGTGGCCCAGTAAAGTAAAACAAAAAATATATTATATTTATTATAAATTATATATATATAGTATATATATATAATTATATATATATATATATATATATATTATATTATATATATTATATAGATATATATATATATATATATATATTGACAGCTGTCCGTGTTGCATGGTAAAATTAAACAAACAACATCTGCTGTCAGTTCAATTCTGCTTTTGAATTTAATAAGGATATTCGTTTAAAATTCTTTTTATCAACAATATATTCATTCGACAGATTTCTCGACATTATTAACGTATTATCGTACATATCATACAATAGTTCATTTGTGTTGAAGTATTGTAAATCTGTATATTATTAATGACATTCACATTTCATGTTCACAGAGCACATGACAATGAGTACCTATTTGTGTCATTGAATCTATTAAAATTAAAATAAAAATCTGCCATTTATTACTTTGAAATATTAAATGAAAAAAAAATTAAGAGTTTTTTTATAAATGAATTTATTTTAACTTTCATTTCAGTATTGTATAATCTGGCGAACTGTAAAACAAATAAATAAAAAGTGTATATATAGTATTGGCGTCAGCACGGGCAAAGCCCAGTTGAAGCAGGCATAGTGAATACAACTGAGAATAACAAAGTACCTCCGTACAAAAAAAATCAATATAATAGTGTACGCAGTTTTTAAATATATTTTTTATCTAATAAGTTGATTTTGTTGTTCTCCCTTTTTAATAGTTGATATTGAAAATGCTTATTAATAGATGCCTTCAAGACAAGTTATTGCCTCTTACGCCATTTAATCAACAAAATTCTTGAATTTGAAAAAAAAATCTAATTTTCCAAAATTTTGGAGCACACATTAGGTACTAAATTAATATTAGGTAGGTATAAAAACTGTAAAAAATGTAGTTTTTAAACAGACCATCCTTAAATGGAAACCGAACTCATCCATACTTTTTTATCTATTATTCCTTCCTTGACAGCAGCTGTAACTTTCTTACAGCTTGTTAAGTCGGTTAACTCAATTTAGTAACACAAAATAATTTTAGAAATGTAATGATTTTAAATTAGTCTAGGTAGCAGCCATCGCACAAGTACTGCAATGTGTTATGCAATTGGCAAACTAGACGTGAAAGTTCTCAAAGGCTTAATCCACCCGCCTGGAACAGGAGATCAAAACATTAACAAAATTACCAAATCTAAGCTGTACCTACTGTCTAAGTTATACACTTTATAAAAAATATATTTGACGGTACGTTCTCTGAAAAATTAAATTAGTGCTTCGCAGGTAATGGTGCCTACTATGCGTCTAGAGTCAATATTTTCGCAAACCGAATTTTTCAACTTCAAAAATGATTTAAATACCTACATATCATCGTTCCGATGACACACAACTAGAGTTCTTTTCATTTAAGAAAGACAGTCAAATTATTATGTGTAAGCCGTGTGTACGACGCACATTTTTTCGTTGTGTTGGTGTTATATCCCATAAACGAAATAATGTGCGTCGTTCGCACGGCTTACACATACTGATTCGATTGTCTTTCTTATATGGAAAGACCTATACATGACGACGATGATTTAAAAGCTGGTAAAGGAGCGAAGAGGTTTGTGTCTTCACTAACATCACTATTCGGTATACTTGCGTTTTTGTGTGAAAACACTATACCTATAGATTTGCGTGGACATCGTTTGTTACAATCGGACGACATTCACTCCAGATGGTTAAATAACTTAAACAACTTAACAGTCACTCATAATGCATTCTTATTTTCACTGCTCTCAACTAATTTTCGTTTCAGCTCCAGGCTTCTCCTCTATACGTCAGCGATGGTACCCAGACCGCTACACTGCTAGTCCTCCCTTACTCTTACTCTTTGCCCTAAGTAAAACATAGGCACCTCCTCCTATCCACCCGACCCATTCAGCAATTTAAATGTATATTAAATTGAACGCCAACCGTTCGAAATTCTGCTCACTTGCATTCTAAGATCCTGAGAAAATTATACTCATCCCATTCCGACCCTCCCAGATATCATAACATCCCCTGTTATACCAAATGTTACAAAAATTGTTACTCTTTAAGACGTAGACTGTGAGCGAAATAAAGGCTCCTCCACCGATTTGAATAATGAATGAAATTAATCTGATTCCGCGTCAGTAAAAATGATTCGCTGAAACTGAAAATGTATCTGGTAATAGAAATAGACGTAAAAGTAGGCATATTAACATTAATATTTTGAAACAAACCCACTTCAGTTGTAAAATAAATTACACTACGAGCAAATGTCGAGCTAAGTCCTATAAAAATCCATAATCCAGGTAGTGAGAGTGTATTATCGCGTAATTCACCTTGTACCAACACGTATAAGAATTATACAATCGTGTGTGAACCTTAAAATATTTTACAAGACAAAGTGGAAGAAGCGGCCACTTAAGCTACGACAAGCTATGCATTACAATGTACGTTCAAGAACCGGGTGGATGGATAATATGTCCCGAGATACTTTAGACATAAAAAAAAGATTTATACAACAAATATTTTGCCCTTTGCAGAAAAGTTCTGACTATCCAGATTCAAAGTCCCCGCTGCCATTGGTCGTGCTTGTTTTGTCTGGCGGTGAGGTAAGTTACTCGGTTAGTGACCAGGTGGTCGGGGTATCGATCCATATCCCGGGAGACAATCACGTTATATTTTCGTAGCACAACCTCAAATTGGAAAACATGATAGAAAAGATGAAGAATATTGATGTGGTTGATATTGTGTGTGCATATCTACTTCATTGAATAAAAAAAGTAATAAAAGTACACTGTTATATAAAAAATAGTTTGCATGTATTATTGCATTACTGAAGAAGTACCTATTAGTTTACCTACCGTAATTATAATAATAAACATTAATATCTGCCCGAACTTTCTGAAATTCGTTTGAACCAAAAACAAATTTTGCAAAATTTCTAAACGCCCTATTTTGTCGATAATACTTTTGATAGTTGTGATTTCTAATAATTGAGTTGGATTTTTTTACTTGTGTGAATGTAAAATTTTGTGTTATTATGTATTTTTATGTACATTCTGATCAAAATATATAATTATTTATGTAACAATGTCATCACTAACGCTACCAGATAGCGCTACTTACATGATAATACAAATATACTACAATTTTGCGATAATTTTTTTGCGTGGAAGTTAAATTTTAATTGAAATTTTGTAAAAAAAAAGTTTTTATTATTATTTTGATTTATATACCGCTATTACTTATGCGGTTATACTTATTATATATGCGGCGTATTTTCTGTATATTCATTTAGAAACCGTTGCTAATGTTTTATATTACTAATTTAAGCAAATTATTTTTTAAATACTACTAGGTAGTATTATTATTTTTAGTCGCTTTTTTGTGGATAATAAATATTGGTAGTTAATAAACATTGAAGTAAAACATAAACATTGATAGTAATATTTCTTTTAACGATACAAAACAATTCAATAATACCGGCTAGTAAGAAAGATAAAGAAAACTATAACTGCGCCTGGCAAATTTTCCATCATAAAATATCGGCAGTATAAAATGCTCTTAGTTTATTAACAAATAGGAGATATTGGCGCGAGGCGTGCGGGGCGAATTGAAAGCGGGGTTTTGTTTATTTAATAAATCCGAAGGCAATTGGCTGCCCGATTTTTTTTTATATAGACTCGAAGGATACTGCTATTACTTTGATTACTGATTCAGTAGTTTTGTTAGAAAAGGGTTTTCAGACTGGTCGGCTAGGATCAGAACCCTCGCATAGATAGAAACCACTCATCGAAAGTGGACTTCTGATTTTTTCTACGTTCTTATTTAATTTTTAACCTTTACCGCCCGGTAGTGCTCGTCGGGATTACAGAAAATATACAAAAAAGAATTGCGTGTCCACGTAATGGCATTAGTTTTAGTGATTTTTTGCCGTTTTTTTTATATTTTTGTATGCTGCTCTGCAACGCATTGGCCAATTTTACAATTTTATTTTGGGAAATGATTTTTTTTTCTTCTTCTTTAAATTTCAATTCTTAAAATAGGTAATATAACATTTATACTTCCTAACATATACATTGTAAAAATCAGTATATCAAATTTCTAATCAAAAGTACGTATGACAAACTTTCTTAGTTTTTTCATAAAAATTTTCATATTTTTTTCGTCTCTAATATCCTCTGGCAGACTCACATACAACTTCATCCCACTGTACATCACAGAAGTTTGAATGGCAATCTTATTTCATCTTTTTTTTTTTGAAATCATCTTTTTTGAAAACTTTGCTTTTATGGGTTAAATAATTATTTAGGTATGATATTTTATCTACCTCCTTATTCTTGTTACTAAATCAATGTTTTATTATATTATTATTATTTATCTACCTATGTTTGTAACTACCTGGTCATTTTATCTACTTCTTTAATCTAGTTTTTAAATCAATTTCTTATATTATTATTATTTTTGTATTTTAACTAATTTTCCCATATTGCATAATTGTGATTTAACCAGAATAAGAAAACTATTAAATTTAGAAATATAACAGCCCTAAAACAGGTCTCACCTAGTGGGGAGTTGTAAGCTAAATTTATAAAAAGTGTGATTGTGATAATAATATTTAAACAAGCAGAAACTAGAAGGTGAAGTAAAATGTTGGCTAAAAGCGAACAGAATATTTTATTTTATTAATATAGTGGACAGAAAATTCGGAAAGGTTAAAAAATGATTTAATTATTATTATTATCAATGAGTTAAATTTTTACTTATTTTATATAACATTGCACTGCGCGCGATGTACCTATGCGTGCATTATTGCATTATTGTTTAAGCAAGAGAATCACGTATTTTTTATGTATCCCGCATTTTATGTATCCCGCTAACGCACACCAATCGGTACACAACGCCTGTAATTGTGGCTCACTTGTTATGCGTAACTTAAAAATGATAAAAAATACATAGTAATGTAAAAATACATATATTGATGACATTTTTTGGGTTTTTTGTATATGTTATAATCCCAATAATAATAATATTATTGTCTGTCTGTCCGTAACTGTCATTGACGACCGTAACTTTAAAAAAATCCTCAATCTTTAGGACCCGGCGGGTAACATAGACGAGATTCTTCCTCCCCCTTTACTCCACCCCCGCCCCATGATACATTTTCTATAGAAATCTACACCGTTTGACAGATATTACCCAAAATTTGTATACTTATTTTTTAGGAACCGACATGTAAAAGTACGTCATTTTTGATGGGTTACAGCTAGTATAGACGTAATAAGTCTCTCGTGCCGAATGCAATGAAATTATTCCGTGATACAAAATATAGAGGGGTCTGAAAAATAATGTACCCCATACTGTAATTTTAAAACGTGTTACGAGTTGCTAATAGTACCTATTTATTTTGAAAATGAAATTAAACTTCATGGAAAATTTATATTTGAAAATTTAGTATTAAACATTTTTAACAACGGATTTAAGTACATTAAATACTAGTTTTTATCTGCGCTGATGAAAGAATCCGGTCAGCAACTAAAATAGAAAAGTCATTAGCTAAAGGCATTTGTTTTTAATATAAAAATCGGTGATTAGACAGTTAAAAAAAGTAATCCATAAAAACCAAGTTTTTATTATACTCCCTTTCTCATTTACTAGTTTACGACGCTACGAAAGGGAGTAATAAAAAGTTTCCAAAAATCCAAAATTAAACTATAATCAGGTTTCGCATCTACCAGACGCGTTGAAATATTTTCATACAAGTTGTATGAAAAAACCATTCAAAATAAGAAAAATCCAAAAATTTAATAATTTTTTTTAACGAAAATTTTATAGATCTTCTGGATCGTCGCCACGAGTCTGCTTGTAAAGTTTCAGCTCGATTGGATCACGGGAAAGGGGTTTAAAATGGATCCAAAGTTTTTTCGTCAGACAAGAAGACAAGCAGACGCCAAGAGTTAATATAAAGGGAGTAAAAAGAAGAATCTTTGTATTTATTCACTGGTGTTTTATCCTCCTAATAATTCTACACGGCTGAGAATTGTCTCGAAACTGCCGTAAAGTACAACGCAGGGTTGAGCGCGGAGCATTAACTTTTTTTAAAACAGGGCAAAATGACCGACTAATGAATATTTACTCATCAAAGTGGAAAAACTAGATATTTGAAATCGTAAAATATTATTAACAATATTTTTATATGTATGTTCTGAGAACACAATTACTGGATTTTTCTACTGCGGGATTATTATTTAATTAAGTCTCACGAAAACGAAGCCAATTATATGAGAAACATGTATGGAAGTCTTTTTTGCGCTGGTCCAGGGCTTACAACTTGAATAAGCTGGCTTAAGTGACCATTCTATACAATGCAACGTTCACCAATTCTATCATAAGAACATCCACACATTGAATTTTTGAAAGTTATATTTTATACTAGCTGTTCATACCCGGCGTTGCACGGGTTAAGGATTAAGTTTAAAATAATTTTGTGAGGGTAAATAAAGGTTTGATTCGAACGGTACAGATTTGCATCGAAAATATATCAGGGGAAAGGAAGGGTTAAAAGAATAGGGGGGAAATGTCACATGTGTTACCCGACGGGTCCTAAAGAATAAGTTTCCAAATTTTGAGTCCGATCGGTCAAACGGTACAGATTTGCATCGAAAATATATCAGCGGAGGGGAAGGGTTAAAAGAATAGGGGGAAAATGTCGCCTTTGTTACCCGCCGGGTCCTGAAGAATGTTTTCAAATTTTGAGTCCGATCGGTCAAACGGTACAGATATGCATCGAAAATATGTCAAGGGGAGGGGAAGGAGTAAGAGAATAGGGGGAAAATGTTGCCTATGTTACCCTCCGAGTCCTAAAGAATAAGTTTCCAAATTTTGAGTCCGATCTGTCAAACGGTATAGATTTGCATCGAAATATATGTCATGGGGAGGGGAACGGGCATGAGAATAGGGGGGAAATATCGAATATGTTACTCGCCGAGTCCTAAAGAATAAGTTTCCAAATTTTGAGTCCGATCGTTCAAACGGTACAGATTTGCATCGAAAATATGTCAGGGGGAGGGGAAGGGATATGAGAAAAGGGGGGAAATGTTGCCTATGTTACCCGCCGGGTCCCAAACCATAAGTATGCAAAATTTGAATCGAATTGGACAAACGGTGTGGATTTGTATAGAGAACAGGCAGATAGACAGACAGACAGACAGGCAGACATTGAGTTTTATAGGTATAGATGTTCCAAATACGAATCATCCGTATATTTCAAGGGGCTCTTTGCTATAAAAAAAATTTAGTTTAAGAAGTAACATCACCCTGGGAGAATAAAACGTAGATAAAAATTCGGTAATTTTATTACAAGGATTAATTTTTTTTTTCTGCGTTTATATAGGTATATAGGTATCACACAATTATTTTATTGGAAATTTTTGGTAAAAAAACATAAAATGATGCATTATATCTATATCCGTAGAACTTCTTATTGACTGACATGCAAAATTACCTGGTGCCCGTTTGTTCGAGACTGAAAAGCGGATCGTGCATTTAATTAGTAATGAAATATCTACAATATAGATAGCACACGGATTGTATTAATCTGATAAGCATTTGTTAAAAACTTTATTATTTTAAGAAAAATATTTTAATTTTCTTAACTGCTCTCAATTTTATAAATTGGATATACTACATATACAAATATATTTTTTTAATAAGTACATGATCTTCTTTTCTCTCTCTAACAAACGTGTATCGAGGAATATTTCATGTCAGTCATGGAGGAGAATATATTGAGTTAGTTGAAAATTAATTTTAGTACATTTCTTTTACCGAAAAGGGGAGCACCGCTCCCGAAAAATATTGACTTTTTACAATAAAAATTAATTTTGATTGAAAATTGAAAAAAATATATATTCAATAACAATTATAAAATGGTAGGTATATGCTATAGCAAAAATAAACAGATTAAATAAAAATAAATAAAAAGGTAGATGCAATAACAAAAACAAAAGATAGATACAGATACAAATATTTCCAAAATATAGAATCATATAAAATGTCCTACCAGATATAAGCGAAAATCTTCCAGTTAGGATCGATGTCTTGACATTTCTCATAGAAATTTTACATCCCGTCTAAATAGACAAAAAATTGTGCATTACTACCACTAACACCTATAACCTCGCTATCGTGAGAATACTAGTGAATAGGAAAATAGTAATTAATTTTAAGTGTCTTATTCACCAAATTAAGGTCTACAATAGAGCTCACATAACAATTATAAAAAAAACTTACCCATAAATACCAAGTTTTTATTATAATCCCTTTCTGATTTGTATTGCTTCCAATTTGATTCTATCGACATATTCCTCTTGCTTTAAGTTCATGTGGAAAATCTATTCCATGAATATTATTATCCTTAAAACTTATAGAATATTGAAAATATAATAATTGGTATAGGGGGGCACGGCGTCGGCGAAACCGTCTGATCGAACCCATGGCTCGAGTCAAGCTAATTGAAACAGGTTTCGCGCCTTCTCCACGCTCCTTTCTCATTTGTATGGTTTCCAATCTTCAAAAACCGTTCAAATTTCGAAAAATCCAAAATTATACTATAATTAAAAAATTTTAAACGAAAATTGGTTAAATCATTTTTATCGTCGCCACGAGTCTGCCTGCAAAGTTTTAGCTCGTTTGGATCACGGGACAGGGGTTAAAATTCGATCCAAATTTTTTTCGGCAGACAGGCAGACCTACGAGTTAAAAGAAAGAGAGTAAAAAGCTCACAGTTGGTGAACTCTACTCTGCTAAGAACGAAACACATTTCAATGCCCGAAGGTCATGAAAACCATCAATATACACGGCCGTGTAACTTTTTTTATCATTTATTTAGAAAAACTGATAAGGAAAGTTCCAAAGTTTCTGCGTGTACTTTTTTAGGTGCGATCAAATACCTACCCTTATTTTATGGTCATTATTAATGTAATAAAATACATTCATGTTCCTGGGAATTTATTTTGACTTTTCGCAATGGTTTCATATCACGAGAAGCATGTCCGAGGAAATAAAATATTATATTATGTACGAATGATATTATCATTATTATATAATTTATAACAGATGTTCACTGTAATTACTAGTACCATTAACCTTATTTAGGATTGATAGTATTTTATTTTAAATGCATATCTTCTTCTCTCTTTCTATATGTCAGTATTCTCATATAGGTGCCTCGATCAAATATGGAACGTGATATCCTGCAACAAGGTCCCAAGGATGCAACGCATCTATCTATCCATCGTTGTGGCACTCTTCCAGGTTTCTTTGCACTAATTTTTTTCTCAGAACCTCCTGTTCTAGATATATTACTGTTGCAATATGTGGCTGAACACTTGAAATAATCTTTAGTTAACTATCGTGAATAGAGTTTGCCACGGTTGGACTTGTTCCAGGATTAAGATTTTTTTGCGTTCTGTTTTCTATAGCAGTACATTTCGAGGGATTCTATTTTATGCTTGTCGCTATTGCGGATTCACCGAGACCATGGTGATTACAGGACGCGTATTTACCATGGTCTCGCTATATATATATATATATATATATGATAGATAAGTGTAAAAAATATTGTATGCTAGCATAATACCTAATAATAAAAAATAATACCGTTTACCCTCTTCAGAGCACAATTTAGTGTCACTATAATAATAATAATAAAAATATTTGGATAATTTATATAGCGCCGTTTTCGCGAATACTCACCTCAAGGGCGCTTATGGGCACTATGGGCCCAGTCAAAACAAAAGTAGGGTGTCCACACTGACTACGATAAAACGTCAAAGACATTCAAATTCAATTATTCAATTCCATTAAAATGCGACAATTGTTATATATATCTTGCTTGATATCCTGGCTGACATAGTGCTTGCGTCTTTTCTTTTCTCCTGATAAGCCGCGATAAGTTCCTATAGTTAGATGGATGATCACAGTGTCCCGAAACAAGAATATGATGGAAAGGTACAATGGTGGTATTTATTTTACGCAAGTATCACAATGACAATGGTCAGCAAAAATGCCCCGCGCTCGAGCGCCATGGATTCTACCTGGACAGACGTCACCATGCGCTCTCATATACCTACACAGCCATGTGGCCGTTTGCGCGTGCGTCTGTCAATCATTTTCTTACGTACTCAGACTTTATATACTGTCATTAGCCCGTATTTATAAATTGTTGAACACCATTTTCAAAAATGATCGCAACATGATTAAATTGAAATCATTATCATACTTTAATGGATCAAGAGCCTGTCAGTCACCCACCTAACGACAGTAAGTTTAGTGATATTTTACAGAGCATTTCCTTTGAATTTGTTCGAATCAAGTACCTTGGAATTCTTGAATCAGCCTTGTTTACCGGTCTAATAAATAAATTTATCTTTCATAGGCTTCCTTGAATCAAAACCATATATTTATGTATGTATATAAATATTTCTACGTTCTCATTTCATTCACTATCAATCTTTTCATAAATTCAAATATCGAGAAAATAACCTAAAATTAATATTAAGCATTCCATAAATTTAATTTTAACTAACTATTAAAATTTTAACATATTCGGTATTTCGGCAACCATTATTAATATGATATATAGATGTCTGTAATTTAATATGTATAAAAATAGATAGACGCATTGAAATTTGCACGCAGCCCTCGATCAACTACTGTTTATGTTTAATTATCTGAAAGAGGTTTAAGTATCTATACATTTACGGGCTTTATTCTTCTATGAATTTTAAATAAAAAAGGTTTACGGCACAGTTTCAAATATAGTGTAGATATGTGACATTAAAACTCGTTAGTTTTTAAGTAAAAATATATTGTTTAAGTGAAGTTGCAATTATTAAATAAAATTCTTCGATTTTTAACACCGGGACTCAAACTCGGAACATTCTCTTGCGGGATTTCTGGATTTTGGATTGCGGGGTTATTAAAGTATTTGGGCAATAATCCATGTCTAATTTTAAATATTTTACCAAAATATTGTATTTTATTCTCTGGTTCACTTTTTTAATTTAAATTCATTCAATATATTTGTTCTTCTATTGCATTTCAATATAAAACGCATTCCTTTTTTGCACTATTGTAGTTTCATCAGCATTCCTTCGTAGCTTATAAATAATACGCTAGAGCAGTAATCAATTTGGTGGAGAATCATAGTATTTATATATATTTCTTGCAGTTCGTACTCGGCGTTGCTCGGCTTAAAGATTTAGTTAAAAATAAATTTGTGGGGCAGCACAAAGGTTCCATTGTTTTCCAAAGTCTAATAAAGCCTAGCAGCAAGCAATCGGCTGCTAATTGTATATTAATATCCTTTTATTCTCGGTTAAAGAGTTTCTTCTTCTTCTAAGTAAAGATACTTATTTAACAATTTTCCTCACAACATATTTAGTATTTTTATGAAATTGAAGGAATAAAACAATGTCGGAAATTTGACATGAATAAATATAACTGTAAATCATTTTCCCAGCAAAATAAAATTTATGGTTTGAAACCCTATATAGTACCTACTACTGTATAGGGATTACATAGTAGGTAGGCTATAGATTTTTCAATCGATAATTTTTTTGTTTATCCGAAGTGATTCAACTATTTGTTTCCTTTATCACCGTTTTTTGATAGTAGATATGTAAAACACTTTTCTTAACTAACTCATTTCCATTGCGTTAAATTAATTTCATCAAGTTTTCATGGCGTGTATCACGTACGCTGTTGTTATTAGTATTATTCGTAATTAGTAAAATATTTATTTATATTATACATTTCAGGGAAAACACTTATCAATTGCAATAATATTTCGCTCAAAGTCGACACTAATCTTTTTCTTTTATTTGTTGTGGATTAGTTAGCTTTTACAGCGAGCCAATTATTGCTTGTGAATTATTGCGGTGGGAGGGAATCGCTCATGGTTTGTTTTTTCCGTTCTCCGCGTGTTTGAAGGTACCTAACCCGCGATGGTGGATGAAATTAAAGAAATTAAAAACCCGCCATCGTTTGTAACAATGGCACGTTATATTATATTTATTTCGTTTTTCAGATTCGAGAGCGGTTCGGATTTTGATTTTCATTGTGAGGCCGGGCATGATCATGTGACCGGTTTTCATAAGATTACTTTGACTTGTGTCGAATAGGTGATCTATGTTAATATGTGCGATGTTTTGTTATTTTAATTAAAGCCACACTGCACAGATAAAATTAAGATAATTGTATGGGTAAGGAGGAAGGAAAAATATTTTGATGTCTATACGTTGACTTTGTGGTTGCATATAATTATTAATATGAGAAAACTAACAAACTATCGCCACATTGACATTTTTAACTCAACGATAAGGGACGAAAAACAAATAATATATACACAACCACACCCAAATTAATTCTTACAATTTATCTTCCCTTCTACTCCCGTCCCACATTACCATCCACCCTCCCCATTCGCTGTTAAAAAAATTAAAAAAATATATTTTACAATGTCACACTAGTGTGACGTTGTTGTTTTAATAAATCACTATATTCAGTGGAAAATTTGTAATTGGCATAATTTAATATTCATTATTTTATATTTGTTAATATGTAGATCTGCTGTTTATTTTCCCTCAAATAAATAAACTGCACTGATTGTTTTTAAATGTCTACCGGTCTCGATACCGTATTATATTTTCATCAGGACGGTTGCACAATAACTTTTATAAATAAAAATAAAAAATTTAAGTGGCCGATTATATCTGTTATCGATGCAAAATTTTACGAGCATCGAAGCCATCATCCTTCATCGTTTACTTCAATGGATTGGCCATATTAATATTACGAAATAAACGATAATACTAAAAAATCTACAAAATCCAAGTTTGTTTTTTTTTAAATTTTTTTGATTTAACCAATTTATGTTTCAAAAAACACCGTTTTTTAAATACTTTTGGTGTTTTTTTGTGTTTCTTCAACTTTTTTTACATGGTTGCCATTTTTTTTATTTCAACAGTCAAAAGAATAGATATTATAATTTTAAAATAAAAACAAAAAAAATCATAGCAAATAATAGAGAATTCATCTAAAGTAGGTATAGGTAAACCCCATTCCCGGCCGTTTAACTTGGTTTTTAGCGTTATTACGGACGCTACACAAAGTTACGGGGACATACAGACAGATAGACAGACGTACGGACGGACAGAAGGATTATTATGTTTGATTAAAATAAATTTACGAACAACGAAATTGTTATGTTTGAATAAAATAAAATTACCTATATCTTTAAATTTTTATTTTTAATTATTCTACTGAATGATTTAAAAGTACGGATGCTTAATTCCATAAGTACTCGTAATTAATTTTTAAACTAACTTGTACGTTATAAAAAGAGCAAAATGTTTGACGGCATGACGGTTAAGCACGGACGGTGAAGTTGTTATAAATAAAATGTTGCAATATAATGAATTTATGAATAAACAATTACCGACGGTCTTTTAATATTGATGTAGCAAACATTTTAACACAAAACCTGCAAAAAGTTCATAATAATTCATTTTCTATTTGAATTGGTGCACTTAGGTTGAATTGAAAACGCTAATTCTGCGGTAATTTTTCTTAGTAATTCTGCCGTTAACCCATAAAACTTACCATATAAATTTCTGAAAGGCCGTAAAAACTGGAGAAATTTGATTTAACTTTATTTCATGAAATTTGTTTCCAAAAATAGAAAAATCGTTAAAAATTATTTTGTTTGCGAAGACAAATTAAAACGTTACTGTTTTATTTTATTTTATGCACATATTTTTATGGAATTATTCATCAGTTAATATTACACGTGATTCTATAATTCATTTTTGTTCGATTTACCTTTAATGGGTTTTCTTTCTTCTTCTTTTCATTCTTCACCGATTTAGCCAACCAGATAAATTTGATAACAGTTAATGTATTCCATGTGCAATTGTGATGTTATAGTCAGTGGTGTTAGTATGATGAAAACTTTGATATTGCATATCTCCATAACTGTTAATATTAGGTCATGGTTGCTGCAACATTTTAGACTAATAACATAGGCAGGAATCTACCGGCCAAGTTTTTGCACCTAGATCTGGTACACCCTGTATATAATACACATTGCAAGGGCTTAGCTAAGACGTAAACCATTAATATGATCGAAATTTGACAGGCTTTTTATTTTATTATAATTCTAATTCTAAATTATAATAATTTCGCTGTCTGTCTGTCCGTCCTTCCGTCCGTCTGTCTGTCCCGTGTAACGTCCGTAACTTCTTTTTAGTAATTTTATTTTTCCAAATGTTTTTTCGTATTTAAAATTTTTTCCCGAAAAATTTTTCGGAAAAAATGTTTGACTGCATGACGGTTAAGCACGGACGGTGAAGTTGTTATAAATAAAATGTTGCAATATAATGAATTTATGAATAAACAATTACCGACGGTCTTTTAATATTGATGTAGCAAACATTTTAACACAAAACCTGCAAAAAGTTAATAATAATTCATTTTCTATTTGAATTGGTGCAATTATTTTCCCCATGTTTTGAAAAAAAAAATTCATTTTCGACCTTTTTTAATTTTATTCGATTTTTTAAAATAAAATTAATAAATACTTTTTCCTTAGGAACCGGTAAAAGAAACATGTAAAAGTACCGTCATTTTTTACGGTTTACAGCTAGTTTATATTAAATTGCATTCATCTCGTGTATCGTTGGCTTTGGTTGAATTCTTAATTACGTGTCTATTGCTAATCGTCGATGTATATATAATAAAGCCAATGTGCCGTTTAGTACATGAGATGAACGAATCAATTTGTCAATTTTTCATATAAATAATTGAGATATACTAAAAAAAACATTGCCGTTCATCTGGAAAGTCTGCCTAGTAATTATTTAAAATATTTTTTATATATCTGCATATATGTGCAATTATTTTTTAAAACAGTTTCATTCGTTTATCTCAGAATGTACTAAAACGGCACATTGGCTTTATTATATATACAGCGATGTAAATACTCTTCACGTAGGCTATTATGATTACTATCATTAATTAATTATCGATTATTGACGTATCTGATAAAAAACTAACCACTAAATACTAGAATAATAATAGTAGGCCTCTGCATGAATAATAAATAACACATTAATATTTTTCAAATATGGATTGTAAAAATATAACATTAAACAAATAACTTATGTAATTTAACCATCGAATATACTTTTAATGAATCATAACAAGTTCTTTATGGATTAGACTAATTTGGTTTAGTTACTAAATGAAGTAAAATAGAATGTTCACTGATAAAAGACTATTTCATGTAATGATAGCAAAATAATTTAATTAAATAAATTTGTTTTAACTAGTAATGTCCTGTCTCGCAGTTGTTGTAAACCTAGCAGTGTCACCAGAATCGTAATCGGTGCTGAATCCAACAACGGTCCATATAACAGATTCTTCTGAAAGTTAAGTATCTTTGGTATAAATGTCCTAATTACAAAATTAAAGAGAATTGATGCTCAAATAAGTATTAAATAAAATATTACACCTTAAAGTTTCGAAATTCGTACCGTATATTTTGACACTTCATAGGCTATTCTGAAGAAAATGTGTACCTCATAGACAAGATTTACATGACGAAAATTTTATTTACAGACAATACCAAATGTTTTTGCTAATCATAGACAGTAAAAATATGATTAATACTGAACGTATAAACTTTTTTGTATTATGTAAATAGGTTTGATCTTTGGTGGTTTGTGTTTGAGTATGTTGTAATGAATGGAGTGAGTATGTATGTATAAAGTTTTTTCTGTGATGAATTAATGTTTTTTTGTTATTTTTATTGTTTTATTAGTGTATGTGGTATTTTATATTTGAAAAATGTATTTTTGGTTATAAGGTTAAGTTTGGTTTGGTAAATTTAGATTAGAATTTTTTTATTAGACAAAATTAGGTAATTTAGGTTATTAGGTTTGGTTTGGTTAGGTAAGGTTATTTGATGTGGTTTGATTAGATGAAATTAAGTAGGTTAAGTTTATTAATAGAATGTGATGATTCGGATGAGTTTTAGGATTTATTTCTATTAAGAATAAATATTTTTTGTTTCTTAAGCAAAATCAAATAATTAATTCATAACTATAATAATTTCAGTTGTCTACAGTTTGCATGAATGTTTGGCGTTACCATGAATAAAACAAAATTATTATTGTGAAATATATTTTTTCTTTATGGTAGGCGCTTTGTCTTTAGTATTTTTTCTTCTTAGTCTTAAAACGACTGATTTGCAAAATGTATAGTGCAATTTTCGAAACTTTAAAGTGTAATATTTTATAATTCAGTGACAACATTAAGAAGTTTCTATTGACAAATACCTGATTATACCTACTTATTGATTGGTTGTCATTTTACACAATAACAACCAGATTTTTTTGTGGCAATTTTAAACAAAGAGATAAATTCTTAAGTGTCCATTATCTAAATAATTTTAGAATACTGCCAGGAAGCAGGTAGACTCCATTCACTTTAGGAAAGCACACTTTTATTAGTGTGAGTAACAATGCCTTTACAAAAACTCGTAACATTTTTTTTTTTGAGTAAATGACGGACGCAAAAAATAAGTATAAATATTATTTTAGTATTTAAACCTAAAATAAGCATACATACAAGTATTATAAAAAAACTCATTCGGTTTTCAAAATTAATATGATCTCAAAATTGTTATTAAATAAAATGACTTTATGCTTTCTTAAATAAAATACTCTAAGATTTATTTTAATATTTCAGTTTATTGAAAATTAAAATAGGTAAATCCATTACCTAGTATATTGCATATGTTAATGGTGTTAATTATTAATCAAAATATATAATTCTCTACGTAACAATACCGTCACCAACGCTACCAGAATGTTCAAATAATAATATGATATAATATAATAATGAGATATAAAAAGCAAAAAGAGCATAATTCTCTTTTTAATATAAAATAAATATTTTTTTATATTTTCCATCACTAACGTTATCAAGACGCTACTCTAGAAAGCGATGTTCTCCCAGCATTAACCAGCGGCCGAAATATTTAACAAAATCACGTCATTTTTGAAGGGTTATAGCTATGTAAATAATTATATATAAGCAGGTATAATCGTAGTCAAATAGTTTCAAAATCTGATTATTAATTTTAATCATTAAGATAAACTATTGTCGTCTGTATCGGACTCCGAATCTATCGAATCTATAAATTTATATTAAATCGATTAAAAAATATAGCATGAATTAAGGTAGGTTTCTAAATTATTTTTTTTATTGATCATTCTATGATGCATCGTCCATGCAATATATATGTCAACTGCCGCGCCAGAGGGTTTTATTTACCTCTCATTTGCACAACCATTGGCTTCATGTAAAAGAAGAAGACAGATGAAAACTGATTGAGATGATCATATCAAAGTTTATCCCGATTGTACTATGTTTAACATTTGCCTAATTTTTATCTCCCATATATCAAAAATTATATTATAAGACCTAGCAAATTTGTATTCACACCAGCAATTTTGGTATTATAATCCAGTATCCATAATCCATAATCAAGTAAAGAAATTTAAATCAAAAACGAAGTAGTCTTACTATTTAAAATATTGATTCGCCATTGAATTTATTTCCATATTGTGTGAATGACATAATGTATATTAAAATTTTTCAGTGTTTCAAAATGATTTTTATGCCTGTAACTTTACTATTAATTTAAGATATACTTATTTCAACTTTATGATCTTTCACTGTCACTACTATTTTCAAACACAATTCTTTTTTCATAATTTGTACAATTTCTTGTATATTTATAAAAATTTAAATAACCTTTATAATTATTTATTTTTCACGTTATCTATGGATATTTCAAAGTTACGATTGGTTTAGTATAAGTCTATGATTATACATAACCGTTGTATTAAAAGTAAGAAAATAAAGGACAAAAAATAATAGAATTTATTAAAAGTGTACTCTACTGTTCTGTATATATATATATATATTTGTTTTGGTCCTATTCATATTGTATACATGCATTTTCAAAATCAATAATACTTATCCACATATCGGACTAGAGCACTGCCAACTGCCACCACTACGACAATAATAAAACCACTTTTTATGTAAACGGTCTGTATTGATTCATGCAACAAATAATTGTTCCGCTGTGTGGAAGTACAATGTAACGTATGAATATTTAAACCAGTAAACACGGTTAATGTGTTTGGTTGAAAGCTGTGTGATTGAATTTTAAGTATTGATGGCTAGAATCAATGGTCTCTGAAAATTTTATGGTTTTAATGGAACAACTGTTAAATTCTTTTTACGTTTATTTTTACTTAAAATCGACCCTAATGGATACTTAATCTGTTTGTTTTCATACAGAATTAATATAAACTATTCTACAAATTTTGTACATATAGTTTTAAATTGACCTAATATATTCTCATTTAGTCAGAATATACCACGTGAATTGATTATATAATATATTCAATCAGTATTTACGTAGGTTTTATGCTATTTTTTTAAATGTCAAATAAAAATCTTGGAATTATTTTTAATGAAAAAGATTACGACGATGATGATGATAAAATAATAACAATTTGTTTAAATTAGGAAATGAATTTCAGATTTTTGTTTAAACTTTATCAATGACGAATATATTTTGGTAAAATAATATTTTTTATTTGCATTTTTATACATCGACGACATGGAACCATGCTTAAATAATCTAAATTATAATTACTCCAACCAATGTCGTACGTTTCTGCATTTGGATGATGATTTCTAATTGTATACAATAATTTTGCCGCGTTGTTTATCGGGTCGTGTGGCGCAATGAATAACACGTCTGACTGCGGATCAGAAGATGCCAGGTTCGAATCTTGGCAGGATTGAATTTTTTTTTACGGTCGAGAATATTTTTTTTGTTGAAATTTTAATTACATTTTTGGTTTTGAACATTCAAATTTGTTTATGTAAAAATTAAACAAAGATTAATTTTTTATAATGTTGTATAAAAATAATCAACACTGCGAGAAGAGAAGAGAGTAGGTACCTACCTATCGAACTATGGTTTATTCCGCTCTGACTTATAAATCGGTTAGAAATTTTGAATAAATACTTTGTCTTAATTATATCTAAACTACCCGTAATTAAAAGTGGAAATTTACCAGATACAATTGACCGCGAAGCGGCTGACGTAGGCATAGGTAAACAATTGCTGTGCAGCAAACACAATTGGCCGCGCAGCGGATATCATTGGCCGCGAAGCGGCCACAATAGCCGCCCGCAGGGCCTAGCAGTAAGCAATCGGCGAAGCCGATTGCTTTCCTGCTAGTCTTCAATTAATTCTCTTTATTGCTGGGGTTGCGACGAGAAACCGATATTTTCAGCCTTGACCAGAAATTTTCAATGGGATCCAAGTCTCCAGACTAATCCCTCTCCAAAGCAGAATATCAATGCGGCGGTCCTGTAACCATTTCATGTTCGTTTGGCTTTGTGGCATAAGGTTTCGTCCTACTGGTTTCGTCTACCACGATCATCCCGAAACAAATCATCGGTGCAGGGTATTAATTCGGCTCCAGAATCAGATCTCAGTATGTTTTAGCCGTAATTATGCATTCTACCACTCCCAGATGTCCAACACCATCTCTTGTCACGTAAGCCCATTACAATCACATGACGTTTTATTGTGGCAGTGGTATATTCTGGTATCATGTTTTTGCCTCGATGTGACGAACAAATCTGATACTATTACTCCTAAAAATGGAAATTTTGGTCTCATCATTCCATATCGTTTTGTTCAGACTTCAGAGGTCCACTTCTTATGTATTGCAGCTATGTTTGCCTCTGTTTCATGTTAATTTAAGGATTTTTTCGAGGTGCTCTTGCTCGTAATCCACTCTGATAATAATTTCTTAATCAAAGAATATTTTTTTCCAAACGATTTTATCAGTAGGTAATATCAAGTTCTGCAGCTTGAAGGACCGTATCAATTAATATTTTTGGATGTTTGTTGACGGTACTGCAGAGCAAGCCAGAAAACTGTCTCTTCGTCTAGTGGCATAACCTTCGGCTTTTGGATCGATTTTGGAACAGTTTTTGTACTTTCGGTCTCACCAATTATCTTGTTTTGTAGTGTTATTTTGATATTTCTACCGGTACGATATTAGCGACAAACCGTAGCGATCGGTGTTAACAACGCTTGGCGATTCCAGCGATGCGCTGATTAATTGAAGCGAAATATCGGGTGAGTACTGATAAGTGAGCGATTTAAATAATGTGCGATAGTTGAATTAAATATAATATTCTAACAAGCGATAATAAAGTGTTCATAGACGAGCGATGAATTGCGAAATAGTGTGAATAAGAGATTAGTTTTTAAATCAAATTCGGGCCCAGTGACTTTGTGAATTTATTATAATAATCAATTGTTAATTAATTTCCAGTGTTTTCATTTGCCTCCCATAGCCACATCCCGTGACAATATGTAAATTTTTGATTGATTCATCAATTTTGTACTTTTAAAAAAGTAATTTTTTGTACAAATAAAATCTATGGATTCGCTTAGATGAAAATACTTGGCTTGAAGACACCAAAAGAATGTAATTAATAAAGTGTTCATAAATTCCACATAAATTAAGCACGCGCAGATTTATATGTAATGGCGTAACCATTTGTGAATAAGATTGTAACTATTAACATTTCAAGGTTTCTTGATTAAATGATTTTCTTCCGCATAAAGTAGGATTAAGGGCGTAATGAAGGTGTCAATAGTTATCATTATTATAAATCAAGAAACTCAGACTGAGCCGTGCCAAACTTACAAACTAGTTGTGAAATTTGCGCTCATCTCGGGAGTGAATTAAGCTGGCATTTAACTTGGTTAATTTCCCAAGTTATATTAGGAAACAGCAGTCGACATTGGTTATAAATCCACGTGAAGTTTCCTGTTGATTCTTCACTCGTGCTGGCATCGTAGATTAGAGTCTGTTTTTTTTTTATAATGTATATTCATACACTAACCACATAACTAATTTATATCACCACTAAAAATTTATATATTTTTTATTTAAACAGAGGTAACATTGTTTTGCTGTTGTAACTTTATTCCTTACTACTGTAGTAAACTTTTACAACTCTGGCAAAAGATGAAACGACAAAGAATGTAGTTTTACTACTTGATATATAACTGCCAAATTATGTTAAATACAACTGTTTAGTTATACATTATTTGAAAGCCAACACCTTTGCTGATACGTGAGTGAGAACTATTTAATATGTTAACTATTTATTATAATAATGTTAATTATTATATAACAAATATTTTCAAATTAATTTTAAATTCTAAACAGATTTTAAAATTATGTTTCATTTTAAATCTTTAGTATAAGTCAAATTTTTAAATCTGAATCGACGACAGTTTTGTGCAATAATATTTATAGATTTTTTTATCCGAACAACAACAACAAATCAAACTTAATTACTGCGTAAACATTTTTTGGTATCAAATAAAAATAATATTTTATACGAACCGTGTAGATGTGTAGAGATACGATTCTCAAAGTTTCGCTGGAGTCATATCACAGCGTCTTCAATACTTAAATCTTAAAAGTTTATTTATAATTATAACCGTATATTTATACAAGCCAACTGACAGCCATGTTACAGTTAAAATGGTAGAAATTTTTATTTATTTAAATTACTATTACAATATATGAATTTCAATTTCAAATATGTTAACATTAAAATATCTAACAAAAAAATCTAGGGCACAGAATTAGTCGCAAGGTTTTTATCAGACATTTAATAATAACTAACTAAAAAGGAAAAATTTATTAGAAGTGTATGTGCATCCAATGTAGGTTAGTATATAAAAAAATCAAAATATTAGTTACGACTGTGGAATAAATTTTAAAAAGAAATAGTTATTACTTCAACCGCTAGAAAATTATAAACACGAATATGTAATTAACATCGATTTATTTAAATGCTTAAAAAAGCTTTCATGATTTTAATAATATGACTCACAGAATACTTTTCGCGAATGTAAAATTAAATGCCTAGGAGGTGATGTCATAGTATATAAAATAATTTTAGATGAAATCAACATAAAAAAAAATTTCCGAGTAGAAAAGTATCGCAATTTCGGTAGTTTTTAAAATACCACACCAACAAAATCAGGAACTGATTTCTCAAGGAATATCAGGATATTAAAAGAAGTGATAAAAATAATATACAAGCTTATAGTGTCGTTGTAAAACTTTTCATACACTAGATAGCTTCAGGTTAAAAGCACCCGATAGGAAGACTTCACACCGAGATATCACCAAGAGAAAAACACCAAGATATCACCTTCGTATCACACCGGAAAGATTAAGAATACAAAGTAATGGATTTCCTTCAGGAGTGTAATTTTCATTTGGAAGTAGGTCAATTTTATGAACACAATAAACAAATTCGACCTAAACAACGATAAAATATTTATTATTTTTTGGATTTTTTGTTCACAAGAATCATATTTTTTACCCTTTTCAGTAAGGCACCAGACACAATGTATTATGTAAATTATAGAATAAACAAGAAATACAAAATTCGAGGGTATATTTAATTATATAATAAATAGTTTGTTCAATAATATAATAAAGAAATCATATCATGGTAATAAATCAACTTATTCAATCCTTTACGATGTCAAACCAACGTAAAAGTCACTGTGGTGAGAAATTAAATAAGACAATGCACCATTTTGTATAGTGTTTATTGCCTGTTACCTTACACAACATTACCTGAATTTTCTACAAATCTAACCCCCGTTAGCGAATACAACCAGAAAATAATTTCAACGATAAAATTTATTGTTTCATATTAGTCAAGTTGTCAGAAGAGCTTTAAGAGGTTATAAATATAATGTGAAATAAATGTTATCATAATTTCCTAACTTCAAGGTTTTTATTCTTTAAATTCCTTTGTTGTGTAATAACGTATTACGTGACCCGCTTTTTGAACATGTAATAGCATAAAAATAGAAATTTAGGCTGTGTATGTCAGTCCCAAATGTCACCATGAAGTGTCAAAGGGTATATTTGCTATACATAAAGTAAACATCGAACGATAAAACGCTTTTAAACTTCCATGCTATGAGGATACATAAAATAAAACAATTCTCTACATAAATAACAGTAAAATGCATAAAATTAAAGAACACTGATGTTTTCAATCTTATTATTATTACTTCTTCGGAAATAAAGTAAAATAAATGTTTCATATGTACCAATTTCATTAGTTTCAGAAGTAAAACTCTTTCGGAAACATTGTGGAAATTTGTAAATATTTTGTATAAAATCGATACTTATATTTTTTAATATAATGAACACGAAAAAACATTTTCAGTTTGGAGCAATCATCAACTCTTCACAATCGTTTTTTACCTTTTCCTTAACACACTCATTAGGATGTGTAATTTTTTAACCTAAATATTAACTTTTGTGTAAACACCCTTTCGAATTATATACTTTTTTCTGCCGATATCAAACACTTACGCACAATTTTTATTATTTTCTAATTTTTTGCATTCTTTAAAATACGTTACAAAACAGCGTATCATCAAATAATGAATAGTGCATGTCATGTGACCGTTCTCATCGTCGAATCGAATCGATGTGCAACTTTGAAAACCCAGCACTGATTTTGTGGATCCCAACTTCGTCATTTTTTATCTCTTAAGTAAATTTTTTGTAATTTATTTAGATTGAAATTTTTATTTTTATCAGAATTTCTGCTGGAAAGCATCTAATGGTTAACTTTTATTTAGATTGAGAAGCGATGCTAGCGTAACTTTCAATACTTTTAAAATTATTAGATAGACTTTATCGAGGATATTAAGGATTTAATTGCGAAGTGTTTATATAACCAAACAAAAATGAGTTATTTATATAAATATTTATTTCGAAGGCACTAATGTAGGATCAAGATTAGTTTGAAATATTATGTTTTTATACACAAGAAACAAATCGATTTTAAATAACATATTCTTTAATATTTTTCAGTCCATTTTGGTTCTCAATATTAAATTATTCGCGTCTTGATTCACAAATATTTTTTTTTAAATTCCGACCTAAAAAAAATTCGGGAATATTTTTAAATTTTTGTTGTTAAGTTTTTTTAGTATCCTCGCGATTATTTAAAATACGAACAAAACTGTCATTCAAAAACAAAAATGCATTTCAAACTATAGCGTATATAATCGATCAACTACATTTTTTTTAAAATCACTTTCGATGATTCGCAACATTCAGGACGCTCGAATTGTAATGTTGGTTTTGGAACTCCGTCCCCCTCGCTGTTACTTTGCCGCCGTTTTGGACGGGAAGCGCGGCCGATGTGCCGAAGACGTCGGCGCCGCGACGGCCCATCGCAAACTGGTAATAATTTATACGGGGGCATGGCTCAGAGCTTCGTGGGCGCCACCTACAAAGCCTTTCACAGAAGGTGAATAGTTTATACTATTGCACGGGGCTCCACGTCCTTCAATCCTGCGCGCTGCAATCTGCCAGAGTAATAGTCGACCTCCCTGTAGGGATTGTTGTGATTAGAATATCTCTTAATTATAACTTATTAACTACATAAGCTTAAATAAATGTTGTCAATGATGACTAGTCTGCAATGCCTCTGAACTTTGTCTGAAAAGCTTCTCTTTTATGTATGACGAGTAATTATACATGTAAGACTATTAATTTATTAAGTTAAGTAAAGGTTAAGAACAATTATTTAAAAAATATATATTTTAGTAAATTAAACTAATTATAAAAAAATACGCGAATAGAACATGTTTCCTAAATTAAAGCTTCAGAATTAAACGAAAAAACGATATTTTTAAAATTAAATGACGTTTATGTATGTACAATATGGACGGAGTGAACATATATTGTCAAGCTTAAAAACTTTATTTATTTATTATTATTAAATTTACTGTCTATCTGTCTATTTTGTTGGGTACTTACATTTTTTTTTATTATTTATTGTGACCACTATTTCTTCAAAGAATAAATTCGAATATTTTCAAAGTAGAAAAAGAGGGCATGTCGAGTATTTATCCTAAGATAAAATTCATTTACTATTTACTTTACACAATTACATATATATATATATATATATATATATATATATATATATATATATTAAGAATCAATTCAATAATGATAAAAATATTCGCCACCAATGTGGTGAGGCGAGGTAGTTGAAATGATGAACAGTAACTACGCGATTAACATCATAAGAATAATTTATGATGGAAACCAACAGGTCTCCAAAGTGAACGGTTTTCGCAAAGACTATTTTCGTATATCGTGAATTAATCAAAATGTGTAGTTTTCTTGGAATATTTGTTGTGTGTTTTGTGCTTTAAATATTATTTTAAATGTTACACGTGTGTAATACAATATTGCAACACGTGTGAATATGATCATATTGAAGAAAGTTCACTCGTACATAGTTAATGTTTTACTTACACTGGAACATTTTTGAAAGTAAATAAAAATATAAATTTATATAAATATAATACATTTTCAGCTTCGAAACTGGAGAGAGCTGGCATTAGACCGAGATGAGTGGAGGAAAATTATTGAAGAGGCCAAAACCCACCAAGGGATGATGATGATATAATATGATGAATGATGATGATGATAATATATTTTCATGGGTAATGATTGTTTACTCTTTTAATGTCGGTATTTTATTTTACATATAATAATATTCTACAAGCTACGCCACTCTACGTGCACTGTTTTTTACTCCCTTTATATTAACTCGTGGCGTCTGCTTGCTTGCCGTCAACAAAAACTTTGGATCGATTTTTGACCCTTTTCCCGTGATCCAATCGAGCTGAAACTTGGCAAGCAGACTCGTGGCGACGATCAAGAAGATCTATCAATATTTTCGTTTAAAAAAATTAATAATTATAGTATAATTTCGGATTTTTAGAAATTTTATTGGTTTTTTCAAATTGGAATCATTAGAAAAGTTTGATTAGCAAGGGCGCTGCGGCCCAATAACGTCGCGGAATATTTTCTAAATTTGAATCACTCCGTCGATATAATAGGTAAATCACTACGAATTTCGAAAATTTACAAAACAATTGGTTCACAGATGACAGAAAAATTGTTTTTTTGGAAAAAAATCAAATAATAATTTATTTCTTTTAGATTTCTGTTTAGTTTTTTAGCATTCTACATTACTCAAATCTGATTGTGACTAATAAGGTACGATATTGATGATAATTGAATCTATCAAAATCTTGATATCTCAAAACATCTGACATTTTAGAAATATATTAAATTTCTGTAAGTTTAGTGTTATGTTATATGTTTTAATTCGTCTTTATTTATTGTTATATTTTACAAAGAAAGGGAGTATAGTAAAAACTTGGTTTTTATGAGTTACTTTTTTAATACTTATTTTTCTTATTAAGAATCATTGAATTGAAGTTACTCTATACCACCATCACCGTGTAACAAATAGTCGTGTGACATGGCATTATCAGCAATTTCTTAGCATTCAGTAACTGATATATTTATTTCGCATGATGCAAAAAATATAGTCAAGCCGGTAGCATAAATATTAGGCAGTAAACATAGGCTGCAGCAATGTATTAGGCAAATGATATTGTGTTATGACCGAAAAAAGGGGTAGTATTCAAGAACATTTAAAAATATGTCAAAGTTTGGAATTTATTTGGTGGATATTTATTATTATATAATATATTGCATGATTTGATAACTGATATTAAGAATTAATAAAAGCAAACAAATCGAAATGGTGACTAAATTAGTGAACTAAAAATTAGTAATTTTTTCATATAATATAAAATATTAAGGCGAATAAGAAAATGGACAATATTAAGCAGCGAATCATATAAAAAATACTATCAAAATTTGTCATTATGTCTGAATGTTGAATAATAAGTTGTTATGATTTTTGTGTGCTTAGTTTATAAGTTGTATTGTTATTAAATTCTTATAAATTTCAGTGTTTCCTACTAAGCTTTTACATATAAACGGAAAGCTAGGCTGTTGTTGAACTGATTTGGTTTTCAGTTTTGACACAGTTATTGTAACATATTGTTTATGGCGCCATGACAATGATTAATATAGTATTTCGTAGGAAATATTGTCTTAAGGTTAGTTTCTTAACATCAAATAAAGCGCAATCTCGGAATAGAAAGAAGGTCAGATGATTGGGATATATTTCATTTATCATTAAATATATAATCTTTTTTCCAGTAAATGCTTAGAATTAATATGAAACAGAAGTATTAGTTAATATTAAAATAAAAGCTAAATATTTTTGTAGTGTACCTCTTCGGTGGTACCACTTAAATTGTCGAGCATTACGGCTACACTTTTAAGTGACTATAATCAAAAGTATCATCAGCAATGAGTTTTGCACGCACACACTTGTCATAAAGAAATGTGTCGATGCAGAAAAGGTAATGTGAATTATCTTGTATGTCACGTTTTACATATGTAATAAAACAAGACAAAAGATGCATGTTTGCCACAAAAAAACAATGGCTTTCTTGGAATTTATCGAAGTGAAGTTAAATGAAAGCCAAGCTATTTTAATTGTGGTAATGTGTCCATAATAATCAAAAATATTTAAGTTTACATATCGATTTACAATTTTTTTTATTATTTACTTACACCATAATTTAACATCGTCCATAATAATTTTTTTTTTTTAATTAACTTGTTTAAAGTCAAATCACAGATTCCACTATAGAAAAAAGAAATCTTTGGAACTGGTAGAAAATTCTATAATTATTATTATCATTTTTATACATCATAAAGCATACCTTATATGATTTATTTCAATTATAACCAACGTAAAATAAAAAAGAGAAATATTTATCAACCTGTGTAGATTAGTTTACTCCTCAAATAGATCAGACTGTACTATAATATAATAGTCATTACTTCCATTGTAAAAAATTATGATATTACAAAATATACTAAAACAATTGTTTTTGTTAATATTGAATACAATGAATTATTCATACTCCTACGATATGACAGATAGCATAAGAAAATACAGTTAGTTCGATAGAAATAAGCAATTTCGTGCATTTCTTCAATCGCCTCCTATTGATTTTTAAGTATCTCGCAGAAAGTCTGTACGTCAAACGTGTTTCTCATAATTTATCTAAGAAGTTTCTTTGCTAATAAACTTTCAAATATAATTCATATTATAGGTAGTATCCAAAACTACAAATCCACTTCGTACACAAATTTTATTTATTGATATTGATACCATGAACATTATAAAAATGAATTTATGGCTTATATTACCTTACATATGTCCCTACATATGAAATTGGCGTTTTGCCGTACTGGCAAATTTGATCTCAAATATCTTCTCTTTGGTTAGGAATTCCAAATCCAAATTTATACAGCTATTTACTCATGTATTTGTGTTTTGAAAATTATAATTCATTTGTTTTTTCCTCAATTGTTTTTTTCTTTGCGTCACTCAGTTTACAAAATGAAAAACTTGAAATATCGCGTTATTTACGAGTACGAGTTCCACCGTGGCACCAGTGCTGCAGAAACGGCTCGAAGGATTAATGATGTGTATGGCGACGGTGCCGCAAAAGAAAACACAGGGTGTTTTTGGTTCCAACGTTTTCGTTCTGGAAATTTCGACCTGCAGAACAAGCCCCGTGGACGGCCGGAGACCAAAGTTGATAATGAAGAATTGAAGGCTATTGTGGAAGCGGATCCATCGCAAACCACATCCGAGTTAGCTGCAGGCTGCGGTGTTAGTGATAAAACTGTTTTAATCCACTTGAAGCAAATTGGTAAGGTGAAAAAGCTTGAAAGGTGGGTACCTCACGAATTGAGTGAAGCAAATCAACAAACGCGCGTTGACTGCTGCGTTGCATTAATCAACCGGCACAATAATGAAGGGATTTTAAATCGAATCATTACCTGTGATGAAAAGTGGATCCTGTACGATAATCGGAAGCGCTCATCGCAATGGCTGAACCCTGCCGAACCAGCCAAACCATGCCCCAAGCGAAAATTGACTCCAAAAAAGGTACTTGTGAGCGTTTGGTGGACTAGTGCTGGTGTCGTTCACTACAGCTTTCTTAAATCTGGCAAGACGATTACGGCAGATGTCTATTGTCAGCAACTGCAAACCATGATGGAAAAGCTAGCTGCTAAACAACCGAGGCTGGTTAATCGCTCTAGGCCACTGCTGCTTCATGATAACGCTAGACCACACACTGCACAACAGACGGCTACCAAATTAGAGGAGCTTCAATTGGAATGTCTAAGACATCCACCGTACCTCCGGACCTTGCCCCAACAGATTACCATTTTTTTCGAAATTTGGATAACTTCTTGCAAAGGAAAAAATTCAACTCCGATGGGGCAGTCCAAACCGCCTTCAAAGATTTTATTGATTCCCGTCCGAATGGTTTTTTTAGTAAAGGGATCGATGAACTACCTATGAGATGGCAAAAGTGCATAGATAGCAATGGTACATACTTTGATTAAATAAATATATTATAATAAAAAAAAATCGGCTTTATGTTCCTCCCATACTAAACGTCAATTTCATATGTAAGGACCTAATATAACAACTTTGTACTAACCACTTAACTAGTAACTCTACGTCCACCGGTTTCGATACCACCGTATTTTCATCAGGACGGACGCAAACTAACTACCGACGCCGAAATGGGGAATATGTCAAGTAACGGGCTATGTAACGGGATATTTTAAGTTTCGGCATCCACTTCTCAATTACCCTCACCATAGCTGTAGCTACGCCCCGATTCAAAATTGATTTGTTTGCTAGAATAGATAGTTAGTTTGCGTCCGTCCTGATGAAGATACGGTGGTATTGAAACCGGTGGACGTAGAGTTACTAGTTGAGTGGTTAATACAAAGTTATTTAATTAAAATTAAATAATTAATGACTTGACTCTGTAATATTTTTCTTTCTGGCAAGAATCAATTATTTTTCAGTGATGATAAAATTATCAAAGTCAAGATTCCATAGCGCAGGTGAAGTTAGGAATATATAAACCAATAATTACAGTAAATCCGTAAACATACGTAAATCGTAAGTATTATACTTACAAGAGCTCAGAAAAGCGGACTTACAGATTAAAAAGTTTCCCGAAAGAGTAATGGATAAAATAAAAACTTCACCGCAAAAGGGGATTTGCGATGTTAAGCTACGCCCCTGGTTGTCTGGAGTCTGGCTTTGTACGCAAATTATAATTTCATACGTAAACTAAACAAAATGAATATTTATATTCCCGGAATGCGAAAACCGTTCGTGGAATTTTGCCGGGATTCGGAATATGTTATTGAAAGTCGAAATCAAACGCGCCGGAGTTTAATAACGCGTGTGATGTGATTTATCGCAACAACTCGCCCCAAGATCCCGCGGAATAATGGTGTTGCGATAAACATAAAGCGGAAAACGCAAAAATAAAATTGTTACTTGGTAGGCAAAAAGTTGGGTAAGGCACAGCTTTATCGGCCACAAAATTCACCCTCGTTGGAGGCCCGGTTATTTTATTATTTAGGAAATCAGACAACTTATTGGTGGTGAGTTAAACAACAAAATGAGAATAATAAAGAAATTAAGCCGATAATAGGATACCTCTTAATTACAATATATTATGATTAACAATGTAACAGTTATGTGAAATAAAAAATAAAAGCAAACATTTTAATAGATGAAATGATTCCTGGAGTCTACTTGGATTCAAGTTGTCTCTTTGTAAACAAATTAATAACACAACCAGCTCTGCCTTCTATCATTTACGCCGCATTAAGTCTATTCGCAAAAGCATCCCAACAGAAGCAACAAAATTATTAATAAACGCACACGTTATCTCTCGCTTTGACTACTGTAATGGTATCTACGCTCATCTCCCGAAACAGTAAATAAACTAATTACAATCTGTGTTTAATGCCGCTCCAAGACTCATTACCGGCGTTTCAAAGTTTGCGCACATCTCACACCATCTTCAAAACCTTCACTGGCTTAGATTTTCAGAGAGGATTGAATATAAGCTTTGCCTTCCAATATTCAAGGCTATTCACAACATGGCCCCTCAATACATAACCGACTTCTGCATTCCGTTCTCCGCAAATAGCAGGCAATAAGACTTCGCTCAGCAACAACATCTAATACAAATAGGTTAGCTGAAGTAAATCGCGTCCACAAAACTAATTTCGGTGATCGAGCTTTCGCGGTGGCTGGACCAAAGTTATGGAACAAACTACTTAATAAACTGAGATAAACAGACAGCTTACCACAGTTCAAAAAACAACTAAAGACGCATTTATTTAGACAATCCTATAAAAACCTATAGAATCAGACCACTATAACACTAGCTAATGTTTTCCACTCCTAGTGTGCACTCCGCGAAAACACCTAATTCTTCCAGGCACTCCCATTATAGTATTAAACGTTAATTCCATTTCTTGCATGCATCTAGTGAATAAGTAATAGTAAATATACATACACTTTTTTTAGCAGTAAGTTGTTTTGTAAGAATATTCTGTGTAAAGCGCCCTTGAGGTGAGTACTCGCGAAAACGGCGCTATATAAATTATCCAAATAGTATTATAATTATTATTATTTCTGAGGGGGACGAGATGGGAGGGAAGATGGGATAGAGACGGTTTAAAATCCACGATTTAATGAGTATTAGGTACATATAAAATATTTAAAGAACAATGCATTACTTATTTCAAACTCAACTTAATATCCCAATTACAAGAATATCCGGCCTGCTCTAGAAATATACTTACTTATATTTAATGTATCTGTCCGTAAGTAGTAGTAAACAGAGTAACACAAAATATGATCAATTTCATCGATAAAACACCTCCATATGTCATTTTTCTCCCAGTCATAATGAAATGGCAGCCATTTTAAAGTGTTTTTAAACAAAGAGTTATTTTATTCAAAGATATTTTAATTTTTATGTTAGCCAAACATAGGCGCGTGTGTCAATTTACTAATATCTACCCATGTAGAGGTCCTATAAATATCAAAGAGGTGTCATTTGAAAGATAAAATAGGATAAAGGATCAATATTATGTTAAGTATTTTACCAAAATTTGATAAAAGATACCAAAAATAATTGTTAAAAAAATACGAAAAAAACATGTTTTTTTAGTTTATTAGCTATAAAACACGGAAAATGATACATATAGAAAACGACACATAGGGGATAATTTGTGATGAAATTGATCATATTGTATGCTATTAAAGGCCCCGACACCGGACACACTGTACATAGGTATATATTGTTTAATTTAATGCGATCATTTACGAATCGGCACACGTCCTGCACAGCGATTGGGCGTGTACTAATGCACGTGGCGGACAAGGAAACAAAACAAAATTGATAACAATTATTGATACAGAGTAATTGTTGTTTTTGTTATGCTGACGAGATATATCATAAACAAAGAATTGATATTATTACAGTATAACCATTATAGTCTACGTGCTATACTTTGATATAATGTATAGTGATTGGGGTAGGTATTAAACAAATAAAGCTTTTTAAAATGTGGAAAAATTAATTCTGTTTGTAATTCGTATTGCAGTATGGAAGATTAAACGTGAGATCGGTTCTGGTTGATTTAGTTGTCTTTCTAAGAGATATTCGTATGACTAAGACTGGACAGTGTTTCGTAAAGTTATTAATCAATCGAGTAGCTAACAAAATCAATTGAATTAGTGCACACTCATACAAAAGTATATTTTTTTATAACTATTTCAGTGAAATAAAAGGGCTTATGTAATTAATATATACAGAAAAAATAAATCTCCGTCAAAAACGGGAAGAAAAGCTATCATTAATTAATCATTGTTATATTTACAATGATTTATCTAAGACATACTGAAGAATATTTATAGGGTGTTGAAATTGGTTACGCCTTCGACATGCGGTTTTGACGAGGCAACGACATATTGAAGAGATGCTTCGACAGTATGCAGAAAAACAATTCTAGCATTCTTTGGGTAGAAAAATATATGGAGACAGCCCGGACAAGTTAATGGTTACATGGAATGTCGCAGGGGGAGATTGATGGATAGACCAGGTCCAAGAAATGACCGCGGTTTCACTACATGTTTGCGCTGAAAAAAAGACCACACACTATTATGAAAAAATAACCACATCGCCTAGAAGTGAATTCACCGATAGAACCGAATACAGAGATGGCTAATAGGTAACCAGTCCTAATTAACTTGTTTCATTCAACACTTATTAGTCGAAGAAGTTTTGGAACTGCGGAGTTTGTATGACGTTATCCAGGACGTGCAAGCAACCGGCATCGCGAATTGAAAAAGGAGGAGAGTTCTGATTTCCAAAAGTTTCTTGAGGAGAACAGGACAGACATAACAAACTAATTTACCTTCACGCCGTTTCTTTTTCATACATCAGACTACACTCGTTAGGGAATGAACATGCGGAGGTGGTTGACATTTACGCTAATAGTATAACTGTGTATAGGACTAAATTGAAATAATTCTTTACGTTTCAACTAAATGGTAATGGATAAATAAATTTTTATTTTTCTTCTATCATGGTCGTTCTGCAATATCTGGTGTATTTACTTATTTGTCAAGGAATTTAAAATGGCAAGGAATGGACACTGAGATCATCGATATACATCAAAATATAATTAAGCAAAGTAACTAAACATGATGTAATAAATCAAAATAGAGCAAATGAGAGTGGGAAAGAGAAAAAAATGGTGAGGTGGGAGGGATTAAGGTTGCGGAAGGGATCGTTTATACGATGAAGCCTCGACATTGGCTGACGCCATGTGTTTCTGTTGCCTTCAACACTTGTCTCACACACTTTGTTTATCTTATGTAGCATTTCATCATCTATGAAGAGGAAAATTCTGAGACTTACGTTTGAACCGGTTTGAGAAAATGGACGCCAGAATAATGAATTCTATAATGATGTATATAATGGTATACGTAAATGTATAATGAGATAAGCGTCACAAAATATAAAAAAATAACACCTTTTTGTTGTAGAGGATAAGTGGAGCAACAGCAAATACAGATGTTATATAGCGCAGATAGCTTGGGAAGGCCATAGCTAAGATAGAGGACAAAGCCCTAAACAGAAACAGCACAGAAATCAATGGAGGAAAACTCTCCGCAACTAAGCGACCGTATTAAAGCGTATTCAAGAACACATTTATATTTGTGAAGTTGTAATTTTTCAGAACAAAGTTCTGTGAAATTTTAAAACCAAATTAATTAATCAATTAGAATGACATACAGAAAAATCTAATTCACGAAAAATATTACGCTACTACTAGGATTCGAACCCAGGTCTTTCCGGGGCCGGTGCTCTGACCACTAAGCTATAGTAGCCTTCTATGTTTCCGTGAACATATCGACCTTATATGTAATTCTCATTTTTATTAATTGATTAATTTTTATTATTATGTATTATTAAATTTCACTTCACGGAACAAAAGGTCGATATATTCACGGAACATAGAAGGCTACTATAGCTTAGTGGTCAGAGCACCGGCCCCGGAAAGGAAGTGACCTGGGTTCGAATCCCAGTAGTAACCTAATATTTTTTATTGAATTAGATTTTTCTGTATGTCTTTCTAATTGATGAATTAATTTGGTATTAAAGCATCTTCGTTTAAATTTGCTTTAAAGAAGTCAACAACACAGACAGCAATAAGCTGCTTCAGAAGTCAGTCTCGACCGCAGATCAATATAAAACAGTACAAAAATGTCAATACAGTGTTTTTTAGTACCGGAATGGTATATTGCAGCAGTGTGCGTTTGGAAAGCTCGCAGTCTGTACATAGCCGCAATGCGGCTGTGTATGTGTTGGTACACCACGTGACCGGAACGCGACAGCTGTACGATGTATTACCGGGTATCATTTTGGTACAAAGGGCACATGTTAATGGCACTTCTGTTTGTACTATACTCTGATAATTCAACGCGCACACGGATTAATTACGACGTAATTAATATCACAATGTACAGGAATATGCCCGATCGTTGGTGGAACATTGCTAAATTTACGCGACAATTTTTGGAAAGAATATTAGTGAATTTCATTTCATTCCCAACAAAAGCAATCAAATTAAAACGATTTTGGTTAGGACCGTAATTACTTTGGGAATAAAAGAATATCTTTCATACATCCAAATATACAAATTATGTTATTTGAAACATGCACTCGTGTAGCCAATACAGAATTTCTACAAAAAGTCAGTATGCTAGTATATCAATGATATATGTATATCAAAATTATTTCGAAATAAATGTCAAGATGGTGAGATGGTGCAACCTCTATTTTTTATTTATTTATCATTTTTCTAATTTTTACATATCAGACCCACAAAAAATCACGTGGATATTTCTCTATAGGTGCATCAATATATTTATATAAATTGTAAATTATAAACACCAGAATACATACATATGAATTAATACGTAAATCTTAAAAACTTAAATACAAATTTACAATACAATATAAGAAACAAAACAAAATAACCAAAATCAAAATAAGTCTCGTCTATTTAATAACATTTTCTTTCGTCTTTTGACCTTTTTTATTAATGTACTTTTTAACATAACATGGGATTTTGTTGAATATTTTTGGTGTGACATATTTCAATGTTTTGTCCATACTGATTTATCTTCTTCTTCTTCTTCATCAGCCTTCATTTTTCCACTGCTGGATATGGGCCTCTTTCTTATTTTTCCATTCTTCCCTGTTGTTGGCTAATTGTAGCCATTTATTTCCTCCCACAGCGACAATATCATCGGTCCATCTCTTTTGAAGTCTTCCGATGTCTCTTTTATTTTCCCAAGGTCTCCATTTCAGAACTCTGGGAGGCCATCTTGTAGAATCCTGTCTTGCAACGTGTCCTGCCCATTGCCATTTTAGCTTCGCTACACGATCCATGATATCCACTACTCTAGTTCTTCGCCTAATTTCGTCGTTTCTAATTCTATCTCTTAGGCTTACTCCAAGCATGGATCTCTCCATGGATCGTTGCGTGCATTTGAGCTTTTCTACACTTTTCTTTGTAAGAGCCATAGTCTCCAATCCATACGTCATCACTGGCAGTATGCACGATTCAAAGGTTTTTATTTTTAGGCTAATAATAATACTTATTTATGGCCTTCGGTATTTGTAGTCCTTTAACCATAAATCTGTTACTATGTTTATGAATCAATCTATGCTTGTATGTCCCATCTTCATGATATCGTGTAATTAGTTTGCACCACACAGGATAGCATTAATGGGCTTGATGAATATTTTACTAGTAAACTGATATAAAACGTGGATAATTTTTAAAATTGTGCATGGTAGGGTTGTCGTCTAGTTTTAAACATAATTATGAACGCCAAGTTACTTTCAACTATGCTTTATGCACTCCGCGAGATCGTGTGACGTTTGGCTGCGAGCGACTGGCGATTAACAGGTTGCGGTTGGCAGCGCGTTGCACTTTGGTCGCGCGGGCATTTATGCAATTAACATGAGATTAAAATTAATGTTTCAGTCAATTTTTGTGTTGGACGCAAGACCGCATATGTTCTGGGTCAGAACGAAGCAAATTGGGAAGGTTATTTATTATAGTCGTGGAAAATGAAACACAGGGGGCGTACTACCTGCAGCCTATTGCTTGCCCAACGTAACTTGGCGTGCGCCAAATTTTGAACTAAAACCCGCCCCGCCCGCACCCGGCGGTAACCCCTCGCCCTGTCATTCAGTTCATTCTCGTCTTTGAGCGCGAGCTGTGTCATCTTGATTACCAATATACACTGAACTATTATGTCCAAAACATCCTAAACAGTCCGGGATGGTGCAAGAACGGTTGCCAATGAAGTATTAAAGTTTTGCGAAGCTGAAAAAGCGAATAATTACCGTCTGACAGTTTGACAGATAGAACGGCCGCCTTTACTGCATGGTTTCTTTAGTGCTGCCCGTCCAAATTTCTGTATTTAATACGACACCGGTCACCGGACATTCTGTACATTATGTATTGTGTAATAAATTTACACCCTGACAACTTCTGTTACGCGACAGGGACGCCCTCCCTCGCACGCCTAGTTATAGTGGTACGTCTATACAGTGTGTTACTTAACGTAAGCGGCGTTCGGACTACTCAAGTTGACATGAGTCAACGTGGTGAAAGTTCATTTACTGCTATTGTATTAAATAAAAATTTTAGCTGGGTTTATTGTTGTTTCGACTGAGTTTTTAGCTGGAAATTTGAAATATTTGTCGATAACGTTTGGTAGTCACTTTTAAGTAAACTCGTGTGTTGGTTTCTGTCCTTACATTTTGTACAATATAAAACAGTAATGTCACGAAATGCTAAAAAGAATTATGCACTTTTGTCACTGTCGAAAAATCGAGAACGGCTTAGAGTGATCTACGGCCGTCGGGAGGCATCTGAAACATTCGAGAAAAACCTAGAAAAGCCTTGAAAACACTGGAACGTTCTCCTAAAGACTTGAAAGGTCTAGGAGGTTCGATACCAGCATTTTCAGATATAAATAGGAGCGCCGGCTGCGGCGGGAGAGTGGTTGTTGTCAGCGTTGACAGTTCGTTACCGAACCCGGAACCCTCGGTGTGAGAAGCCAGTTTCATACCCACTGTGCTACGAGGGCCGCCCAATTTAAATCAACTTATATTCATTAATTATAGCTACAGGTTTTGGGAAAAACCTTTCCATCTTCAGAGTGTTTTATAAATGTCAAAATATCAAAATGAATGATGTCTATTATTTTTTAGTTTTCTAAATTATTTATAAAATTATTTTTAAATATTATTGCTGAAGTTCTTGATTACACAAAATTATTGGAAAAAATGTAGAATAGGACTAGTAGTTCAATTTAATTGATTTTTAATAATATTTTGTTTACTTTTCATGATTTACTAATTTCTAATGATTCTAAATTATTCAATTCCAGACCAAAATTATTTATGTGAAAATGGAAAGTCCTAAATTTTTATCAAAACCGTGATCATTTTCTAATAAATGATTTGCACATTCAGAAAAACCATGATTATTCAGACATCTTGAATGCTCTTTTTTATTTATATTTATTTATTTATTTAACATAACATTACATTAAATTACATTACAAATATAATTATACAATAATAATTTATCATACAATCATATGATAAAATATGTAACTACCCAACTAGGCTGGCCTGTTTTAGGGCAAGTTATATATTTCATTTTAAAACACAATATTCGAATACAGGTACTCATTAGTATATATAATTAATTAATTATTTAAAGTTCAAGTAAATTAGTAAATTATAAAAATTAAATTAGATTGATACAATACAAATATTTTAATTAAATTAATACAATAAAAAGTTAAATTAGATAAATACATTACATAAATTAATACATTAGTCTAGCAGTAGTTTTCCAAATAAGATAATTAGATAATTTTTAACTGTTACATTAAAATTTAGACCGGTTTTTCCAATTTAAAACGCTGTACAATCTTTATATTTTTCGGAAGATGTTTTAAAATTTGATTTGAGGCAGTATTATAAAAATTGAACCTGGGTGTCGTGTGAGTCTGCCTCAACATTGCAACATTGGGGAAAAGGAAATGTTGTATGATCAGAGTAACAGTTTGGAAAGCGGCGGCGCGTCCCGTCTCGAGTGGGCGGCGCCATGGCAACCTCCGCACTCTACAACCATGTACTTCATGCACGCGTCGGGCGCAGCGCGCCAACAGCGCTCGGCCCAGCGGCCTTCCCTCTCCTCCCGAACACATCCCGCAAAAAGTATGTCTGCGCCCGACGCAGATTTACAGCGGGATTAACGACGGTTCCAAAGATGTTCCCGAAGAAGAGACGAATTATCGATCGTCGTCTACACTTCAGAAAATGGTCGAAATGGAGAAGAACGCTCAGATTTAAAAATCTATTCACGTGCTTCTTGGCGAAGTCGATAAGATGCTTACGTAGCGATCCAGTGGCCACGGATTCGGGCCTCATTACAAACTAGCAAGTTTTTTTTTTCTGATTTTTGGTAGTGCAGACGTATAGCTTGTAGTGCTAGGGCGTAAAATTAAGAAGAAAAAAAGCTTTTAATAATTTCATCTGACTTATATGACTATTGGTACTAGGACATTAATATAATATTTTAGATTCATTATTTGAGCACGAATCTACCTGTAAAGTATTATGGATTATCTCTATTAAGCTGCCAAGCTCACACACGAAATGTGTATTCTAAATAGACTGAAAAAATAAATACAAAGATATTGTGATATTTATTTTTAGCGAAATTTAAAATAAATTAAATTTAAATAATTATTATTAATGAAATTTAAAATGATTTAAATTTAATAAAAATTATTATTACTGAAATTTAAAATACAATAAATTTTAATGAATATTATTATTAAGTTCTGCGAGTTAACTATTTTAAGTGTTACAGCTGTTTCGGCTTGCAATACCATTATATGTATATTTTTTTGTTATCCTGACGAAGAATTCAAAACATGTTGAATTTTTCCAATAATAAAAAAGTGGTGTAAACAAAGTTTAATTCTATAAATTATAAATAGATTTAGTGATAATTCTTTAAGGTGAAATTCTTGACACAAATTTTATATTATTTCACTTCCCACAGTTCTTGCGAATAAAATCTTTGCGTTACGGATAGAACTCTGAATAAATACGCGCGCCTTCAGTTCTAAAAGCCCACATTATTAACCGTCTTAAATAAGGCCAATAATAATTTCAATGGAATCCAATCGCTTGCGCATTAATTTCTGGAGGCTTTACTCCGGAAGCTCCCCCAACTCCCGCGCGGTGCCGCAATAAATCAAAGTCGAACAGACAAAATAATCTGCCCGAAAAGTTCCCGAGAAGACGGAGATAACAGCAGCATCCCCCACCCCGAGATCATTACAATTCCACTAATGATAGGGCGGACATAAAGAGGTGAATTACCATAGCGCAAAACCTGAAGGCGCGCCTCCGAAAATAGCCCTGGGTCGGTGTAATTGAGACGGAAAATTGTTCCAGGCACGCTTGCCTAACTCCTACTAAGATGCTGGCCATATATTCATTCCTCCTTCTTCTTCTTTGGCCCGTGTCAATCAATGTGTGGAGACCCGCTCCCTCCGGTGTGATCGCATCAAGCCATGTATTCAGTAGGGGACAAATCACCTACGTGACGTTGCAACGTCGCGCATATCTCTACGTGCCGTGGCAACGTTGCCACGCGCACGGTACCCGAGCGAGCTCACCGCGACATTGCGCCGCGCGTCAGTACCACGTGGTATGTTTACAAGTGAATGCGCATGCGCTGTATCCATCAACACGACATAAGTGTGGGAAAACGAAATTGTTCTCCAACTCATCGAGCTCTGCCAAAGCCATACAATGTTGTGGGACACTTCAAACCGTGAATGTAAAAATAAAACAAAGAAAAACGACGTGTGGGAGAGCATAGCAAAAGATCCGTCAGACATTCGATACACGCATACGATTCGACATACGCAGCTGTCATCATAACCTCATCGGGCGACAAGTTATATGTCAGTCCCGGTGTGTACACGTCAAATGACCGCGTCATTGTCCCCCAAAACATGAGCGTAGATGTTGATGACATGCCATTGACGTGCCGCGCGGAATGTTTCGCGATTTGTCCCCAAGTGAATACATGGCTTTAGTCAACACGGTGCCCTACCACATGCAACAGAATGCACAGGGTAAGTGTACCGCGCCGTTTCCGACAGCCACATGAGCAGCGAACCATCACGGCTGGCACTACTCATTCTTTCCTCGGAACCCGACTACGCCAGCAGCAATACCGCGTATATTCCGCGACACAGAGTGATTAATTATGGAATCGAAACTTTATATTATTAGTTGATATGGGAGATACACTGCACCTCAATGTATCTCCCACATAAATTAACATGATTATTTTAATTTTAATGCTCGTTATTTTGGCGGCGGTTGATCTGTTCTACAACTTCAGCTGAAGAGAGGCTGACTTCAGAGATTGGCGACTACTGTTCAAGTTGTCCCAGATACAGAGCTCTTGAAGATACAGAGACGCAATGTTATGTGTCACCTTGTAAAAAACTAACCCATAAAAACCTTTTTTTTAGTATACTCCCTTTCTCATTGAAACAGATTTCGCGCCTACTCCACGCGTCGGGCTCGAAAATTAAACAATATATAAACCGTTAAATTTAAAAAATCCAAAAAAATTTAAATGAAAATTTGTTAGATCATTTTTATCGTCGCCACGAGTCTGCCTGCAAAGTTTCAGCTCGACTGGATCACGGGAAAAGGGATAAAAATCGATCCAAAGTTTTTTCGGCAGACAAGCAGAGGCTACGAGTTAAAAGAAAGAGAGTAAAAATGAACATTAACATAACAAGCAATATGAGGCGAACATGCGACTAGAACTTACTTACTTGCCATCACGATGGTAAGCTAAGAGGGTAGAGCGCCACAGTCTTCTGTCCTGACATAAAACTGTCCCTTCATCCACATTCATACACCTTCGCATGCAAGCTCGACAGTTGTTGAGGCTTCTAACGGGACCATCTTTCAGTATCTGGTTAATCTGGTCGTGTCACGGCGTGACGTGATGTGACAAGAAAGTGTAGATGTAGAAGTGTAGTTAGATGTGACAAGAAAGAAGTGCAAATTAAATATCTAACGCAGAGACATCGATGGAGAGACACATATTTATTATATGCCAAAGATTTGACAAAATTTTGTGCTTTATATTTAATGTGGTGAAACTTTATACAAAATTCTGAACAAATTACTTGGCACTTGGTAGCGTTATTTATGGATACGGAGGTTTTTTTTTTTTTTTATTATATCGGTACGCCAACACTTTATTAAAAGAAAAGTTTACAAAAAATTTACTCCCTAGTTAATAAGTTGCCAACTTTTCTTCTGGATAAAATATAAATGCACAGCCATGGTGATAGAGAATTATGTAAGGGAGGAGATTTGGGATGGGGTGACCCAAATGATCTCATATATGATTTTAGCGATTCTAGAAATTTTTAGGCATGCGTGTATATACACCAGGCACTTTATAAACCGAACATGTGTGTGAGGGTATACATTATATTATATTTTTAATATCATCCCTTAGACGTATGTGTGTCAAATACATTTACGATAGAGTAAAGAATGAAGATATTAGGAACGAATGTAAAGCTGATCTTAACATAGTTAATAGAATCAAAAAAGGGTCGCTCAGGTGATTTGAGCATGTTGGGCGATTGCATGAGGAAAGAATGGTAAGAAAGATATACAACGCAAGTGTTGACAGTGCCAGAAAGAGAAGGTGACCGCGGAAGACGTGGCACGACCAGATTAACCAGGTACTGGAACTTGGTCCTGTTAGAAGCCTCAACAACCGTCGAGCTTGCATACGAAGATGTATGAATGTGGATGAGGCGAGAGTTGTATGTGTCAGGATAGAAGAGTGTGGCGCTCTATCCTCTCTGCTTACCCCTACGGGGAAACGGCGTGATGGTAAGTAAAGTATAGGTATGTTATAAGAACACAATTACTGGATTTTGTCCCCAGAGGGATGATTAAGTAATTAACATAAATTATAGAAGGCTCACAGAGACGAAGCTATAAATATGAGAAGCGTGTACGGAAGTCTTTTTATACGATAACCTAGGGCTTACCACTTGTATGAATTGGCTTAAGTGATCACTCTACAACTCTACACAATGCAACGTTCACCAAATCTGTCTGAATCTTTTGTTTATTTGTACGGACTATGCTAGAGACATCTGTAGTCTTTTCACGTGATTTTTTTCAGCGATCACTTAAGCCACCTAAGATTAATTGTGAACCTGGGCCATCGAATAAAAAGACTTTCACACACGTTTCTCATTTTCATAGCTACGTCTCTGTGAGGCTTCTGTAATTTATCCTAATTCTGCTTAATATTTTTTAAACACAGGTTAACATGACAGGTGACTTCCCAAACAGATTGCGTGTCATACTCTAATTATCTAAAGTTTTAATTATATGGTTTGGAAGTGAAGCCTGGAATTGGCAAAAGAGGAATGAAAGTAGATTGAACGCTTGTGTGGAAAATCTTTGGTCGATTGAGTAAGGAATGAACCAATTAGACGTGAATGCAATGCTGGCTGTAGTGTGGTAGAAATAATAAAGAAAGGAGTGCCGAGATGGTTTGGTCATGCGGAACGTACGAACGAGGAAAGGATGGTTAAGAAAATATATGAGGCGAGTGTTGAAGGCAACAGAAATAGAGAGATCAGATACAACAGGTGTTAGAGGATGGCCCCGTTAAAAGCCGCAACAACCGTAGAACTTGTATGAGAAGATGTACGAATGTGGCCGAGGCAAAAGTGGTGTGCCAGGATAGAAGAGTGTGGCGTTCAATCCTCTCTGCCTACCATTGCGGGGAAACGGCGTGATGGTTAGTTAGTTAGTTTAATTATAAATAGTTTTTTCAAAATTTACGGACAGACAGACAAGGAAATTGTTATATTAAGATGTCTGGATATGGCTACGTAATGTACTGCGCATTGTGTGAGACAGAAAGGGGTGTGGCTTCTCATCCTCTTTAATCAACTTTGCGAAGTCCAGGGAAGGACGGGTGGGTGGGTGTGGGGAAGACGGGCTTACGAAATCAAGTAACGAATTTTCGGAAAAGTAGATTTATTTCTGCCCCGTTTTCTGCAAAATAGTGGTACAGACAGTTTTTTCCCGCAAGACCCGGGTGTGGGAATTTATTCAAACGAGTCGTGCTCTTTTTGGCAGCCGTCCACTTTGTCAAAAGTGGCGCAGTGCGTAGCCGACTACTCGCGGAGCGTAGCAGTGCTGCTACGGTATATAGTACACTATTATTATTCTCCGAAGGCAGCCCCGATTCCATTTAAGCTGTTTCTAAAAAAGTACACTTGGGCCTCGAATAACACGGATGAATAAATTGGAATATTTTTGTACAACACGCTTTTTATAACACGGTTTCAGAAAAATAAATGAATTAAATAATGTTCGATTTGTAGATTGCGTCCATGACAGAACATACCATAAGTCGTGATGATCTCACTCAGCACGTTGAGACTTGTCAGTTTCGTTTCAATTAATCGAAACTTTGAATGAAACTACCACAATTAATGACTCAGAAAGCAGTTGCAGCGAGGTAGCTACATGTTTTACATAAAAAACTATAAATGAGGGCTTGAAATTGGCTATTAAATTAGAAAAAAAAATATTGAAAAGGATCCTATAATGGAAAGAAGTTCGAAATTCAAGAGGGAATTACAACAGATTTTGGAAACTTATAAGCAAATATGTAATGGTTTATACGCTAAAAAAAAGGCTAAAACCACAACAAATTCAGAGCCCTCATCCGACGATGAAAACTCACAACCGATGTCGAAAAACAGTAAAAATTAAGAATTATTCTAAGTAATAGCAGTTATGAATGAATGCCACATTATAATTATTTATTTATATATGGCTTTTTACATCAATAAACTTAATATGAACATATTAAAAAAGAAGAAAAAAGAGAAGACTATACAAATATCCCTATAAAAAATACATGATTACGATTAAAATAAATTATATTATATGTGTTATCAAAGTCTTTTTTCAATAAATATGTAAATTTATATATTTTTATTAATAAAATAAAGTACGTATTCATATAAACTATTTCGATTTTTTTTTTGGAACGCAAACCCTTTGTATGAACTTCAAACCTTGTATAACACGGATTTGTATTACACGAGGTTTTTGTGGAACCATATAACCGTGTTATACGAGGCCCGAGTGTATAGTCAGAAGAAAAAAAAACAATTAATTAATCAAACTGCGGAAAATCTAAACGCGAAACCAAAACGTGTTGGCAGTGAAAGTACTCGTATGTGCGGGAAATCAATTATCTTGCTGTATTTAATAGCACTATTTTTAACTTCCTTTCTTTTAACTCGTGGCGTCTGTTTGCTTGACGAAAAAACTTTGGATCGATTTTTAACCCCTTTCCCGCGATCCAATCGAGCTGAAAATTTGCAAGCAGACTCGTGGCGACCATCAAGAAGATCTATCAATCTTAGTATAATTTTGGATATTTTAAATTTTTAATGGTTTTTTCATACAAGCTGTACGGAGATTCCGACGCATTTGGTAGACACGAAACCCGAAAATGAGAAAGGGAGTGTTGTAATAAAAAATAATAATAATTATAGTATAATTTTGAATTTTTCAATTTTTTAATAGTTTTTTCATACAAGTTGTATGGAGATTCCGACGCATATGGTAGACACGAAACCCGAAAATGAGAAAGGGAGTATTGTAAAAACTTGGTTTTTATGGGTTACTTTTTTTATATGAATACATATCGGAAAATCTGTATGTCTGAAGCACCAACAACTCTCGAAGCGCTCTGGCTTCGTGATATTCGCGTTGCTTATGTTCTGGGTCAACGCGACTACATTAAGCTCGCTATGTCATCTCCATCAAAAGATATAAAGCTTTTGAATTATCCAATAGCATGTTAAAAATATCTTTGTTCATTTTATCTTGTGACCTAGGTATATATATTCATCTACTATTTCAATATTATTATCATTCATAGTGATGACTTTGTTCCCCATAACTATGGAGATATATATATATATATATATATATATTGAGACTATGGCCCTTACAAAGAAAAGTTTAGAAAAGCTCAAATGCACGCAACGATCCATGGAGAGATCCATGCTTGGAGTAAGTCCAAGAGAATTAGAAATGATTAGGCGCAGAACTAGAGTAGTGGATATCATGAATCGTGTAGTGAAGCTAAAATGGCAATGGGTAGAACATGTTGCAAGGCAGGTTGCTACAGATGGCCTCCCAGAGTTCTGAAATGGAGACCTTGGGAGAATAAAAGAGGCATCGGAAGACCTCAAAAGAGACGGGCCGATGATATAGCCGCTGTGGGGGGAAAGAAATGGCTACAATTAGCAAACGACAAGGAGGGATGGAAAGAGAAGGAAGAGGCCTATTCCAGCAGCGGAGAGACAAAGGCTGATGAAGAAGAAGAAGATGTTAAAAATACGATAAATATGATAATTTATGTTTATGATAACACATATGTTTCATATTTTTCGATTGTTCAATAAAAAAAAAGATTTCTAAAAAATAGTGTTTTTAGCCACGGAGAAAATGTATTCAAATGAGACTCTGAGAATTGATTAAAATTAAATTATTTGTGCTGACTTCATATGTTTCGGCTTTATTCTTTCTTGCAAGCATATTTTATCATTTTGAGAGGGAATATAAATCGAAACCCATAAGAATGCAAGCCGGGTAAGCTAATCAATTATAAAACTTATTCGAACGTTTCTATAGAGTTAAACATACTCAAAAAAAGTAGTCGACCCATTAAATCTTTCTGGTTATATTCAAATTCAATTGCATGCCTTTTCAGCGTTTTACATAGTAGCAAATATAATCATTTTTCTGAATTGTCTAATCAACTTTTAGAGACAGACAACGCATTTGAAAATGAATACATCTCTCAAATTTTACATTGTTTTCCCAAAAGGAGGTTTTAGTTTAGATAATTTATAAAAGTTACAAAATAAAAAATCTTTTAACTAATAGCCAATTGAAAATAACGAAAAACCCGTTATTTAATGTGATATCCTCCGCCGACCACTACCACGATGAGCTCACATCCACGCCAGATAGATGATTGCAAACTTTATTTTATGGATCAGTTAGTATGCGCCCGTCTTGACGAAGATACATCAGAATCGGAAGCGGTCGACTTTAAATTGATCAATGCAGTTTATACAAAGATACGATACAAAGAAAGGAATACGTCAAACTATTTTTCTTGACAATTCGTGACATTATTTATTACAAAAAGTTTGTGTGGTGTTAATATGAAAGATGTTCACAAAAAGTCACGCTTAATCGACGACTTAGAATGGCCTTAGCAACGCTGCTCTTTTGCCAGAAAAAAATCAGCAAGAAAAAAGTAACCCATAAAAACCAAGTTTTTATTATACTCCCTTTCTTTGTAAAATATAACAACAATTAAAGACGAATTAAAACATATAACATAACACTAAACTTACAGTACTTTAATATATTTCTAAAATGTCAGATGTTTTGAGCTTTGATAAGACACTTCATGCTTTGAAGATTAAGTTCTAAAAACATTTGTCAGTCAATTTAGATTTTCGACATTCGTAGTGAAGTACCTATTATGTACACCGACGGAGTAATTCAAATTTAGAAAATATTCCGCGAGGTTATCGGGCCGCCGTTGCTAATCCAACTTTTCTAATGATTCCAATTTGAAAAAACCAATAAAAAATTATAAAAATCCGAAATTATACTATAATTATTAATTTTTTTTAACGAAAATTTGATAGATCATCTTGATCGTCGCCACGAGTCTACTTGCCAAGTTTCAGCTCGATTAGATCACGGGAAAAAGGTCAAAAATCGATCCAAAGTTTTTGTTGATGGCAAGCCGGCAAGCAAGCAAGCAAGCAGACGCCACGAGTTAATATAAAGGGAGTAAAAATAAATGATTACTGCTATAAAAAAATATATATTCCAGAAACCCCCAGAAGACTTTTCTGTAGAGATAAAAATACAGAACGGTCGAGGTGAATTTCCTTCAATCATTTGACGGAAAATTATCCGGATCAATATCAATGAGGCGGACGCTATTGAAAGGGAGGTAGATCAGAAAAAGGTAATGGGATTCGCGTGTAAGTATGAGAAGTAAGGCGTTTGAAAGGATATTAGATTTTATTGTGATCATTGGTGGCTTTCTTGATTCCCTACAAACCCCGGGGATATTCCGAAAAAAAGATTATCGACTTCGAATGTGAAGACCTTTTCGACATGGTTTGTAAATTCAGTGGTTTAACCTAAAATTGAAGGTGAACATTTATGAACAACTCCGAATAATATTTTTAAAGCGTAGAGAAAAGGTTACCGAAGGCGCATACATGTATTGGGTCTATCTATTGAAAGTGCATAGTAATATATGTTTATTTATTCAATGCTTACAAATGTTTACAATGTTTATAGTGTTTACAAAATTAATTAAGATTTTTTCATTGTTACAGAGGGTCTTTGCAGCAAGTAACACTACATTAATTTGACGCCCTGCCTGCTAAACTAGTAATTTAATGTATTATAGCAGACAGTGCTCTTCCAGTAGTATATGTTCAAGAATATTTATTATTTATATAAAGTAGTTATTTTGTGAATCAATCTTAGTACCAATAAAAATAAGTAATAGTAATAATTAATTGTTGAATAAAAAATGATCTAAATTGAATAGTTAATAAAATAAAATAATTAAAAGTATTTAAAAATATGAAAGTAAACGTTCATATAGGTACTAGTAATTTTCAAATTTTGGTTATATCTTGGCGTTTTAACAGGTTTTGGGCATGCTTCCTTCCCTTTTCGTGCAGCCAGAATTTCGATTTTATTATACATATTAGTATATATTTAATTAATCGATCAATGAACTTTTGATACATTTGGTGTAGAAATTCTGTGGACGGGAATCGATGAATTCAGAATCGGGAATGAATGAATGAATAAACTAAAGTATACTCTTGTTAATTATATTTAAAAAAAATAAGTTACAAATAGTCCCATACGGCCCACGCGTAGAAAATTTTAACATCAAGAAATCTTGACAACCAACAAAAATTAATCGAAGCTTTTATTTATTTTGTTAACTTCTTTTGTTTTCAATAATCTTCGTAGTCAAGGAAACAAATCCTGTATAATACAACGCGATCAAAATTTACAAAATATGTAAAGATCGTGGTGTATATAAAATAGCCAATGAATGACTTGTGACGTCTCTAGTGCATTTAATTTTCTGTGTAGATACTCACCGGGTTTCAGAATTAGATTGTAGAAGAAGTAATTGATCTACTGATTGGTTACAGTAGGGAAGGAAAGGTGGGGGGCACAGAGTATTAATTAATTCAAGGTATATGGTAGATAAGTCCCAAACAAGGATTCTATGTTTCTTTTTAAAAGTTTTGCAATGCAATAAATTGTAACGAAATAAAATAAAACCATGGCCAACCCTAAATCACAGTAAGAATTTTCGGAGACGCAAGAGTTGAGACGTTCCGAGACGTAATTTTATTCCCTTTCACGAGACAAACTTCACAGGTCACAGAAAGGCCAAACTCAAATTTAATACATTTAGCTATCGAATTTCTGGCGAGGTGCACGGTGGGCGGAATGAAATGGCGCGTATAGACTGAAATACTTAAAAAGACAAAGCTAACTTGGCGGCTTTCATGATTCCTAAGCGATTTAACTTGCGCGAACAAAGCGAACACTTCCCCCGCAGTCCCATTCCCTCCCTCCTCGAAACTTTTAGAGATATTAATGGATTTCATATTTTTGTCTGGCGGTGTTTTTCTATTGCTTGCCTCCGCCGCTGCCAATAAAATAATAAAATAAATCACTTAAACGCCCCCTGCAGCGCAGACATTATTTTAACGATAGTAAGATATTGAAAATCGACGCCGAAAAATATGACTTGACATTGAAAATGCGGCATCGACCGACAATATTATATGTATCACTGTAATGGCTCGTTAAAGATTAAAAAAAGTAACCCATAAAAACCAAGTTTTTATTATACTCCCTTTCTCATTTACTAGTAGAAACTGGTTTGGCGCTTAACCTACGCGTTGGGCTTCGGTCGGGCGACGATACGAAAGGGAGTAATAAAAATGTCAAAAAATCCAAAATTATTCTATAATCAGATTCCGTGTCTACCAGACGCGTTGAAATATTTTCATGCGACTTAGTAAGTTGTATGAAAGAACCATTAAAAATTTGAAAAATCCAAAAATTTAATAATTTTTTTTAACGAAAATTTGACAGATCTTCTTGATCGTCGCCACGAGTCTGCTTGCAAAGTTTCAGCTCGATTGGATCACGGAAAAAGGGTTAAAAATCGATCCAAAGTTTTTTCGTCAAGAAATCAAGCAAGCAGACGCCACGAGTTAAAAGAAAGGAAAAAGGAAGTAAATATAGCTATTCTATGACTATTAAGATTTTCTGCATATTGATTAGGATTATAACATTGAAAATTATTTGAAACAAATAAGGTAAATCAATTTTTGAGTAAGATCCTATTAAAGGCTTCACCCTCAAATTTACTCAGGCGCATGTGTGAAAAATGTTACGAAGAATGGATATATTAGAAAGAAATTTAGGTCTGAAAGTAGCTGAAGTTTTGGGAAGTGGATAGTACGAGCGAGAAGAGTGTGATAAAGAAAATATATGAGGCCGATGTTGAAGGCGGCGCGACCAGAGGGCGTCCGCAAAAGACCTGGCATGGTCTGATAAACCAAATGTTGGGGGACGGCTCAATTTAAAGCTTCAGTAACCGAAAAGCGTGCATGATTATTCGCATAGAAGCACACATCTCACATAAAAGCGCATATGATATAATCTCAATATGTTTTCTATCGCTGATTTAGTCTTCAGTATTCTTAATAGTTTTGGACAATAAAGATGGATTTAAAACAAGGAAAAAATATTAAAATATACGACAAAAATCTTCTTAGGTACATTCTGCTATATGAAGGCAAAGTGCGAAGCAGTATAACGAAATAGTAGGATATGGTTGAAATGATTTTAATTTCAAGACACACCAAGCCGATGACGCGCGTTTTAATGAATGATGGAAGCTAAGGTAATTTCAAAATTGAAATGCTCGCATCATGAGCCAGCGTTGTGAAGCACTTAAAAAAATTGTGAAAAATAGTTAAAATAATTAAAAAATGCTGCTGTTTAAAATACGACATTATAGTAGGAGTAGCTTGTTGGTCTTGTGGTTAGGACTCTCGCCTCGTGATCTAAAGGTCGCGGGTTGGAACCTCACTCCAGACAAGCAAGTTAGTTACATTTTCATAGCACAAGCGTTTAGCTTAGTTTGAAAATAGTAAGAATATTAAATTAAAACTAAATCTAGAACGTCTAATTCAGGTTCAGTGATGTACAAGATACCCAATACAAAGAATCTGGAATACAAAATGCAAGATACTTTAAAATCAAGTATTTTAAATACCAGATGCAAATAAATTTATAGAATGGTATCTGAAATACTAGATACAAAATAAGTTTTTTCCAAATTTTTTTTAAAGATAAAATCCTTTTGTAAGTACTTACTTACTTACTTACCATCACGCCGTTTCCCCGTGGGGGTAGGCAGAGAGGATAGAGCGCCATACTCTTCTGTCCTGACATACAACTTTCGCTTCGTCTACATTCATACATCTTCGCATGCAAGTTCGACGGTTGTTCAGGCTTCTAAAAGGACAATCTTCCAGTATCTGGTTAATCTGGTCTTGCCACGTCTTCCGTGGTCGCGCTCTCTTTCTGGCGCCGTCAACACTTGCATCATATATCTTTCTTACCATTCTTTCCTCATTCATTCGCTTGCCCAAACATGCCCAAACCACCTGAGCGACCCTATTTTTATTCTCTGTATTATGTACGATCAGCTTTACATTCATTCCTAATATCTTCATTCTTTACTCTATCATACATGGATTTACCACACATGCGTCTAAGTAAACACACTTTTGTAAGTAAACACATTTTATTGAATGTAAGTTTATTTTTCTACGTGAATTGATACAAGATAAAATATTATATTTTTAAGGTTTTAATTGAGACTTAAGTAAAACCAGTTCTTCAAATATTTTGTCGCTCATTTTTCTTCGATGAGGTTTCATTATAGGTACATCATCGGAAAAAAGTATCTTAGCAATCTTAGTATTTACAAAATACTAAGATACCAAAAGAATATATCTAAATACAAGATACCAGACGAATATTCAAAAAAGTATTTGAGATACAAGACGAAAATGCGTATTTTGCATCTTGTATCTGTATTTCAAATACTTGAATCTTAGATAAGTCACATCTCGTTCAGGTTGTAATAAGAACGACAATATCTTCAGGCTGTATTGAGCGATTAAAACAGGGGCCAAAACAGGATATGTAATTATAGGTTAAAGAATCGCAATTTCAAAAATATGAATAAAGGTCGGTTTAGTATCTAAAGGCTTTAAGGGGGGGGGGGGGGTAAGGTTAATTCGTACAAAAAAAGGCATGTTTTTGTGAATTTTTTGTGACGACACAGTTAAAATCTCTTTATTAAAACCAATGGTACATTAAAGTATGACTTTTAAAGAATATTGTGTAAAATTTTCAAGACGAAATATTAAAAAATACGGCAATGGCAGCAATTATTCGGACGTGTCTCGGAAAAAAGTAAAATTGCGGTGTCCATCATAACTTGGTGCTACATTATCTGAAATCAAAAAATCAAAGTTCATTCGTTAGATAATAGGTTTTCCCAGGTAACGCTAGAAGGGATTTTTGAAATTTCAATTTTTCAATTTTTTGGAACACTTTGAAGGAAAAAACGCGATTTTTTGCGAAAAATATCGACTAATTCGTTATTAAAAAATAAAAATTAATAACAAATTTGAAAAAAAGTCTCCAGCGTTACCTCGTAAATTATGTACAGAATTAGTGTTCAAAATTTCAAAAGGAGCGGTGCAGTAGTTTTGAAGTTATGATGGACACCGACTTTGAAAACGTGAGATGTGGGGAATACGCTTTAAAGTTTTTCACACTGTAAAATTCAAAATAAAACTCAACACTTATTTTATACTTACACATAATCGTCGATGCCATGTTCAGACAGCAAAGAGCTTTCATCATCAGCATCTTTTTGTCTCTTAGCAGCCCGAGCAGGTATAGAAAATCAGTCTGAGTATCGCTCAAATGATCATAATTTCGTCAATTTTGCTCCGATTGACTTGAAATTTTGACACAATATTCTTACGATGTTATATATTCATTTAAAAATTAAAAATAAAATGCAAAAAAAAAAGTTAAAAACCTTACCCCCCCCCTTAAATCATTATAAGGCCGGCAGCGCGCGCGCCGCTCTGGGGTAGGAAAAGTCGTGAACAAAGTATGTTTGGTTCACTAATTTGCAATTTCCTGAAGGGCGCGCCTAATGGAGGCTCGCACCCAACGGGTTAAGGGCGGACCGAACAAATGATGTACAGCGGCAGAGGAAAATCGGATAACCCCGCCAGTACGTTAGTTGCATGAGCATCAAAAATGTAACCTTTACCAGAGAAAAATAAAATATCATTAAGAATATTTTGAGTTTGTTCAAATCTTTCAGAACAGTGCTGGATTTCTTGTCACAGAGACATCATTAATCAATTAATGTATATATTAGATGTCTCGGGGAATGAAAATGCTTGTGTACAGACTGCGTGGAAGGATATTCACAACACACACGTAAAACGTGGCACGCAATTCAAATATATACAGCTTCCAAAAAATTAGTAGACATGGTATATGCTATCATGGGTGGAAATGGCGAACGTTACATTGTGTAAAGTGATCACTTAAGCCAACCATACGATAGGTCGTAAGTCCTATGTACACCCAAAATACTTCTATACCTACTTTCCCATAAAAAATACAGTTTCGTCTGTGTGAGACATCTATAATATACATTAATTGAAATTATCATTACTTTATATTGAATGCAAACATATTAATTCAGCCGTGAAAATATTAATTTGTGTTTAAAAAATAGCAAACTAATATGACGACACGTTAATAATTTATTTATGCATATACAGTAAATAAGCCTTTTATAATAAAAAACGTAATAAATATATCGGCGATAAAATTGTTAGCAAGAAAATAAAGACTGGTTTTGATAGATTAAAAAGAAAAAAAAATCAATATTTAAAAATTATAAAAACAGAGTCGATATTATATGGAATCATGTGCAACGGTTTTAATAATATTGGATTTCTACGTATAAAAAGCCTTGCATTAAAAATTTCTGTACTACTCTATACATTACCAAGTATCTAAATTCTGCAGAGTGGCGACTTATATTCCGCACTGGGAATATTATTGGTACAATAAAATAGTTTAGGTGCTCTTATGTTTCTATTAGATGCATATTTAGTTGTATAAATTTAGGTGTATAAATCCGATATTTTTAGTCTGCTTTGGTAAGGTTCGCAAATGAGTCAAAAATAAGAACAAAAAGTAATTTTCTTATTTAAAAGTATTTTTATTTTTATTTTATTAATTACACGGCTTAATAGCCTTTTACAACAGGTTTATACATAATTAAAATACAACAAACGATTAAATGTAAAAGAAAAATAAAGGGTATAAATGTAAAAAAGTATGTATACATAGTTTAAACATAATGAGGTTAGACACATATGTAAAAAAGTATATATGCAAAAAAGTGTAAAGTAGTGATCTCAGAAATTTTTACTCACCGATAATATAGCAATATTAAATTTGAATAACCAGGTATATATAAAAAATTTAAGACATTATATAAAAATTTAATATTTTGAAAAGAAATGATCATGAAGTATGAAAAAATGTCATATGCTATGCGTTATACGATAGAGCGAGGAATGAAAAAATAGAAATAGAATGGTTGCTGAGATGGTTTGGAACGAATGATCTAGGACAGAATGAGCAAAAACTCCCATAACGGTCTTTCTCATTCCTTTCTTTATTTTACTTCAAAGTACGTTGCATAATAATAATGCAACACGACATAGTTAACATCAAAAAGCCACTATCCACACAGTGCAAACCTTTCTATTTAATAAAAAACTAAAAGAAATTCGTAAGAGCGAGAGGACGATAAAAAATATAAGGCGAGTGTTGAACGCGATAGAAACAGAGGGCGTCCGCGCCCGACCTTTCATGATCTTGGAGAAGGGCCCTGTTAAAAGCGTCAACTACAGAAGAGCGTGTGTGAGAAGGTGTATGAAGGTGGACGAGGCAAGAACAGTGTGCCAGGATACCAGAGTGTGGCGTTCTACCCTCTCTGCCTACCCTTGCGAATAAACAGCGTGATAATAAGTTATATCAATGTTCAATACATTGCATTATTAAATTTATCGATATCTAAAATAAAGTTCTGCCGATTGCATAGCTAGTTTAATTCAGGAGTATTTAACAAAAGTGAAGCAAAAGAGCTCTTTACTAACTCTTTCTCATTCAGTTTATAATACAATTAAAAATTAACGAACTTGAAACGTTTTCCAGACAAGGCGCTGGCTAGTGTAACGATTTGTATAACATTATTAATAAAAAATGAATAATAAGATTTTACTTTACATATTTTTATATTGTTTTACATGACAGGTAAAATATAATAATTATAACATAGTCAAATAACATCCATTAACAATAATAATAATTATTATATTTAATTTGAATTTTGTTCTTGCATTAATCTCAAAAATTTTTAAAAATGTATTAATGGAAGAAATATTTAAAATAAACTTAAATTTAAATAATATTTTAATTTTGTTTCAGTCTTCTTTCGTATAAATATGTTACTTTTGGTGCAATGCTCTGTGTCTTCATTTAGAAGTCGTCTTTAATGTATGGTTTGCTAATAATTCTCCGGCTGAAAAATTATGAGTATTCGTCTTTCTTTGTCCGTCAATTTCATTTCTGTGGAATTTTATCTATTTTATTCCTAAGGGCTAATTGTCTGAATAATAGAAAAAATAAATGTTTTCACTATTACTAGCTTTATTATTAAAAATTATTAAATTCAACTTTTCTTTGAATCGTCTTAAAACTTCTGTAATGTATTTTTTCGGTCCAGCTTACTTTATCGGTCCAGTTTATAGGAAATTTTGTGTAATTTGTAACGATTACTATGCATAATAGGGCCTACCCTAGGCCGGAGGTAATAAGTATCGAATAGGGGCAGGCTGGACAGGGGCGTGTCCGCCCAGAGCCGATTGGCCAGGTGAAAATTAAGAAGGGCGCAACCAGCGGAAAGGGTTGAAATGTATTTACACACAGCACAGAAAATTAATTTAAGATACATAATATGAAGCAATTTTTTTTTGTATCGCTGATGCGTGAATTCTAGTACCAGCACTGCTATATAGGAGTGAAGACTGAATCTGGTGGAAGAAAATGAAAGTAGACCGAATGCAGTGAAAATTTGATAACGTATATACCTGTGAGGCATGTCTGTTATATTATGAAGAATACACAAATTAGGAAATAATGTAAAGAATTTAAAAAGTGTCGCTTAGGTGGTTTGGTCTCGTGGATCGCATGGATGAGAAGAGAATGGATATATGAAATAGAGAGGAAGACATGGCGCGACCATGTGAATGAGACGAGAGTTGTGACAGATATGATCTGTATGATTATGAAAATTTTATTTGACTTTTATAAGAGCGAATGAATTTTTGATATTCGATATATGTTGCTTTCATGATTGTCCAACATTTTACAGAATGCAAGTCAAAAATACTGAATAAACAATGCAAAACTTGATAGAGCTTATCTCCATAACTACTGAAATATGAACAGTGACGTCAGAACATTTTCAATTCATAATTTAGGCAGGAATCTACCTGTTAGGTAACTAATTGCGAATCAAAAAATCGAATAGAAGAAGGCACATAATTGTTTCGGAACAGTCTGCAATAGTCTGGAAGGAACTCATATACAACAAAATACGCCGAAAAGATCTAGAACGCGAATGGTTACAAATTACGTAGAAAACGCGCATAAGGTATGGCTAGAAATGGCGTAATAACGTTTTACTGTAGACGGGTGAATATTCAGAAGTACGAATATAAAGTATTCCAGAGACAAGTTGAAGATTCTCGAGTGACTAACGCGAAATAAGTGAATTAGTGAATTACAAAATAGTGTAAAAATTAATTGTGTATCCAATAAATATTTCTAAATAATCGAACATGAATTAATTTCAAGTGTTTCATTTGTCCCTCACCACTGCGACCTCTTATAATATATTTTTTATTAATAAATAATTAGTATAAAATTTCTAACCTCATAATTTTTTTTTTTAAATAGAGATGCGAACACGGAATTCGTGTCACATAAATATTCTTACTATTTTCAAATTAAGCTAAACGCTTGTGCTATGAAAATAGGACTAACTTGCTTGTCTGGAGTGAGATTCAAACCTGCGACCTTTGTTGGATCACGAGGCGAGAGTCCTAACCACAAGACCAACAAGCTACTCAAAGACCATAATATATTGAAAATATTTGAGTACGTTTTGAAGCTTGCGTTTTTGGAGGTTTTTTTAAAATTGAATGTTACCACTCAACTAGCCAATGCACGCGTTCCTGAGTGTCCGTCGACTTTATCAATAAACTCATTCCGGCACTGTGTTAGCGCCGTTGTGCGGCATAGTGCAGCCGACGCGCGCATAAATCCGCTCACACTGCGCGCTCCCGGCGGGAAATTGGACTTGTGTCGGAATTCAAATTCAAGCACTTCCGCCGGATTCGGGAGAGGTGGGAGAAAAATAAAAATGGAGGAAAACAGCTCGATGCTGGGGGAATGCTGCGCGCGCATTCCAGAGAAATTCCTGTCACCCAGTGACACTTTAATTATGAATCTGCTACCAAGGCGGTCTACCACGTAGCTTGATGGTGTAACAGTCATGACTAGAGATCCGGTGTTTAGTGGTTCGATCCCAATCCCAGGGCACCAGCAAGTTAGTTAGACACGTATTCCGTGTTTGCATTTCTATTTTCAAAAAAAGTATTTTAATACTCGTTTAGCCTACATTAACGAGTTTAATTATGTCACACTGGGACCCATCTATCAGGGTCATGAGTCATGAACGACATTTTGACTATATGTAAGATAAAAAAATAAAATAATTAAATATCCTTGCGTCCGTACATATCGGGAATCAATAAAATTACACAGCAATATTTTAATAAATGTGGCGAATAAAAGCAAAGGCAGCAATCAAGAATTACTAATTTATAATATATTGAATTCGAGATTTTACAGAAAACAGTCTATATATTTGTAGGAAACATGATTTTGATATATAAAATCTACAATTCAGTATATTTTAAATTAGTAGTCGTTGGTGAACGCATACAAATTAAATTTTTTTTTTGGACATTGCTGCTTTTGCTTTTATACCCTACAAATAGCTTTAAAGCATTACCAAGTTGACGCACCAAAAAATACAAAAAAATGCTGACCCATGCATTGCACGCGCGTTTTATTACATTTTTTACGGCGTACGTTGATTAATATGTTTAATTATTAAATGATTTTGAAATTTTCAAAATGATGGAGGTATGTATAATTGTATATGCTGTCCCGCAAAGGTCCTTCTTTGATTGAGATTACCTCCTACATCCAAACTTAAAAACTTTACCTTTTTATATATTAGTATAGATTACGCAAACTCGTGTACTGTTATATGAATTTTATTATCTTGTTATGTAATTTTATTGGATATTTTAATCACCCCTTAAATAGCGTTAATAAATAAATAAAGTAGTCGATAAAAGTAAATAATTTTAATGTTTTAACTAATACCAATGTAAAAAGGTAACTTTTTCCAGAACATATGAAAAGCCTTTATATAACCATTCGTTTATAATAAATGTATTATGCCTGTTTTAATAAATAAAGAAATTAATCAATTCGTAAGATCACCCCTGAGAAAACGACTATGAGTAAGCCTACAGCGATCATCAATTGTGAAAATAACTTGGATATATTTTACGACTATATCGTAAATATCAAAAATAAACTTTTGCTTAATATCATTGAAAGATTTGGCAGTTACTTCGTGGTGCAACATTTCAATTTTAAATATTATTTGTTTTAACTTTGTAATACACACACAATACGAGTTATTAATTACTACAATGGTTTCGAGAGGTGCGGTCAATCTTAGACGTGAATGCAATGCTGGCTGTAGTGTGGTAGATAGAATAAAGAAAGGAGTGCTGAGATGGTTTGGTCATGTGGAACGTATGAACGAGGAAAGAATGGTTAAGAAAATATATGAGGCGAGAGTTGAAGGCAACAGAAATAGAGGGCGTCCGCGAAAGACCTGGCATGATCAGATACAACAAGTGTTTGAGGATGGCCCTGTTAAAAGCCGCAACAACCGTAGAACTTGTATGAGAAGATGTATGAATGTGGCCGAAGCAAAAGTGGTGTGCCGTTCAATCCTCTCTGCCTACCCCTGCGGGGAAACGGCGTGACGGTTAGTTAATTAGTTAGTTAGTTCAGTCAATCTCATCATCCGGTGGACGTATGGATTCTGTCCTGATGAAAATACAGTGGTATCGAAACTGGTAGACGTAAAGTTACTCCAAGTGGTTAAAACAAAGTTTTTAATTTATTACAATTAATAATTATGTCCGACCATAAAGTTAACGCTATAAACATCTAAAATATTGTAATAATTCGTTTAAAATCTAAAAAGATTGTATGCATGTAGTGAATTGTACCAATAATATAAAATAAATATAAAAATATTTTTTTTGGTCTTAACAAATCTGGAGCGATTTAAATATGGTATATGTTTCTACCGATAGGTTGAAAGATTCGAGGGTAAAATGGCGCGCCCTTGGCGACTTAATAAAAAAAATCACGTGGAAGAAATACAAAGTTGGCCCTCCGTGATCTGAAAAGGTGTTTTCCAGTGTGGAACATGTCTGTTTTGCCTAATGAAATCGCCGGGGGCATCGGAAAGGTTGTAGCGAACAGAAGGCGGCCAATTTGGCTAATGGAGGACTAAAACGTGGCGCAGAGTACAAAGGGAGTTGTGAATTAGAGCGTGCGGGGGTCGAAGGCTGTCGAACAAACTCGTTCGGGCTGTTGTTCGCAACACAAGGTTACGAGAATTAGGTTTTTTAGATGCGGATAATTGCGGGGTTATTGTAGAAGCATCAACGACGTTCATGGAAGTCAATGTTTTACTAAATATTCTGCTAAATAAATTTTCACTACGTAGGCGTGATGCTAGTCTAGATGGGACATTTGGAGAAATCATCGAAATTATTGGGAATATATTTATATACGAAGAATGAGAAGTCAACTCCAAAAAAAGGCCGTACAATTTTGAGAAAAAAAAAGTCTCCAACCAAAAATATCGTACTAGTATATTAATATATATCACTGCGATTATAACGCATATTGATTATTTTTCCAGCATATTAAATATATACGCAACGAAAGAATACAAAAAAAACTTCAAATATGTATGTATTGTATAAAATATATAAAAAGTATGAAACAAATATGTATGTATATTACACTGAAGTTCATTGGAAGAAAAAAAATGTTGAATGAATTAAAATTAGTATCAGTGAATAAAATATTTTTTTTGGTTAAAAATATTTAAAAATCATGCGTGGATAATTGCCCAAATACTTTAAGCACAGAGTGAAACTAAATAAGGATTTTCTTTAATGCAATACAAGTGGCAACAGAATAAGACTACATTAGAAAAACAACAATATTTACAAAATTGCTCAACGTACGTACAAAGGACTCAAAATCTTCCGCAACTACAAAAAAGATAATATAAAATATAGTTTATTATGAGAAACATTAAATGACTATATGCCATATATTATACGTAAATATTGCCATGTATGTTTGCAAATCAAAGAACGAAAGAATCAGAAAGTCCTAACTAATGAACAATAGAAAATAAATTATTGATAGGTATGTCACAATTTTCTATAAAAAAACATAAATAGATGAGAAATCTGACGTCTTTCTAAAGTGTCATTACATGTAGTTTAGTTGTTAAAAGCTATAAAATGTAATACGAGACATCGCATTCTATACATACATTTCTTGCGTACCTTTTTGTCTTATTTAAATATTGTTTTATGTGAAATAAATTAACTTAAGAAATACGTGAAGGAACCAAACTGGTTTTTGTCGTAATTATATTTAAATATCGATATCGCACACTGCGATTTTGGTTTCTAAATCTGGCGGTAATATAAATTATCACATAATAATTTCGCTGTCTGTCGTCAAGTCCGTAAATCGCAAAATTAAAACTTTCAATAATTAGAGTGTGACATGCAATCAGCTCGCGGTACACATTGCAAGGCACGTCGTTATTATTATTTCCGTGATTTTTCACGGGTGTACGTCCAGTTTTTAATAAATAATAAATACCGACTACACCACTTCACGCGTGACGTACGTCGCTGGCACGTAAGTCGCATCCGAGGCGTAATATATTACAGGATACAATTTGCTCCTGACGAATTGAATGCCGGGCGCTTCCGATCAAACTACTCGGGAAGCTGTCGGTTGAGCTGAGACGCCGCCCGTCCCAGAGGAGATGCAAACTTTGCAGCGTGTGGGACGACCTGTCTTCAGGCGTCAAAATTATGGAAAACGTGCACAAGTTAAGGGGGACCCCAGAGGCCCGCCGCTTCAATACATCATTTTGTCGTCTTCCACGGAGCACAAGGAAAATAATAAATAATAAAAATTGATAATTTATACAGCGACATCCTCGTAAAATTTTCACCTCAAGGGCGCGTTACACAATAACTGCTTAGTCAAACGCGAGTGTTATGTATTCAAAATTGTTTGCAAACTTAGGGGATATGGTTTTTTGAAAGGTATTTTTAAAAATAATGTTTCTGATGAATTGATCCACATGAGGGAAGGTTCCACACTTGGGCCCGCCACCGCAAATGCCCGTTTATTGAATCTAGCCTTCCGGCAGTGGCTGATTGCTTCTACAACCCTTTCTACTGCTTTGGCGTCAATAAATCAAGTTATCTGCGATGCATATAGCTATGCATAGCTTTTTTCCAAGGTTAACGCGGCCTATGTTTAAAGATACAGGGCGCCATGTTATGTGTCACGTTGTAAATCAACCGATATCATTTATATTCATCTTTCAAGGAAACGGTGCCGAAGAAGTACACGCAAAAAGGATGTTATAATCCATATACTATGCAATCTAGCATTAATACTATTATAGGAGTTCACACAGATTTGTTGTATCATACAGGAGAGATACATCAAATTTATGAGTATGAAGATGTGACTGAATACCTGAAATCTGTCTCAGTTGATAAAAGCATGCTCTGACAGTTTTCTTAACTTATACAAAGTGAAATCTCTTTCCATATATTACACCTACGTGCTATCGCATTAAAAAAGACTGTTATTACAATAGAGGCTATCCCAGAGTACTTCGTCTACCATTTAAGCTGTCTGGAAGGCAGAGCTCTTGAAAATACAGAGACACTACGTTATGTGTCGCTTTGTAGGTTCTATCAAACGGGCCAGAGGCCGTATTGGATGGAGGGTCTTGTTCTTTCCTCGGCTAACAAGTTTCCATTAGAAATTATTATATTCAAAGCACCATCACTTTTTCCCCCTCTAACGAACTTAGGCATAGTGCAAATTAAAAGCAAAGTATAGTAAAACATAGCAATTTACATAGACACAGCAATTTTGAAATATTTTCTAACAATTGTATCAACAGACACTTAATATTATTTAATGTTGCCAACTTTTAAATGTTGTTAAATTTAACGTACTCTTTTTGATCAAAAAATGGTTGTTTATAATTTATGTTTGCATTGAATTTTAAAATGACAATATAATTGGAGGGGTGTCAACAATACCCTGGTTCACCCTACGTTGAAAACACTAACATATTATGAAATCTAAAATCACTGCAAGTGTAGAATGCATGGCTTCCAAGGTCAACGCGGCCTATGTGTGAAATCCAACTGTGTTCGACGTGACAGAATATTTAAGTATTTAGTTTAAGGACGTATTAAACATTTGCACGACTGAAAACTAAGTTAATTTATTAAAATTTCGTTTTAAAACTGAGCCTGATTCATGAAGAATCCCTGGTGATCTTTTATTGTTTATTTTACATTTGTTAACATAAATTACTAATAACTCCGCACTAGGTAAAACCTGCTCTGTGGTAGTTATTCTCATTTAAGAGTTATGTAATAGTATCATAGAATAGTAATAAATAACAATGGTAGAGAAGTAGAAAAGTAAAAATAAATATAAAAGCAGGATAACAATTAAGTAGTATATACAAATATAAGAATACATGAATCTAAAAGAAAAGAAAATATAAACATAAAGTGAAGATAGAAATTTAAGTAGATAAAGCAGGATAACAGTTTAGTGGTAGATACAAATACAAGAATACATGAATCTAAAAGAAATCGTTACTGGATCATATCTCGTTGTAGCGATTGATTTATCAAGGTAGAAGAAGGAAGAAGCTTAGGTTGGTATTATAAAACACAGCATTAAATAGACTTGGGGATCTCATTCATCGAAGAAGAAATTTAAATTTTATTTGCGAGAGTATTGAGGGGGTATCCAGTTTGTTTCTGAATATTTCGACGAGTGTCATTAGGTCCGTAATTGTAGTATTTTTTTCCAAGGAAAGGAAAACATAAATTTTTATTTACATAGTTAACTTAATTAAATCGGCGAAGAGAAGAGTACAAAAGGCGCGCCGGGCTGGCAATTAGGATAATGGATTCCTGACGAAGCACGAAGGTGGAGCAGACGGGCGGCCCGTCCAGCCAGGGGTCACACCAGCCAGGGGTCGAGGTCAACCTGGAAGATGATTGATCGCAGGAAGCGAGGCTGCCCCGCGCTACCTCTCGGGAGATGGCTAAAGGTGAGATTTATTACACCCTGGGATATGGCCCAGTTGCGCTAATCGCTGTGAAATATTTCATTACCACAATTACGTATACAATTGAATTACTCTTGTGTTTATTTACTGAACAAAAGTTTGATTAGTTTTTTCCTCACCAGGACCACCTCATAAATCCCGAATACACCAAAATCCATCCTAACACATTCACAAACAGCGACATCATCGAAGCGGGCTATAATAATGTATTTTTCGATATGCCGTGTATATACAGGGTTATTTGTAAAACATTAATAACCTCGAAGGACTATATTCCTGCCTTCATTATGAGTTTAAAATGTATAAGCAACCATGCTTTTTTTTTTAAAAATATTTCTGTCTTATTTTTTGTAAAACGTTGGACTATCATTACAGTAACTTATATGGAATATGAATAATTCATTCCCTTCAACACAAGTCAAATAAAATAATAAAAACTTTCTAATTCCAATTGGAATGTACCTATTCCAATTTCTGCAGGGTTTTTATCATTTTATTTAAGTTGGACTGAAACGAATGAATTTTTCGTAATCGATTTAAATTACTGTAATGATAGTTCAACGTTTCGTAAAAAGTAAGTCAGAAATATTGAAAAAAAATGCAAACTTTGATGTCGCATATCTCCATAACTATTGATATTAGGTCATGGTAGCATGAACATTTTCAACTCATAATCAAGGCCGGAATTCAGTCCTGTGAGGTTATTAATGTTTTCCAAATAACACTATATATACACATACAAATTCTAAAGTTCTTAATATTTCGTAGACATTGTGTGCTTCTTGTTATTGGTAGGTACATATAATCTAAAAATGTAGGCATATTAACAAAAAAAAAAAAAAAATTTGTAGGAGGATTAATTCAAATTAATTTATTACGAGTTAATCCGTGGACCCTATGTGATCATAAATTCAATAGTTTTGCAAGATTTTGAAGCAAAAGCGGAATATTGATAAACTTTTGATTTCTCCATTCTTGTTCCGCTGTGATTAATCTTTCTTTTGGGACGACCTAGAAATAATTCAACAAATGTGTCCACAAGCCTTAATTGGATTATACCTAATATAAACATAGTCGCTCGAAGATGTTATATAAGTTTACTATCGAGGACAAAATTTGGTATTGCGAAGTCGAAGATCGCTACATGTCGTACATACACGGCGTTGACCTTGGGACTCGCACACTCCACGCTGGGATGTTATCTTACGTATAATTTGATTATCTACAACACATTTCTTTATTGTAATTGTCGCTTGTCTTCAATAAGTTACCTAATGAAACTAAAGAAATAACTGTACACAAACCTTTTAAACATCATATCAATAAGTTTATAAAAATATCAGGTAGAAGGTATGCTGAAGAAGTGATCCGCCCTTGACCTCTGAATTGGCGAAAACTATTTATATAATTTATAGTATACTATAATATAATGTTTATTTTTGTACTTAAATTTTTATCTTAATTTTGTATGTGTATTTTCTTTTCTTTTCTCTTAGATTTATTCCTATGATTTACTTTAAATTTTTATTTTGATTTTATATGTATTTTTTTTCTTTTTATTTTCTTTTAGATTCAGATTCTTCAATTGTCATTTTTATCCACTAAATAAATACCATATGAGAATAACTGCCACAGAACAGGTTTTTACCTAGTGTGGCAGTTATTAGTATCTTATATCAACTAATCTAATGTAAATAAACAATAAATAAATAAATAAAATTATTCCAATAACTTGTTTAACTTTTCGCACTGAGATTTATAACTAGCTCTCACTGAAATATCTTGCATCATCTATTGAATCGGAAAAAATACTGTCTGTTATAATACAGTAAGATATTTGTGTGGCAGGCAAATGTCGTATTTTACGCCGTTGCCAAGTTTCTCTGCAGCAATGCTACTGGACCATAAAATCTGTTAACGCTGCCAAATAATGTAAACTGAATTATGAACACGATAATAATTATTATTATCATTTGCGACAGTCTGGATTTTATCGTAAACATTATTTATAATTTCTTCACCGTGAGGAGTGTACTGTGTAATTATGCTTAAAATATTCATAAAATATTTATACTATTTATTCCATGTTGTACAAGCACCATCTGTCGCACCAGAAATATATAAAAAAAAAAACAAAAGAATATCCATAAACAATTAATAATGTCACTACTAATAATTTGCTGTGTTTGAAGAAGAAGAAATTAATTAATCATCAAAACAGCGTACATGTCTGTCAAAAATTAGCATTTGGAATCTCTACTATAATATACATATTGAAAAACTAAGATCACACCTAAGATCACTAGTGAACATAATTCTGCGTCGCAAAATCGAATTAATACTTGATTAATAATTAAGGCTGGACATTCACTGCAAATGCATATTTCGGCGTTTTAGTAGGTATATAGAGACCCTTTCTTTTGGTATCGAGACACATGATAGATGTCAATGTCGGTGGAAAAATAGTGCTCGGCACATTCCCACTATGGGTGAGCGTAATCGGGAGTCGGTACGAGCAACAGGAATGTTGAAGAGGCATTGTGTTCTAGTAGCTCGTGCTGGTACGTGGATGTTTATAAGTGATAATAGGACTGGACAATTAGTTCAGTTTCGGCAGATCTTATACAAGTTGAAGACGTCAAGAGCTGTGCGTCTATTTTTTAAACTTGAAATGTTAAAATATTTCAATGAATCCGCATAGTATTATATTATATTATGGATTAAGATGTATTCAGGCGCGTGCAGTAACATTGAAGCATGACTTTTTTGTAAACATATATTTTGTAAAAAAAATACAAATTTAAGATTTATGTGACAGATTATTATGTCAAAATATGAATACTAAGATAATAATTACGATGGAAATGTGACGAAATATATGTTGTATTGCAATTTTTTTTTCGAATAATTGGTTACCTAAAAGTCATGCTGCGATGTTCTCACTCCACCCCCCTGGATGTATTATAGATGCATTATATTATAGGATATGTATATGTAATTATGTAAGTTATTATGCATAGCATATTAATAATAGACTGTAGAATATAGAATTTAAAATACTTGTTAATGTACGGGGATGTCATATTACCTAACTTAATAAATAAATAAAATAAAAAATAATCCCTTCATCAGAAAATTTGGTATTATTGAAGAAATTATTATTCGTATTTGCAATCTGCAGAGCACACGCGCGAGTCAGTTGCCTTCCACAGGCGCTCTGCTAATTTCCAAGTGTTAACATATTACGTATATTTTAGCGCTGCATAAAACATATTTCACCTACCTTACTACATAGAAGTACACAGTTAGACAGGGTATACAATTATTTCTTTTTATCTTCGCCTTAATCTCAATGAGAGCAGTAACTAGCTCTCAGCTCTCTAAACTATTGCACGTTGCTTTAGTATATTGCGACACTAAACTACATTTGTGGCTATGTTGCCGCTATCTAAGGTAGATCTTACAAACATGTTCGCCGTAATGGAGTCAATAGCACATGAACTATAAACTAAATTTTACGTATATAATAAATTCAATAGATTGTATTCAGATAGTGAATTAATTATAAATAAAATAAAATTCTTCAAGTGCATCGTGCATATCTCGTGCGCCCACATAATTGTATGATACTAGATGTAGCCCGTCAAAAATGACGGTAATTTTACATGGCGGTTCCTAAGGAATGAGTATTTATTTACTTATATAAAAAAAATAAAAGGAAAAAATGACGGACGGATGGACAGATAGACGGACGGACGGACATTCAACGAAATTATTATAATTAGGATTTCACGTAAAAATGAATGGCACCGCTAAAACACGAGATTGTGGCATAATATAAATTTTGTAGGTAAATTTACGAGAAAAAGGAGCATGCCCTTGCGCATTGTTATTAATATGGCGTCAGCTAATGTGAAGCCGGCCGATTATCTAAGGTCACGTGATGAGCGCTTCCCAAATGGCAAGATTCCCCTTGAATTACAAAGACACAAACATTTAAAATATGGCAATTAGAAAAAATGTTTTTTTTTTTTAACATATTTGAGCTCTAATTGCGTACAAGAAATTAACTGTTTTATAACGAAAAACAAAAGATTTTTTTTTCAAATTTTTAAACAAAGCAACTAGACATCGCACTTCTGATAATATAGAGTTATAGCACTCAAAATCCAAAAAAAAAAGATTTTTCAAATTAGCCAAAAGACTAATAAGACACATTGCATATTGGCATTTTTACTTTTTTGTGTTTTCATACATTTTTACATGCTTGCTTGCTTGCCGGCTTGCCGTCAAAAAAAACTTTGGTTCCATTTTTGACCCTTTTCCCGTAATCCAATCGAACTGAAACTTGGCAAGCAGACTCGTGGCGACGATCAAGAAGATCAATCAAATTTTCGTTACAAAAATTATAGTATAATTTTGGATTTTTAGAAATTTTAATAGTTCAAAGTTTTTGTTGACGGCAAGCAAGCAGACGCCACGAGTTTAGTGCCAAGTGCGTGCGTTCGAGTGCCAAGTTTCAGCTCGATTGGATCAGGGAAAAGGGTCAAAAATCGATCCAAAGTTTTTGTTGACGGCAAGCAAGCAGACGCCACGAGTTAATATAAAGGGAATAAAAAAAAGGTAAGATTTATACTGATTAAGTGAGGTACTGTCATGGTGATATTTTGTTAAATATTATGATTACTAATAAAAAATATCTACAGTATTATTTTTTCAGGTGACGTTGATTGTGTTTTATGTACTCCCGGTTGTAATTCTCCCTCCAAAAATCAAAGAAAACTGGTCAAAAACTATTGATTTTTTGACATGGAACTTTTATTATTTTTCAACGTTGTGCAATTGTCTAGGGGTCACAAAAAACTGATATATTTTACATATATATTTTAACTATATATATTTTACTTGAAATAATACCTATAGGAAGAAATAATCTACCCTTATAATCAAGAATCAGCATTTCATAATATGGAGACTTGAATAATCCATCCCCGTAAATAATGGAACCTTTAAGGTACTACCTGATAACGCCTGTCCGAAGGGCCTGGACGCGAACACAGCATCCGTGTTGTGGAGGACACCAGAATGCATTCTTACACTTTTCTTACAGAAAAATGGTGCGAGATTACGATCCCTTTAAGAAAAGAAACCTTACCTGTAAAGAAAAGAAAACTCAATTAATAGGACTATCACAGTAAAATATTACGGCATAAATAGAAGACAGCTGTTTATAAAGCAAGTGGTTATCTTTTGGGCAAAATAATCTTAAGTTTCCAACTTTCCATATATTTGTATACAACGGTATTCTATGATTGCGGGAAATAAAGTGAATGGTGCACTGAGTGTATGCAAGAGCAGAGACCATGGAATCATAATCAGCGCCTGCTCTAACACTGATTTCATTTGGCTATTATAAATTATTGTACCGTCAATGCGTTAAATGATTTAATGTGTGCGTTTTAAGTCTAGCGTGTAAGTGTGTACGCGATAGACTTAAAATTTCCGCACGGATATAGCCCAGTGAGACAATCATTGTAAATAAAATTTTGTAATACAATATATTGAAGAATAAAATAAAATAAATATTATCAGTAGAAATATAAACACTAAAATATGGAAGTGAAACCTGGTGAAAATTGGCAAAAAATGATGAATGTGTCTGAACGCGTGTATCTTTGATAAAGCGATGAATGAATATACTAAGGGTGAGTGTAGATACGTTTGTAGCTTAGTCGATAAAATTATGAAAGGATCGATGAGATACTTTGGTCTTTTAGATAATATAAACGAAGGGAGGAGATTAAAGAAGTAAACGAGTCGAGGGTTGAAGAAAAAGAGGGCGTCTGCAAAAGACCTGGCGTGCTCATATAAATATATATATTTAAAGAACGCAGATAAGAAGATGTATGAAAATAGTTGCGGCAAAAGCATGACGTCCTATCGTCTCTCCCTACTCCGATTTAAATATTTAGAAAAGGAAATATAGAATATATTAATAAAAAAAATAAAAAAGGCTTAATAAAGTGATATAACGTGATATACATTTTTCATATTTTTCATATACTAAAGGGTATATGAAAAATATGAAAAAAGTTCAACTTTTTACTCCCTTTATATTAACTCGTGGCGTCTGCTTGCTTGCTTGTCTATAATATAGTATAATTTCGGATTTTTAGAAATTTTATTGGTTTTTTTAAATTGGAATCATTAGAAAAGTTTGATTACTAGCAAAGCGGCCCGATAACGTCGCGGAATATTTTCTAAATTTGAATTCCTCCGTCAGTATACATAATAAGTACTTCACTACGAATGTCGAAAATCTAAATTGACTGACAAATGTTTTTAGAATTTAATCTTCAAAGTATGAAGTGTCTTATCAAAGCTCAAAACATCTGACATTTTAGAAATATATTAAATTATTGTAAGTTTAGTGTTATGTTACATGTTTTAATTCGTCTTTAATTGTTGTTATATTCTACAAAGAAAGGTAGTATAATAAAAACTTGGTTTTTATGGGTTACTTTTTTTTATAATATTTCTTAAAATTCTTGGAATAATGTACATGCCTTTATAATTTGAATGAATCCAATCATGTTTCTCCTGCTAGTGGAGACTAGAGTCTCATTCTGATTAGTGGCTCTTGTTAGGGAGTTTCTCAGGATCTCACATCCTTGGATGAACTCCACGTGTTCCACTACATCAAACTCTGGTTGGTAAAGTGGCGTGTTGGACAGCTCCATTAAAAATAGTATTCATAGTACCACAGCGTGCCCTGATTTTATTCTAAATTATAATTTTATTTTCTCTCTTCGTATTATTAATAATAATAATAAGTACACGTCAGAATCTCGTTGATATTTATTGTATTATCTTCACCAATTTCATTGCTTTATTCTTCTTCTTCTTCTCCGAATTGGAGCTCGGAAACCAGTCTATCAAGTTTTTCTATCACTAGGTACATCTTCTTTCTGCACGCGTGTCCTTTGAGTCTTCTATAATTGTGTAATAAACGGTGAATCAAAAAATTTTAGTTCACGTCTATATATTTTCATAGTCTGTGGTGAAGACGCATTTGAAGATGCAATTTGTATATATTTGCAATATATTTCAATATTGAAATTTCGCAGCACAGTGTGTTTTCATTAAAAATTAAAGTATACAGTCAATAAACGTTTTGAATAAGATGATATGTGGCGTATAGATGCAAAAGCGACACAATTCATATGGATCCCTTACGGATAGTGGCGCTTTCGCATCTGCAGGTACGCCACATATGTTGGATTTCACACATGTACATTTTATTATCAAAAATAGTTCGATTTGAGTATACATAAATAAAAAACTAAACCATAAAAACCGAGTTTCTATTTTACTCCCTTTCTTTGTAAATTAGGTTTAACATCATGTAATTAAATAATTGATTGACTGAAAATGAAACATGTTTAGACAAATATCTATGTCAAAAATATCTCTTTATTATTAGATTTCTTCCCAAAAAAACCGAAGTGTGCTGTCATCTGTGAACCAATTGTCATAAATTTTCGAAATCCGTAGTGAAGTACCTTTTATACCTACCGACGGAGTAATTCAAATTTTAAATATTCCGTGACGTTATCAAACTTTTGTAATGATTCCAATATGAAAAAACCATTAAAATTTCTAAAAATCCAAAATTATACGATAATTATTAATTTTTTGTAACGAAAATTTGACAAATCTTCTTGATCGTCGCTACGAGTCTACTTGCAAGGTTTCAGCTCGATTGGATCACGGAAAATGGGTCAAAAATCGATCCAAAATTTTTTCGTCAAGCAAACAAGCAAGCAGACGCCACGAGTTAAAAGAAAGGAAGTAAAAATGCACTGCGTAGACGTTACGCAACATTTTTTCGATGTACGTATAAATAAATAAATAAAATAAATACCCGCTTCACAATCGACCAGCGGGGAACAAACGAACTTTGACTCTGCCGAATGCAAAAAGATAAACAAGATTCCGCCGCTCCACCGGGAAAACTTTTGTCTGCATGTGCAGGGCGCTGCGGGGGGGGAGGGTGCAAGGTGCGCCGGATGCAAAACATCGCCCAGGTGCGGGGGGGGAGGGACCTCCCCGCGGGCGAACATCCGCCGGAAACTAGCGACATCGGCTGCCGTCGATCGATGTAACGATTTGAGATGAAAACTGTTCGAAAGCGGAAACGGGATTTGCTGCGCCTTAAAATGACACGGCGGCGCTGGATTGTTTGTCTGCCTGCAGTAGTCTAGGAGAAAAGGGAATGATTTCTAGAATGTTAAAATATACCGTAATCTAAATTTTTTATTTTATTTGGATTACGGTATATTTTAACATTCTAGAATTCAATAAAATATACCGTAATCTAAATTTTTTATTTTATTTGTCTTACAAATAAGAAGAAGGAAGGCCAAAACTAGGATGGAGTGACAACGTCCTCAAAGATATCTCTGCCCTAGAGCTTCGAAACTGGAGAGAGCTGGCACTAGACCGAGATGAGTGGAGGAAAATTATTGAGGAGGCCAAGACCCACCAAGATTAGGAGATTAAAGGATAACGTACTACGATAATAATACTCGCATTACGACATAAATTATACATACGTATTTTACATTTAGAATAAAATAAAATTTCATACTTAATATACGTTATTCGACACAGAAAAGAAAGTTAAAGTAATAAAAAAATAAACTGAATACTGCAGCTTGGTGGATGTTATCGGGTAATAGATCGGTTCTCTAATATCTATTATAAAATATTATATTATTTAATTTGCTATTAAATGTTTTTCTAATTTCTAACATATCTAGCTGTAATAATAATTATTATATTTATCCAAGAAGTTAAAATATATTTGATTAAAGCGAATAAATATTGATAATAAATAGTATAAGGGATGGACACTGAAATCAATATACTTTTGCCATTGCGTCTTACATTATGTGCTCCAAGTAAAGTTTAAGTAATTACAAGGTCAATGTTAAAAGTTCAATTAGAGAATATATATTTAATTCTATAAAGACTCAGGAAGATGAAATTAGCTTTATTAAATAAATACGTACATCCCTAACGAGCATAAATTGAAAGTTCAAGGCAAGCTGAGTCAACTTGCTATTAGCTATTGATGTGAGAAGAAAGGAGAGAAGTGTTTTCCTTGTGATGGAAATAAATTTACAACGAAAATTCTTAAACCATAGATAAACATAACACTTTTTAAACACAGATTTTAAATTTTTTTGAAATTGCAGTGACAATGTTGAAAGAGACAATGAATAGAGCAAGTGGACTTCACGAAACTTTATAAATTGACTTGCATTGAAACAAATGAATTTTCCATAATCGATATAAGTTATTGCAATGATGGTTAAACGTTTTGCAAAAAATAAATCAGAAATATTGAAAAAAAAATGCAAAATTTGATATTGCACATCCCCATAACTTTTGATATAAGGTCATGGTTGCTTGATCATTTTCGATACATAATCAAGGCAGCAATCAAGCTGTAAGGTATTGTGGACTAGCTCTGTAAACACCTTGTACAGTGTATTAAAAAATGAAAAATATTTTAACGAAACTACAAGTAAACCGGTTTACCGAAAATCGTTAATTTGTGCCCCATCCAGTGTAAATCACTTATTTGATAATTCATAAATTTAAAAAAATGTTACATTCTTGTATCTGCCTACATAAAAACGTTAAAAATTTATTAAAAAATAAACTCAATTTCATTATATCAATTAGAATTTCACTAGTACGACGAGTATCGTCATACTCTCTTAATGCGAAAAAGAAAAACAATTTTCCTAGAGTAAAAATAATTCATCCGTATCACGGATAAACAACAAAAAAGGAGTTGTAATGGTGGTACTGCAGACAAAGCCCTAAATGATTTTGATGGAAAGGTCGCGCATGAAACGCATATAAGGGAGAAAGGAATTCAGTTCGGATCCACTTTGATCTCCTGAAAAATCCTCGGCACCTATTCACACGATTCCTTTAAAACCTTCGCACCATTTTGGGAGAAACAAATAGTCACATTTCAGGACAACTGAATTCTTCTATCAATCTTTTTTTTAAACATTTGTGTCAATAATAAAAACATTATTTGTCTGTAATATTTACAGCTTAAACCAGGGAAGAGAATGGATGAATAAGAAGAATGAATGTGTGTTGGATATTTTTGAAAAGTAAACTTTGGAATGGTTTTAGAAAATGAATTTTGGCGTACATGTTACGACGAGGTTTATACATGCTTAAATGAGATAAGCGTTTCAAGGTTTGATAAAAAAAAGAAGGCTTCGGTGGCTGGGCCATGTGGAGAGGATACCGAAAAGTAAAAACGTATCCGAAAAGTAAAAGATTACTTTTCGGATACGTTTTTTACACTGATAGTGTGCAGGGGCTTGGGTAGGCCTCCGCTGATATATGTTTCCCCCCACAAATTTACTTTCAACTTAATTCTTAAACCGTGCAACGCCGGGTACGAACAGCTAGTATAAGTATATTTCTAACGATGAAATCGCCAGTGAAAGTGAAATTTTAAAAGCTTTGTTTGCTTTTGTGAATTCTCTCGGAACATTTTGAAACAGGTAAACATCATTTCCAGCGATAAAGAGTCAGCTTATTTAGTCGACAAGGGTGAAGGAATTCGGAGAAATTATTTCAATCTGTTGGCGCAAGTTATCAGTTTGGTTCTAAGAAAGATTGTTTTTGGAACTGGAAAGAATAGTAAGTACGTAAGTAACAACACTTTGTGAACATTTTTAATATGACATAATTACACGATACACTTTTTATGATAAGTTGATAATAAGTAATGAATAATGTATAATAGGGAGTTGCTGACAAATATCAAAATCCGAAAGGTATCGTATTTGGGTCATGTTCTCAGAGGAGAAAAATATGAATTGCTCCACCTGATTCTTATGGGAAAGATAGAGGGTCGTAGAGGTGTTGGAAGGAGACAAATTTCCTGGCCCCGCAATATACGCGACTGGACGGGCATAAGAAGTGTTGGAGGGCTGTTTCGTGCTGCCCAGGACAGGGACGCTTTCTCTCGGGTGATAGTCAACGTTGGTGGGACCTGACATGGCACCAAAAGAAGAAGAAGAATGAATAATGAATAATTAATAACTGCAAAACCTAAAAAAGTAGCTTAAATTCTAAAATACGGTTGACCTTAGATTTCTTAGACAAGATTTACCATCATCTTTTATCTAGATCTATCAATCTCGGTGCAAATCACATTCTAAATTATTGGCATTTAATTTAAATAAAATTACAGGAGAAACATTGCCTCAAAGCATTATAATTATAATTGAACATTGCTAACGAAAGGTGCATTTTGTTATTGCAGTGTACCGTTTCGCCTGCACCACGTTTGATAGTGAACCGGGCCTTAAATGACGTCGAACAAGTAAATGAGTCACAATGACGTCACAGAAACAATTTAGCTAATTGCATGTTGCGTATCAGCATCACGGCTGCTCAAACAGTGTAAAGGTTGGATCTAGATTGTGCGACCGTAAATTGCGCGTATTGTAGGCGGACACGAGCGCGCAGATAGCGAACAATCCGCGATCAAGTAGACAATACTGATCGCTGATTGGGGCCATTCATTTGTTATTTCGGAAACGCATGACAATTTTAATATTTGCTAGCGGCACGTGCTCGCTGCCATTGTTTTTGCATATATATTAGGTGTACCCATAAGTAATCAATTATTTAATTGGTAACAAAAAACAGAATTTAACTACATTTAATTTTATTTTTAATCTTTTTAATCTCCATCGTATATAGGACCTTTTGCCATCTTGTTGGTAGACTTTTAAGAAAAATATGCTTGTAGGTGTTTTTAAAGCGTCATTATCAAACCCTACCGGGAGCCCACTTCGATCGCTATCATACAAGTCAAAACCAACATCGGAAAATTTTCTAAACCAACGTTGGCACTTATTTACTTTCGATAAGTCTCCATACACGTCACAAATTTTCTTTGTTGCAACCGTTGCATTAATACCCGATAGAAAATGAAACAGCGTGCAATGACGTAAATTAGTCGATTGTCTGCCATTTTACAACAGAGTAATAAAAAAAATTAAATTTAATGTCACAAGACCATGTATCATAATATTGCGTATAAAACACGTCTTTACATGTTCACTTTACTGAGCTTGACTGAAGCAAACATTCCACACCAAAAATAATTGATTACTTATGGGGACACCTATTAATAAGATGTACGCTAAATTTGGTCTAGTTAGAGAAATAATAGATACATGCATGATCATTCATGGTTTTTATAAGAATTATATTATAAAAAAAAAAACAAAAAAATGAAAACAAACCAAAATTATATAATATTAGGTCCTTACATATGAAATTGGCGTTTTGCCGTACTGGCAAATTTGATCTCAAATATCTTCTCTTTGGTTAGGAATTCCAAATCCAAATTTATACAGCTATTTACTCATGTATTTGTGTTTTGAAAATTATAATTCATTTGTTTTTTCCTCAATTGTTTTTTTCTTTGCGTCACTCAGTTTACAAAATGAAAAACTTGAAATATCGCGTTATTTACGAGTACGAGTTCCACCGTGGCACCAGTGCTGCAGGAACGGCTCGAAGGATTAATGATGTGTACGGCGACGGTGCCGCAAAAGAAAACACAGTGCGTTTTTGGTTCCAACGTTTTCGTTCTGGAAATTTCGACCTGCAGAACAAGCCCCGTGGACGGCCGGAGACCAAAGTTGATAATGAAGAATTGAAGGCTATTGTGGAGCGGATCCATCGCAAACCACATCCGAGTTAGCTGCAGGCTGCGGTGTTAGTGATAAAACTGTTTTAATCCACTTGAAGCAAATTGGTAAGGTGAAAAAGCTTGAAAGGTGGGTACCTTACGAATTGATTGAAGCAAATCAACAAACGCGCGTTGACTGCTGCGTTGCATTACTCAACCGGCACAATAATGAAGGGATTTTAAATAGAATCATTACCTGTGATGAAAAGTGGATCCTGTACGATAATCGGAAGCGCTCATCGCAATGGCTGAACCCTGCCGAACCAGCCAAACCATGCCCCAAGCGAAAATTGACTCCAAAAAAGTTACTTGTGAGCGTTTGGTGGACTAGTGCTGGTGTCGTTCACTACAGCTTTCTTAAATCTGGCCAGACGATTACGGCAGATGTCTATTGTCAGCAACTGCAAACCATGATGGAAAAGCTAGCTGCTAAACAACCGAGGCTGGTTAATCGCTCTAGGCCACTGCTGCTTCATGATAACGCTAGACCACACACTGCACAACAGACGGCTACCAAATTAGAGGAGCTTCAATTGGAATGTCTAAGACATCCACCGTACTCTCCGGACCTTGCCCCAACAGATTACCATTTTTTTCGAAATTTGGATAACTTCTTGCAAAGGAAAAAATTCAATTCCGATGGGGCAGTCCAAACCGCCTTCAAAGATTTTATTGATTCCCGTCCGAATGGTTTTTTTAGTAAAGGGATCGATGAACTACCTATGAGATAGCAAAAGTGCATAGATAGCAATGGTACATACTTTGATTAAATAAATATATTATAATAAAAAAAAATCGGCTTTATGTTCCTCCCATACTAAACGCCAATTTCATATGTAAGGACCTAATAATAAAGACATATTTTTAGAGATTTTTGACATAGATATTTGTCTAGACATGTTTCATTTTCAGTCAATCAATTATTACATGATGGTAAACTTAATTTACAAAGAAAGGGAGTAAAATAAAAACTTGGTTTTTATGGGTTAGTTTTTTTAACAGATAAATAACACAATTAATGCGCGGTTCGAAGACGACATTTGGAATCATTTTTTGTCCGGTTTGCGCGGCAAATGAGGTTACTTGACAAATAGAACTCGTTCATTCATTCAAAAATTTGAGAAATAACCAATGATAAGCTTTAAAAACCCATAAACGCAGGTAAAATAGGCAGAATTCGCGTACGTGTCTAGGGAGCGCAGATCTGCACTCTGGCACTCTACTGGTTAAAAGCTACTGTTTAAAATTTGGAGAGGATGGTATTCAATAAAGGCATTGATTAAGGGACCTAAAGTGTAACTGAGCAATATTTGATGGAGATCGGTAAAAGGTAGAACACGCAACACATATTTCAGCAATGTCTTCGATAGGTGCTGTGATAATTTCAACTATGAATTTTATTTTTTTTCTTCCAGCCGATTGGTGTACGGTTCTAACGAGATTGACGTGCCGGTGCAGAGCATAGCCACGCTGATAGTGCTCGAGTTCTTCAATCCCTTCTACATGTTCCAAGTGTTCAGCGTGGCGGTCTGGCTCTCGGAGAACTATTACTACTACTGCATAGCCATCGTCATCATGAGTTTCTTCGGCATCAGCACCTCCGTGATTCAGACCAGGAAGGTGAGATATCCGTGTAGAAGGGACGAGTGAAAGAGACGAATATTTCCTCTGATTCCATTCTAATATCCACACCAGCAAACAAACTTAATTTACAAGTCACAAGAACTCATACTGCATACAGGCAAAAGAGTTTCAATTTTGGACCCAAACTCTTTAAGGACATGCAATAAAGTTTAATTGAATAATCCGGTAATAAATCATAATGCATATAACATTTTAGATTAAAATTATTTGCCTTTTGTTACTGCACCATCTAGCGGATGGCTCTCTAATGATTTGTGGAGTCGTAGGAGGGCGCCATCTGTTTTTGTCTTTGGACATTGTTTAATGTACATTAGAATTAATAAAGGCTTGAGAGGAGAAACAGCTGTTATTTTTTTTACCTTTTTTGTGAAATAAGCGACTTCAAAGTCTGCATTCTTTTTTCAATATTTCTGACTAATTTTCTGTAAAATATTAGACTATCATTAAAGTAACCTATGTTCTTCCTCTTCTTCCTCAGCCTTCATCTCTCCACTGCTGGATATAAGCCTCTTCCATACCCTTCCATCCTTCTTTGTTATTTGCTAGGTGTAGCCATTTTTTTCCCCCCACATTATATCGTCGGCCCACTTCTGTTGAAGTCTTCCGACGTCTCTTTTATTCTCCCAAGGTCTCCACTTCAGAAATCTGGGAGTTCATCTTGTAGCATCCTGCATTGCAACATGCCCTGCCCATTTCCATTTTAGCTTCGCTACACGATCCATGATATCCACTACTCTAGTTCGGCGCCTGATTTCATAATTTCTTATTCTATCTAAGCTTGGATCGTTGCGTGCATTTGAGCTTACTTTTCTTTGTAAGGGCCATCGTCTCCTTTCCATACGTCATCATTGGCTGTATGCACAATTCAAAGGCTTTTCTTTTTAGGCTAATTGTTCTGGAAATTATGTTTGAGTTTGCCAAAATCAGTCCAGCTCATTCCTATTCGTCTTGGCAATTCTGCTGTTTGATTTTCTTTGTAGACTTTGAAGAAACCATGCAGTAATGGCGGCCGTTCTATCTGTCAAACTGTCAGACGGTAATATCGGTCCATTATTCGCTTTTTCAGCTTCGCAAAACTTTAATACTTCATTGGCAATTGTTCTTGCACCATCCCGGACTGTTTAGGATGTTTTGAACATAATAATTCAGTGTATATTGGTAGGTAGTTTATTGCCCTATATTCTTGATATATTCCTACTCATTTATATGTGTTAGTTAATGACTGGATGATGAAATTAAAATCTTTATAATATGCAAAACCGTAGTTAAATCAAATAGGTCACTTATATATAGTTGATGATGGTATATTCTCAGTTGTACAAAGTTAGTTGTAAAAAGACCTTTTCTTTCAGAACCAGCAGAACCTGCGCAGCACGGTCCAGTCGCGGGGCCGCGTGGTCGTGAGCCGCGGCGGTGAGGAGCGCGAGGTGGGCAGCGACGAGCTGGTCCCCGGCGACCTGATAGTGATCCCTGCCCACGGCTGCACCATGCACGTGGACGCGGTGCTGCTCCACGGCTCGTGCATAGTCAACGAGAGCATGCTGACTGGTTGGTTTTTTTGAATTAATGAACTAAAGTATTAATGAACTAGGGAGTTAGAGAACTAAAGAATTAATGAACTTATTATTTATTAAATTAAATTATAAATATGTTAAAACATAATCCAAAAGGTATGTGAAGTGTGGGGATTATATATTTAAAAAAATTTATTTATGGAAATAAACATATAGAGTTACAAGTATGGAAAAATACAGTGTAGTTGTATAATGCGCGATAAATAACACATAGACATTGGGCACACAAAAACAAGGAAAAAATAACATTAAAATAAAAAGATCACATCGAGGTACCATATCTTAGAATATTCAGTACTTGATTCTCAAATATTGTTAATGAAACTGCAAATATGTCAATGTCGGTGAACAGTTTATTGTAATTTTGGTAGATATAGGAGAGCGCCATTATACAGTTAAACATCGATAATTTGAAATTTGCCATAATTGTAAAATTATCAAACCTACATGTCGCAAAATGTTAATCTCATGGTAGATTGATCCCGATAATTCAAAAATCATGATAATTCGAAATAATTTATAGCCATTTGCACCATAAATTACTGTTCACATAATTCGATTTTTTTTGAAATTTAACAAAATTGAAAAAATATTTCGATTTTTTTGCAAGTGAGAACAACAAATGTGTCAATATCGGGTACTTAAGTAATAGAAATGTCGCGATCTTTGTATTAGCAAAATAAATTTTGCGTTTACGATGTATCAGACGTTGTTCACAAAATTAATGGCCTTTTAAACGAGTTTTAAGATTTTTGGTAAATTTCGCAATCGCAACACGATTTTTTTTTGTGCCTTAAATTTCGAATTGACGGGGTTCCGCCTAATTCAAAATATTTTTTTTGTTCGTTTATGTTTGATAATTTATATAGCGCCATTTCTGCGTGAAAGACGCTTCAAGGGCGCTTTACAGATGCGACATTTGGGTCCATTGAATTTCGAATTAACGAGGCTTACTGTACTTATATATATTTTGTAGGTGAGTCGGTTCCTGTGACCAAGACTGCTCTGCCGCGCGTGGCAAGGTACTACGACATCAAGGAAGACTCGAGCCACACCCTGTACTGCGGCACCAAAGTGATACAGACCAGATACTATAATAACGAGTCGGTCAAGTAAGTCTGCTCATAGTTTCTTCTTTATTCCCCCACGTAAGTAACAAGGATTCTGTATCCAAATAATCGAGACATAGATGGCAGTGTTCAAAACGGTATGCCGCCCGACACTTACGTGCGGTCACCAGATACGGATGCTTAACGAACGAACACGCTCTAGAGTCCAACCGGCCGAACTGAAGTACTTGGGAAGAGTGGCAGGGGTTACGAAATGGGATCAAATAAGAAACTCGATGATCTAAACATTGAACCACTGCTACTCTTCATAGAAAAATCGCAACTGAGGTGGCTTGGGCACATACTAAGAATGTCTGATGACCGAATCCTGAGGGTAGACGTCCAGTGGGCCGCCCCAGACACAGTTGGGCGAGGCAACTCCGGAAACTGTGTGAGGAAAGGTTGGGAGTCCAATGGACGGAGGCCGCATAACCAGCGTGAGACAGGGACGAATTGAGGCTTCTTGTCTATGCAGTGGGTCCCCGACCCAAACTGGAGATGAGATGAGAATAATCCGTGGGAATCCTATAATTTTTTGATGTCTCGAAATCCGGCACTGATTTTTTTTTGATTTCATTATACATAATAGTTTTGTTGACAAATTTAGACGTGACCTTTTATAGAGCAGTTGATATTTTTAACAATATTTTTATATGTTTGTTCTGAAAACTTAATTAATTAAAAAAATGATCATTTGTGAATGTTCGTACGGTGGAGTTGATGAACGTTGCAGTGTGTAAAGTGATCACTAAGCCAGCTAATACAGGTCATATGACATGGGCCACCCTATAAAGACTACCATTTACTTTTCACATATAAAAATATTTTCACGTATTTATTAATTTTTTTTCATAGCTACTTTTAAAATTTAAATTTAATTTTGTTTCCTAATCTTTTCTTTTTTTTCTTTACTAATTATTTTGAATAAAAAAAAGCTACCTACATTAGAATAGGTATTTATATAATTATCTAGCAAGGTAGGTAGCGATTGAGAGGTTTTTTGCATAATGTCTTATGCTTGTGTTTAATTAGTAATGTATAATATGTGTTTAGCATGGAATAATTAAGTGACCAATAAACGCCGATTTATTGGCACTGAAACTGAAAAAAAACGGAAATAAAATAGCTTTGTCTCTGTGACACTTCTACAATTTAGCGTAATTAAAAACGATTTTGATTACAATGTTGAAAATCTCGCGCACTGGCTTAAACTGATTATGTATAATCCTAGTTGATACAACCGGCCCTTAGACATCACACTACTGATGGCCTTTTGCTATTTCCAGAGCCGTGGTCCTTCGTACCGGTTTCCAGACCACCAAGGGTCAGCTGGTGCGCTCCATCATGTACCCGCTGCCGGCGGACTTCAAGTTCGACAGAGACTCGTACAAGTTTATCATCATCCTCACGTTCCTCGCTATCCTCGGGCTCATCTACACCATCGCGCTCAAGGTAAGGTTGTTTGTTCTTCCGTTATTCTCGGGCGCTTTCGTGGTAGGCTGTGGTCGATAGTGAAACCCCGAGAATACAATCTGGTCTTATACTCATAGCCCGTGATAAAACTGAAGTGTAATAGGAGAACAAAAATATCAAAAAATGTTGAATGCCCTAGGACTGGAAACTGTAAATCAAAGAATAATTATATAATGTAATGGTGCAAATATTTAAAATTAAACGTGGATTAGTACCCAGTCACTTTGATGACAGGATGAAGCTGAATAAGGATTTTCATTCCTACAATGCAAGAGGAAGCGACAACATAAGATTACCAAAGAAAAAGAAAAACACCTCACAAAATTGTACGATGTATAAAGGTATAAAAATCTTCGATAGCCTGCCAAAGGAAATTCAAAACATGGAGAATATAAAGAGGTTTAAACTGAAGTGCAAAAATTTTATCATAAAAACTTTTAAATGATTAGATGGAATGCAATATGTCTAAGTGAAATCATATATTAGCCCACACAACATTATGTGTGGAACTAAATTATTAAGATAAATAAAATAAAATAAAACTGAACCAAACTGCGACGCCGGCTCTCCGATCCGCTCAGCCGATCGCGAGCTCAAGTGCGAGCGAGACAGCTTGCTTTCTCTCTCGCCCTTGTAGCCTACTGACGTCACTTCTACACCTTTTACTACTTGATCCCGGTGCAATTCGCTGGAATCAAGCAAGAAATGGGGTGAAATGTTGGGAATTAGGAAAGGAGATGGAGGATAAATAGTATCAATGTTGCGTGGACTGTATATGTATAATATGGGAGGAACAGGAAGCTCGATTTACAAAATGGACATACTTCACGTGCTCGAGACATCTAAGATATTTTAATCCACACTGAATGGGACCACCTCTGAGCCAAGGCCATTATACAAGCAAAAGCTCCCACATCGGTCCCACTCTTGCCATCCAGATTGCGTTATTTGAATACCAAAGCGGATTCCTCGCTGTGACATAATTATTTGCATACTTAATCCACAGAGCGGTCGCAGCGTCTCGGTGTCTGACGTGATAATCAAGTCCCTGGACATCCTGACCATCGTGGTGCCGCCCGCCCTGCCGGCCGCCATGACGGTGGGCAGGCTGTACGCCATCTCTCGTCTGAGGAAGGCCAGCGTGTTCTGCATCAACCCCAGGGTCATCAACGTGTGCGGGAGCATCGGCTGTGTGTGTTTCGACAAGGTATTTATTCATCTACATCTATAAAACTCAATGTCTGCCTGTCTTTATGTCTGTCTGGTGGTGGGGGCGGGGTAAATGGGGAGAGGGAATTTCGTCTGTGTTACCCGCCGGGTCCGGGAATAAGTATTCATTTAATTAAAAGCAAATTAAAAAAATAGTTTAATCATAAGAACTTACAGACGGATTGACATCAACATTTTTAATATTTGGATAAAAAAAAAACTAAAAAAAAAATATATTAAGAGTTACAGACGTTACAGGAACATACGGACAACGAAATTATTATTATTGTTATTAATCATTGATATAATAGTTGATATGTATATAAATGAATATGTATACCAATTACTGTGCTAAAGTGCTAAAAACATTGGTCATCACAAACAGCATAGACACAAAAAATTTCGAAAAAAAGACAGAGGGACAGACAAATAGACAACGAAATTATTATAATTGGGATTATGGATAAATTTTTTATTTTTTATATTTTATTTATTCTAAATTATTTAATACATAGAAAAGGTAAAAGGTAGTTGCTTAACTAGACTAGTCTGTTCTAAAGCAACTACCTTTACTGTTTTTGAAATTTTGTTGATAATTAGTGTAAATAAGTGTGTAATTATAAAGTGCACTTAACAAATTCACTTCAGATAGAGATAAAATCAAAACATATTACATATAATTCACATCGCATAGAGAAAAATAAAATCATATTTAGAGAAGGTATTTGAATTATAATAGACACAAAAACAATTTACAATGGAATCTAAGCTGTCAGATTTGACATATTGCTTTCGTTTTGAAATTTACCTACATTTATTAACCACTTTGTTAACTTCCGTTTAAATGAATCTTTCACTTTTAACCCTTTAATGTCCGATGGCAATGTATTGCAGATTCTTGGAGCACAGAACATAAAATTGACCAGATAGATTATTTTATATTTTTTTCCAGACTGGAACGCTGACAGAAGACGGTCTCGACATGTGGGGCGTGGTCCCCGTCAAATCTAAGCAACGGAAACTGAAAGCGCCGCAAAAAACACCATCGATCGGGTCGACCAGACGCAGGAGACCCGCCACGCCCCCCGGAAACGGAAGCGACACAGAATTGACGAATGTCGCCGACTTCAAAGCCAGCGATTCTGTCGAGAGCTGCGTTTTAGAGTACGAGGCTTATAAGTCGGACCTGGACGAAGAGAGATTCAACGACGACGATGGCGACGTGACCTTGGGCGAGCCGGTGAAGGACCCGCGGACGCTGGACGACGAAGATCTGCTCAAGATTGGCATGAACGTGTGCCACAGCTTGACTATCCTGGATGGACAGCTGACTGGGGATCCCTTGGATGTTAAAGTGAGTCGGTCTGCTATCAGAGTTGACCAACTCGCTTTATAAATGTGGTTGCTCGTTTTGTATATAATCATTACTAATTATTACATCAACAATATATATGACAATGTTCCCCACTTTTAAACACGAGAGTTAAATTTTCTTTTAAGGGGGAATACCTACCTAGACATTTTGAAAAAATCGATTTTAAAATTTTTGCATTTTCTAAAAGCTCGAGGTTTTAAAAATGTCTGGTAAAAATTTCAAGCAAAAATAACAATGTTTTACCTGATAATGGTGACATCCTTTTTTCGATTACGCGCTGCGATTTTTTAAATTAATACTTGTAACGCCAACATAATTTATTCTCAAAATAATTTCATAGATGGCGCTAAAGGGGTATCTACTTTTATTGACAGATAAGGAACTGGTTCCAAAGTTTGTTCAGAGATGGCGCCAGCCTTAGATGCAAACCCACACACGAAAGGTGGTTGTCATTATATCAAGTACCCCGAGGGTTCAGCCTAATTATACTAAGAACTGACGCTACTTTCGCTGGTAAAATATTAATGGAACAACTAAAATTATTTAAATACTATAGAACACAAATGCTTTGGTATGTTCTGCACTGTTGTGAATATAGTACAAATACAGACATCGTATAGAGATCTTAAGTTCGAGCCTTTGGCCTTGGCTAGCTGGCTTCCAAAACGTAAACTATCAGAGGATCTAGTCAGGGAACCCAGTAGAGGAATCTGTAGTTACTCCAGTAGCAACGAGAGGACAGCAACCCACGGAGGACCCAGCAGCAGAATCTGGGTTTGATCGCGACAGGCGCTTGCCCAGATTGTCACCGAGGACTACTTGTTGTTTGTACCCCTGCCCCTGAGGAAGGGTACCCAATAGCTTGAGCGGATAGAACGCCGTCCGTTCGACCGCGTTATATACTTTTGTATTTGCGTTTTATAAAATGATTGAATGCTTTGCAGATGTTTGAGTCTACCGGCTGGGTGCTGGAAGAACCGACCGTACCCGACACGACCAAGTTCGACCTGCTGGTCCCCACAGTGGTGAAGTCGGCGCCGCTTATGGTTGACGGAGTCCACAGAGCAGTCGCCGAGGTATCGTAATATCTCATATTTAATATTTATCACATATTTTTTATCATTTTTGTACTTAGTTTTTTTTTTACCAGCTTCGAGGAAACTTCACTGGTCGTAACCAAACCTAAACGAATATTTTATTGATATTATATATTTTTTTTATTACATTGTACTGTATGTTTCCCAAAAAAAAAAAAACATAAGTAATATAAAATTATTGTTTGCATACTTCCTTTTTTTCCTCTTGATTTTTACTGTGTGTACTTATTTAAAAATAAATATTAGATGTCGATCTGAGAGGATAAAATGTAAAAAAAAAGCTACCTACTTAAGAACAGATATTTTTGTATATCTAGCGAGGTAGGTAGTGGCCGAGAGGCTTGTTTTTATTTATTTATTTATTTATTTTGACGGTTCACAAACAATGAAAAACACACATGATATGTATCAATACAATTATAATTCAATTAGTTTAAGTGCTTTTCATCACTTAATGTGAACACGGCTAACATAGAGATAAAATAAAGGCTAAAACATATACAGGAAAGAACAGAAAAAAGTGATGTTATAGAGTGACGTTGAATAAAGAAACTAAACAGCTAATTTCGCAAGTTTGGTAATAGTTCTCCTATATTCGTGGAAACTATCATGGAATATGTCAATGAGGACGTTATGTTTATTTTTTATTTTGTTGTATGACCTCAACATTCTAGATAAAGAATTAAAGTGGGCCATATTGTTATTGTAGGTAGAAAGAGCAAATGTATTACATATATATTCTAAGTCGGCGACTAGGAACATTAAATTACATGCTATTATAATTATTATATTATTATTATTATTGATAATGGGCAGGCAGCTTAAGCTGATTGGTCCATATCACTGTCTCTCATTTGAATATCCAGCCTATTCTAAAATTGGTTGACACTGGCTGCAGACACAACGCCCTCAGGCAAACTGTTCCACATATTGACCACTCTGTTGCTTAATGCATGCTTTCTTGGGTTACACGAGAACCGAGACTTGTTCAACTTCAGGTGATGTCCTCGAAGGCCCGCATTAGTGTTTAATGCAATTTTAGGAATATTGTAGTAGCCTGATAGAATCTTGAATGTCTCGATGAGGTCGCCTCTTGCTCATCGCTCCTGAAGAGTGGGCAGTTTCACTACTCTCTGCCTTCCATTATCCTAATTTATTTGTATTATGTGTATGTATCAAGCTATCTAATGTCTATTCATCAGCTAAGCGCCGATTCATCAGCAATGAAATGAAAAAATATGTTATATTTTCACCACTCTCCTATATGGAGTGGAGGCATGGACACTAAATCAGGAACAATTTCGCGAAGTCGAGGCTTTTGAGATGTGGCTTTACAGATGCAAAGTGAAAGTTTCCCTGGTACACTTTATTCAAGGAGTCGAGCTAGCAAAGCGCTTTCTCTGTCATACAACTGCATATAAACTATAAGGACAAAATAGTTCCTCACAAGGTCGTGTGGGCGTCACTTATTGGTTTGGAGTATAAGGCGCGTTCACATTGCGCTTTTTTATAATTTTCACCAATCTTACTTCCGAGAATTAACTGTGAATAATAAACATGCAAATTGATTGTAATTATTTTAATGATGAGAGTAAATTAAGATTTAGAATAAGAAAATCGTACTGTTTAATTAATTTGTTTTATTATTTAAATGTAATAACAATAGTAATTTTTTTTTATGAATAAAATAATGATATGTTTACCATACAAAGTATCACTTCGCTGTTGTCGCTTCCTACATAAATATAGGTAAATAATAAATTATTAAATTTTCCGATATTACATTTGTGTACGACTATGGATTTTGATCTCAGGAATAGCCACTGAGCACGTCTGAACACTACGAGTTGCACAAAGAAACTAAATTTACTCGTAATGTAAACGCTACTTTAGCGTCTTATTTTCAACCAATCACTTACTTGCCCATTTTCTCAGTGCAAGCTCGACTCTGTGAACAGAGTATAGACAGAGTTACAAATTTTGAAGTCCTCCGGTGTATGTAAAATACAGAAAAGTGCTTGGACATATGAGAGGACCAAAATATAGTCTAAACCAACTGATCATCCAGGAGAAAATATGAGTAAAAGAAGCGGAAAAAGACACCGCATCACATGGCTGCGTAGGTTGACTGACTTGTTCCATGCGGTGGTGATTAGATCGCCAATATGATAGCCGACATCCCATGGGAGATGGTACTATAAAACGAAGAATAAACCATCAAACATCTGTGTCGCATTGTGATTTTGCAACTGCAATTTGAAAGAAACACCTTTCGCTGCGAGGTATTGAAATGGAAAATATCTCTTTAACTGTACAATTTTCGTTGTAGCCGATCCGGGAGTGGGGCATCGTCCACCAGTACCAGTTCAGCTCGTCTCTGCAGAGGTGCAGCGTCATCTGCCGCTCCGTCAACTCCAACCACTACATGGTGTTCAGCAAGGGCTCGCCCGAGATGATCGCCGCCTTGTCCCTGCCGGAGACTGGTGAGTGGTCTTTATCGTCTGTATCAGAGGCTTTTGTGATTTGGATCATTTCATCGTGTCTAATTTTGTCAAACGCTTTAAGGAAGTCAACGAAGTATGCATGCACATTTGTATACATATCTCTACACCTTTGGTTAGTACCCCAAAAGCATCATGTAGAAAAAATGCGAGATCACAAAAAGAATGCACTTGAAATTAGTATTCCAGTAATACATAAATATAATATGTAATTTCATTTGAATTTATGGCTAAAAAACAAAATTGCACGGCTGGAGAAAGGAATTATAAATTACTCGAATCTTGGACGTGCGGACGGCAAATAGCCACCACCGCTTCTCCATCGCCTGTCAAAAATATACTATATATATATATATATATATATATATATATTAGGTCCTTACATATGAAATTGGCGTTTTGCCGTACTGGCAAATTTGATCTCAAATATCTTCTCTTTGGTTAGGAATTCCAAATCCAAATTTATACAGCTATTTACTCATGTATTTGTGTTTTGAAAATTATAATTCATTTGTTTTTTCCTCAATTGTTTTTTTCTTTGCGTCACTCAGTTTACAAAATGAAAAACTTGAAATATCGCGTTATTTACGAGTACGAGTTCCACCGTGGCACCAGTGCTGCAGAAACGGCTCGAAGGATTAATGATGTGTATGGCGACGGTGCCGCAAAAGAAAACACAGTGCGTTTTTGGTTCCAACGTTTTCGTTCTGGAAATTTCGACCTGCAGAACAAGCCCCGTGGACGGCCGGAGACCAAAGTTGATAATGAAGAATTGAAGGCTATTGTGGAAGCGGATCCATCGCAAACCACATCCGAGTTAGCTGCAGGCTGCGGTGTTAGTGATAAAACTGTTTTAATCCACTTGAAGCAAATTGGTAAGGTGAAAAAGCTTGAAAGGTGGGTACCTCACGAATTGAGTGAAGCAAATCAACAAACGCGCGTTGACTGCTGCGTTGCATTACTCAACCGGCACAATAATGAAGGGATTTTAAATCGAATCATTACCTGTGATGAAAAGTGGATCCTGTACGATAATCGGAAGCGCTCATCGCAATGGCTGAACCCTGCCGAACCAGCCAAACCATGCCCCAAGCGAAAATTGACTCCAAAAAAGTTACTTGTGAGCGTTTGGTGGACTAGTGCTGGTGTCGTTCACTACAGCTTTCTTAAATCTGGCCAGACGATTACGGCAGATGTCTATTGTCAGCAACTGCAAACCATGATGGAAAAGCTAGCTGCTAAACAACCGAGGCTGGTTAATCGCTCTAGGCCACTGCTGCTTCATGATAACGCTAGACCACACACTGCACAACAGACGGCTACCAAATTAGAGGAGCTTCAATTGGAATGTCTAAGACATCCACCGTACTCTCCGGACCTTGCCCCAACAGATTACCATTTTTTTCGAAATTTGAATAACTTCTTGCAAAGGAAAAAATTCAACTCCGATGGGGCAGTCCAAACCGCCTTCAAAGATTTTATTGATTCCCGTCCGAATGGTTTTTTTAGTAAAGGGATCGATGAACTACCTATGAGATGGCAAAAGTGCATAGATAGCAATGGTACATACTTTGATTAAATAAATATATTATAATAAAAAAAAATCAGCTTTATGTTCCTCCCATACTAAACGCCAATTTCATATGTAAGGACCTAATATATATATATATATAGTAAACATTGTAAGAGCACGGCTTAGCCAAGACATGAACCATTAATTTACGCCTCCTCCGTGATTCTTCATGGGTGTACGGCTACTATATAATGTATTGTCGACCATCTTGAATCGAGTGCTGTTGTGTATTCCCGCCTGAGAATGCAGTGATGGGCTTTCAGGTGGAGTAATAAATGATCTAGTAATTACTCCAGTTTATAATAATAATATGATTTGCTGCCGACCGAGCGTACTACAGCCTGTCTATAAATTGTTTAAACCGGGAATCGAAGAGCCCGTTGCACCCGAGTGTCCCCGGTTTTATGCGCTCGCCTTCCCCACCACTCTCGCGCCCCGGGCCGCGGGTGGTACAGTTGCCGGCAAACTTCTTGGACATTTTTCGGCGTGGTGGGGGAATGCGCAGAAGACAAATTTTGGGTCTCGTTGGTGGAAAGGTACATGCGCAAACTCTCCCCCACTTCGCCGAAAAATGTTCAACATGTTTGCCGGCATCTGTAACACACAAAAACACTAAAAAGTACCAATCATAAAAATGCTCATTTCAACAGCTGTTGAATGATTGGTTATTGTATGGTTGGCTTAAGTGATCACTTTACACAATGTAACATTCGCCATTTCCACCCATGATAGAATATACCATGCCTACTAATTTTTGGAAGTTGCATATATTTTTGAATTGTATGACAAGCATTCATATATGAGTTGTAAACGCCCTTACATGCAGCCTGTACAAAGCCATTTTCATTCCCCTAAATCCCCACAGATGTCGCTAATTATTTTAATTTTGTTTATGTCGCTAATGAGAAAATCTACAATTGATTTATGGAATTTTGAAAGCAATGTACTTTTTTCTGTGTAATGAAATTCATCTGAATTTTACTTGCATCGAACAGAAGACTGAAAGATTGAACAAACTCAAAATATTCTGAATATAATTTTGTCTTTATTTTAGTTTTGTGTATAACTTCTACAGTGCGTACACATACAAATTTTTCTTCAAAAGATGCACAAACTTTCTCAGTGCCGCCGTTGATCAAGGACCCCATATTTCGTTTACATGCTGAAGCCGTAGCGAGTGTCATATAGTAAAGAATACCAAACAGTATCTTGAAATTATTTTGATCATTTTTATTACGGTTCCAGTTCCTGTGAACTTGAAAGCGTCCCTGCGTCACTACACCAGGCAGGGCTACCGCGTGCTGGCCGTGGCCTGCCGCACCCTCGACGAAGAGGGCATCCTGAAGATCGAGCGCCTGCACCGCGAGGCCGCCGAGTGCCGGCTCACGTTCCTGGGGCTGGTGGTGCTGGAGAACCGCCTCAAGCCGGAGACCGTGCCCGTCATCAGGGAGCTGATCGGGGCGGACATCAAGATCGTCATGATTACAGGTGAGGGGCACGGCCGATGGGAAGGACAGGGAGCCACATCGAGTGTAAAATCAACACACAGATGAACTAAACTCCTTTTTTAGGCGAGGGGATTCGGTCGCAGCGGAGGAATGTCCTCCCTCGTATATATTTAGGACACATTTGTAATGCAGTAAAATTTAAGCGATTCCACCGTAACATCCACAAAGGAGGATGGGCAAAAATGTATGGGAGCTGGCCTAGGAACCAATAACAACATGATATATATCATTGGAAAGGTTTTTTTATGTACTTCAACTATTGTTATGGCGGGAAGTCCCAAATCACTGTGTGAAAAAAGTTATTGCACAATAAAGGTAGACTTAGACAAAAATAAAAATAAATTATATTTTCAGAATTTCATCGTAAAATGCTATATCAACAAGTAATATGTCATTTTATGTAGATACAGTGTTTCGGACTGGATCAGACGTGGCCCTAAAAAGGGCCTTTTCAGAACTTAACGAAGGCGAGCTTCATGACTCGACACGGTCGCCACGAATGAACCAAACTCGGTCATCCAGAAAAATCAGCACTGGCTGAGCATTTTCTGGATACCGGCCATCATTTTGCATTCGAACCGAAAATCCTTGGAAAGTCTAAGAGTCACCATGCGCGTCTTATCAAGGAAGCACTAGAAATCTACAAGCATCCGATAAACATTAATAGAGATGATGGTCTCAAATTAAAAACATCTTGGTATCCGGCGCTTCAAAGTCATTCTCGTCGCAGACTCCGCAGAGATAGTGATCAGACAACAGATGAATCATACATACAACACAATACAACACATCATGACTTCGGCACGGTATTGCAAGCCGATACTTAACCACAACACCAACATTCAAGACAACACATCAGCCCTGATGATGGACCCTGCAATGGGATCCGAAACGTCGGCCCGAAAGGTCGTAACAACACGGCATAATACCCCAGTAAACACAAACTTGAAGATGCCTGTCGGTAATGTAAATATATATTTCCAGGCGACAACTTGGACACTGCGGTGTCGGTGGCCACGGAGTGCGGGATGCTGCGGCACGGCGAGCGTCTGGTGATGTGCGAGGCTGTGGACTCGGAGGAGAAGGGGGCCCCGCCGGAGCTGTACTATACGCACGCCCTCATCAGCGTCCAGGGGGTAAGGAAACACGTCTACATGCTGGAACTGGATGGAATGGGCATATTTTCTCTTTGTCAGTGTCTCGATTGTAGAAGTCAAACGAAACGCTTAAATTTAATAAAATTTTATATATTTATTTGTATAGAAGGTAGGTGTCACAATGATTTTACGAAAATATCATAAATAATGCTCACGATATTAAATTTTAAATATTTTATTATGCCTACTCACTATGATACAAGCTATAGGTCGACCACAATCAAAAGACCATTCCCAAGCTTTGTCCGGTAAGAAGGAAGCGGGGGAATGTTGCCTGGCAAACCCGTATTACAAGCCTCAATATGATATTCCAAGTAAATATATATTTTCTGGTTTAAAAAAGGCTACTTACTAGAAAAACTTATTTTGTGTTAATTTTTTGCATCGTAACAACATGTATATTTTGCGCACATTCTTTTGAATGCAGTCTAGCTATAATAGCTCATGTTTATGGGATGAGTATTTACATCTGTCAAATGTGTATTGGCATACTCTAATACATCACCGGTATACTATAATACATCACCTTTGTACATATTAAAATTAATTAACACCACTGGACAATAATTTAATCGGAGCATTGTTCTTAAAGTCATACTAAATTTAAAATTGCACTAATTACCACTCCTAAATAGCTTGTCTCATGTACTGATGCACATTGCTTAAAACGTTTACGTTAGCACTAAAAAAATTTTGCTTGCTGGTAGGTACTCTCTTAATTTACTGAGCTGGAAAACATCTGCTAGCTGCCGTCGCGTCTCGAACGTACCGAGATAATCCAGTCAATTCCACATTCAGGTAGAATGCTTCAGACTCCCGTACAATACATTAAATATCTCCTCATTTCAGTTGAAGCAGTCAAATACCGATCCGTCAAACGTGCCCTCGCTGACCCGGATCGACTGCTCCGCCGACCTGTGGCCCCCGCTGGCGGGGTCCTCGTCCTCCTGCTCCATCCCCTCGAACCCGGAGCTGGGCCAGGGCGGCAGCACTTCCACGGTCAACTCCGGGTACTCGGGCGGCCGGATCCGTGTGGCCATGACGGGGGCCACGTGGAAGGCCATCAGGGAGCACCACGCGCACCTCATCCCCAAGATGGTGACCACGGGGGCCGTGTTTGCGAGGATGAGCTCCGACCAGAAGCAGCAGCTGGTGCAGGAGCTGCAGGCCTTAGGGTACTATGTCGGTGAGTACTTTTACAGGCTACCATATTAATGTATGCATACTGCATACTACTTTAGTGGTTTGTATGTGTGAATGCGTATTTTTTGTGATGAAGAGACATATTTTCGTGTTGGCACATGACGCGTATGCATTTAATTGCGTTGTTCTGCGTGTAATATGTATGTGAGGTGTGACAGCAGTGGTAGGATAGGTTGACAGCAGGGCGTGCAGTGAAAACAAGAAGCACGACTTTTATTTAAATATACGTTTGGAAAAAATTGGAAATTAAATCAATATATTTTATAGATGTCTCATAGAGACGACATTATATTTTTTATGGGAAAGTAGGTACGCAAGTTTTTGGGTGTTAATAGGGCTTAGGACCTATCGTACGGCTGGCTCAAGTGATCACTTTACGCAGTGTAACGTTCACATTTCCACCCATGATAGAATATACGTGTATCGAATTTTCGGAAGTTGTGTATATTTGAGTTTTACAACCCGTTTCATATGTATGTTGTAATAATCATTAGCGCGACCGGCATCCAAAGCTTTTTCATTCCCCTTATTTTTTAACCACAGATGTCACTAATGAGATATCTATTTTTGATTGGAATTAAATTATACATAATATGTTAATTATTGTGATAGGAATATTACGAGATATTTATCTTATTTCAGTTTCTTTTCAAAATATATGCTTAGGAAAAAGTCATGCTTCTTGTTCTCACTAAACGGCCCCAGTTGATAGACCGTGGTGAATTATACTCATGATTAACAATGTTGGTTTATTGACACAAAGTTTACAAAAGTACAGTAGTGTGAGTAACCTACGGCTACGCCTACGGCTACCGTAGGCGTAGAAGTATAGTGATAGTTAAACCGCTATTTTAACCGGTTATTTTCGGTACAGTTATTTGGGATCTGTAACTGATTGTACCGGTGATTGGTAATTAAAGATATAACCGTTGTTTAGTGCCGACGGTTGCCTGGAATTGCGGAAAATTAGTTGCCAAACATCGATGCAGTCATATACAAACTAAAAAAAACGATAAGTGTGTCGCTGGCTAAAATACCAACACTATTAGTGAGGTACTCGTGAGCGACTGAAGCCTGTTTTTAAGGCTTTTAGGATGACGGCGTAGATTCCGTGAAATATATCGACACTGGAGAACCTTACGTTGTAGTCTGATAACAATCTATTGACGACACCATTCTTCCTGTAATTTTAAAAAATTATTTTGACCCAGCTGAATACTTACCTGAAATCTATCCTGCAGACTTTAATGTACTTATTATTATTATTTTTTTTTAAATTTAATGGCTTGTCACCCAGTAAAAGGATGTTATTGCCAACAACTAGTCAATAGGTCATCGACATAAACATTACAGCTCAATGAATGTACTTATTTAAAAAAATTAAAATAAATATCATTCATTCTTTTTTTTTTAATATCATTTATGTACATTTTTTTTTAATACGATCCATTTATTTATTTCCAGCCATGTGTGGTGATGGTGCCAACGATTGCAGAGCGCTGAAGGCCGCCCACGCCGGAATATCTGTGTCGGGAGAAGAAAGCAGCGTCGCTTCGCCGTTCACCTCGAAGGAAGGCCACGTCGGCTGCGTGCCGCTCATCATCAGGGAGGGCCGCGCCGCCCTCACCACGTCCTTCGGCATGTTCAAGTTCATGGTCGCCTACTCGCTGGCCGAGTTCCTCAGCGTCGCCGTCCTGTATTACTTCGACTCCAACCTGACCGATTTTCAATTTCTGTACATAGACATCGCTTTGAGTATAAATTTTGCATTTTTCTTCGGTAAAACGCAGGCCTATCCTGGAAAACTGTGCAAAATTCCTCCGGTGATGTCGCTACTCGGCTTCGTGCCCTTGGTGTCGTTGATTTTGCAACTGCTGATCGTGACCGCATTCCAAGTCGCGAGTTTTATGATTCTGCGAGGCTATTCGTGGTACGTACCGCATCAGTACGAAGGAGACAGCGCCTACAAGTGTCACGAAAACTATGCGATATTCACGCTTTCCATGTTCCAATACATATCCCTCGCTATCGCCTTCTCGCAGGGAGCTCCGTATAGAAAGTCGATTTTCACAAATTACGTCTTCATGTTGAGTCTCTTCGTCATGACGGCGCTCGGAGCCTACATCGTCATCTACCCGGCAGACTGGCTGAGCGACGTTCTGGAGCTGATGATGCCGCCCGAATACCGCTTCCGCTTTGTCGTCATGGGGCTCGCCGTCGGCAACTTTGTTTTCAGCCTCGTGGCGGAGAAGTTCATCGTCCAGTACCTGCTGCAGGCGAAGAGGATGGTGCCCAAGCGGCTGAGGGAGAACACCGGGAAGAGGTTCTCGCACAAGAGCGTCGAGAAGGAGTTGGAGAACGAGACCGATTGGCCGCCGATCACGTCCGACGGGAGCAGAGACACGGTGAACATCGTCAACGAAAAGACGATTGTGAATAATAACGTTACGGGACCCATTAATAGCGAATTGGACAATAAGGTTGGGTGACAAACGTACCTGATTAGATTAAGCTTCAGAAAGAATAGTATTATAGCGTATAATTTCGTTTTGTACGGTTTGTTTTGTATTTATAATTTATTGTATATTAATAAATATTTCACGCTACCGAGACAGCTGTTTCGCTTCCTCGCTATTGTGGTCAGTGACAGTTGATTGTGCATAGAAATCAACTCAAATCAAAAAGTATACCAAAATACGCACATACAAAGACAGTTAAAACTATTGTTTGACTATTAATGTCTCAATAAATAAGCTTGAAAACAGGATATCTCGCAGCTAGTAGCAAAAAATTCTGGGGAGTCTTCTTTGTTTAATTTTGAAAAGAACATATTCTTTGCACTTGGGGTGAAATGTCGACAGTTACAGAGATAAGCGACATCAAAATTTGTATTTTTTTTTTCAATATTTCTGACTTATTTTCTGTAAAACGACTATCACTACAGTAACCTATATATAATATTAAAATTTCATTCACTTTAATGCAAGAAAACCTTAAAAAAAATTTCAATTTTCTGCAAGGTTTTAATCGTTTTATTTTACTTTGATCAAAGCGAATTAATGTTAATTGTTCAAAATAAATCACTTTCATGATAGTCTAATGTTTTCCAAAAGATAAACTAGACACATAGATTAAAATGCAATTGATTCCGCTTATGTTCTCGTCCCTTGCGCTAGGAGGAGAACTTTGTAAGTAGTGGGAATCCAGTCAATCTCGCTGTACTGCTTCAAGGTACTTTACTGGTTGTACAAATAGTTCATGCGACAATATTACAGTATGCAAATACAGCGCAGGCTGTTACTGATATGGTAGCTGCGTCACACTTATCTCCGTAACTGTCGATATTTGAAGTGAAAATTGAACGAGGAAGACTTCTTCGAAGTTTTGTTACCAGATACGAGACACCCTGTGTAAAAAATGTTTGTATTATGAATCTTATTTAGTAAGAATATAATTTTTCTTTTCATAAAGTATTGTTACTGTGCTATCAAAACTGGATGAGTTAAATGAATTGTTTTAATTCAAGATTCGACTTAGTGACAGTTCACTGATGTGTGAAAAACTCTTCTCAAAGACCACTGTCCTTGGTCTGTCTTTTTCTACATGCTGTGGAAAGGACTTTCTTTAGCACCGAGTTCCTGAAGAATAAAGGTTTTTGTTCAAGCTACAAATGATGCTTGATGCCTTCGAGGCTTCAAGCATATTTGTAACTTTCCACAGTTCCATGTTGCAATGAAATCCAATGTACAATATTGTCAATTTTTAGAATTCATGTTGCAATAATGAATTCATGTTGCAATAATGAATTCGTGTTGTAATAATGAATTCATGTTACAATAATGAATTCATGTTGGTATAATGAATTCATGTTGGAATAATGAATTCATGTTGCAATAATGAATTCATGTTGTAATTATGAATTTATGTTGCAATAATGAATTCATGTTGGAGTAATGAGTTCATGTTGCAATAATGAATTCATGTTGCAATAATAAACTACTGAACCAACCAATCATATCTACCCACTCCTTAACAATTTACATTATGAACAAATTATGTACCGTAATTTCATACAAATATGGTCCAAAATGCCCCATTTTTTAATTGTTGTTGATTTTATATGTAGAAATGAAAAACAGAAAAACTTTACTTAAAAAAAAAATTATCATACCATTAGTTTCATTTTCATATCAATAGTTGGTATAAAAAATTCAGTGGCACTATCAGAATATGTTTCAAAGAAATGGAATTAAAAAAGTTCAGAATACAATTATTGTCCACAAAAAATGATTTGACCATAGTTGAATTTAAAGTGTGATTTTTTATTATTTTTGCAACAATAAAAACCAATGGTCTAATTATTTGATAAATTTATAAAAACACATAAATTCCCTGTTGTATAAACCAATACAAAAAAACTTATTGAAATAGCAGTTGGCTGAGAAAGTTTGCAGATTTAGTGAAATTTATGAGTTTAGGTGAAATTTGGCAATGACTGTTGACAAGTGAATAAACAAGATGGCCAAATTGCATTTCAAAGCAACAACAATCATTCAATCTATGGCGTGTCATTTGATCCTAGGTAGGTGAAATAGTTAATACATTCTATTGTGTGTGAGCCTATGTCGACTGTGATTGGGGCCTGGTTATTCATAACTGTTAGTGGCAGGCATATATTTAGTCTTATTGGAGTTGATGCATAGTCCTATTTCCTTAGTAGCTCTCTCCAGCTCAACAAATGTCTCCATCATCACACGTCGACCAATGCAAACGACACATCAACCGAGATCAAATGCAGAATAAATGCTTCTTCAGTTTGAGAAGACATCTCCCATCCCGAATGCTGTCAAGGAAATCAAAAGTTACCATCTATAAGACACTCTTATGTTCTGTATAAGGTATAATGAATTCATGTTGCAAAAATGAATTCATGTTGCAATAATGAATTCATGTTGCAATAATGAACTACTGAACCAACCATTCATATCTACCTACTCTATGGCTCCGAATGCTGTGTAGTGAGTTAAAAGGATGAAATATCTTTCCTCGTATTTGAAAGAAAACATTTGGTGCAGTACAGATAAACGGAGATTGGAGAATACGATACAACGAGGAGGTCTACAATATTTACGATGAGCCCAACATAATACAATCAATCAAAATAGGGAGGCCGCAATGGGCAGGGCACGTAGAAAGAATGAGTGAAGAAAGAATGCCAAAAAAGATTCTCCACACAAAGCCCCAAGGTAGACGCAGCGTTGGTAGACCCAAATTCCGATGGCTGGATGGAGTGCAGCAAGATGTGAAAACTGTAAGCATCAGGGATCGGAGGAGTACATGTCAGGATAGAGGAAGATGGAGAGGAATCTTGGAGGAGGCCAAGGCCCTCAGTGGGCTGTGGAGTCATTGATGATGATGGTGTTTCATTCCATTCTTAATTGATTCCTTATATGTCAGTATTGTTTAAAATGTCTATATTTACATGTAAAAGGTAGGTTGGGCCACAGTTGTATGAAATTACCGTGTTAAATTTCTCTATATCGTCATATTAGATCACCTCTTCTTCTGTCCCATTGACATCCTTCGCAGGCAGCTGTTCAGAGAGGTGTCGCTTCTAGCGTCTTTCTTCTCATTGGTCAATTAAGTTGGAGAACGTCTCAAATGCTCTCCATGCTTCCATATTTCCAGTCAACAGTAGTTCTTCTACGTTATTGTAGGAGAATGCGTCTCAGACACACTACACAAATTGTATTAAACTATATGTTTGCTTGTAAGACGAGCGTTTGTCTCAAAATATATAATACATCGGCCTGAAGTCGACGCTTCAATTTTGTATAATTATTTGAGGTCTATAAAGCTAAGGCAGCAATATCTTAAAGTTTAAAAAAATGTTTTGAATGCAGTTACCGAAGATTACTAAGTTAGAATGTACTGAATTTGAGAGTTTATAGGAAATATAGCTATATCCCTTGCAAAATCGTGTTTTTAAATCACTATTAAAAGCAAAGACAGCAATATTTACTACAACCATTCAACTTCCAAGGATGTGTCGCATGATAAAAAGCTAGCTTCAAACTTTATTTATTTATACACGTATATAAATTATTTATTTATTTATTTATACATGTATATAAAAGGGTGAGGTGGAAATTGTTTTTAAAAACTTTTTTCCAATAAGATTCGATACGTTTCATAGATTCCAGAGAAACTTCAGGGAGTAGTGACAGTTTTTTTTGCATGCTGTTATTTAACTTTGTTGTTTGTTGTGGTGGAATTTTGCGATTGATTTTTCACCAACTTCCCGGCTAGCTAGAGCGCTGAAACTTTCAATATTCACGGAAAGTGAATGATATACATTATTAAATCATTTTCAACATGATTTGGTCACTCACATTAAATTAATAATCACGTCACTCATATTAAATAAATTGTCGCATCTTAAATGTTCTCAGATTTTCACGGCCATTTAGAATCTTCTGTGCGTAGTTTTCTGGGATATTGTGCTGTGTGTATCTGACCCCGATGGCCGACATTTCGGATCCCATTGCAGGGTCCATCATCAGGGCTGATGTGATGAATAATCACATCACTCACAAGCAAGAACAACGTGCCGTTCGAAAATTTGTTTTGTACTTTAAAAAATGTGTTTAATATTTGGATACTGCGTGGGTGATATTAAAAAATCAATTACTGTGATATCTTGGGTCTTCAGTAAAGTATGCGGGTTTTCGTTTAGATCTTTATTGCGGTGACAGTAAATTTCGCATTACAATTACATTACATACGGCGATTATACAATGACTAATGGCTGGAATACCTATACAGCAAAAAGCGAGCGCTCTAGGGGCGCGACCTTATAAACGCATTCTCTCTCGCACACTCTCTGTCTCTTTGATTCATAGCGACATACGTTCCTCAGATCTATTACAATTACGCAAGGAAAGCGTATAAAAGTGTGTCTTAAAAATTTGCTTTGATCTGCTTGCTGTATCTCAGACACACCTCAATGGGATATTGCTGCCTTTGCTTTTATACCCCTCATTAGATGCATCTGCTCACAAGTGATTACAAAATATATTTGTTTATTGATTGAAATGTGAAATTTTTTGTACTCGATATAGGTAAAACAATATGTGAGCATAATGTAGTATTTTGCGTGAGAGAAGAATTACTCGTAAGTTTTGAGAGTGTAGAATAATGATGGATGAAGGAATGATTGGATTAGATGAGCGTGAGTGAGGCAAGAAATCGGAGGCGACCACGTAAAAACTGTCATATTATAGCAAATCAGGTGCCTTAAATGCCGATGTATCCGTATGACGACGATTGGACGTAAAAGATGTGCGGCGTTTGATCCTTTGCGTGTATGTGTTTAGTGTTTATTTAAAAAATGTATTCACGTAAAAAAGTATTATTAATAAGTGTCTGTTACAATAATTAACTGTGATCAAGGATCCCTTTTTAGTATTTCTGATGATCTGAATCACCGTTGCAAATAATACTATCGTGTCATTGGTCGAGACGGTTGTATCGAGTCGATTAATCAGGTGTATTTCTGCAAACAGAATCTAACCAACGCGAGAATACTTCAGTTCTTATAAATTAAGATAAATTATCAAAATTATTAAAGTCTCACACGGCCGAAGCTATTGTATTTATGTGGCCCAGGGCTTATTTAATCTTATAAGATCACTTTATGCAAAATTTAACATTCACCAATTCCACCATAAGATTATCCACATATTATCAAATTTCTTAAAGCTGTATATATGTTCTAAATCACTTAATCATTAAGTGATCACTTTACACAATGTAACGTTCACCATTCCACCATAAGAACATGTGCCTACATATTATCAAATTTTTGAATGTTGTATACATGTTATAAATCAGTTTCTTTCATATATTCAAATGGACTATGCTAGCGACATCTGAAGTCCTTCCCATGATATATTTAGTATACATAGATTTCGCAGCTAAATTATTATTATTAATTAAGCTGCGAAATGAATCTTTATAAGTTTTGTTTGTAAAATATATGCGGTAACTTAATCATTCTAAATTTCTTCAACTATTTGTAATATGTATTTGTTGTATCAAAGTATCACTTAGTAGCTTGCTAATAATGAAACAATATCATGGAGGTATGATAAACCATGTCGATAATTATATCGAAATGGTTCAAAATTTAATTATCCAATTACGCTATAGCGGCCTCTTGTGAATATATCTACCTTATCTGTAAATCTCATTTATTAATTGATTAACACATATTATCCATTTTTACTCCCTTTCTTTTAACTCGTAGCGTCTGCTTGTCTACTTGTCGTCTTGTCTGCTTATCTGACGAAAAAAAAATGGATCGATTTTTAACCCTTTTCCCGTGATCCAATCGAGCTGAAACTTTGCAAGCAGACTCGTGGCGACGATCAAGAAGATCTATCAAATTTTCGTTAAAAAAAATTAATAAATTTTTGGATTTTTCAAATTTTGAATGGTTTTTTCATACAAATTATTAAGTTGTACGAAAATATTTCAACGCGTCTGGTAGACGCGAAACCTGATTGTAGTATGATTTTGAATTTTTGGAAATTTTTTATTACTCGCTTTCATAGCGTCGCCCGACCGAAGCCCAACGCGTAGGTTAAGCGCCAAACCAGTTTCCACTAGTAAATGAGAAAGGGAGTATAATAAAAACTTGGTTTTTATGGGTTATAGGTTATAGGTTTTTTATAGGTTTCTTAGAGCAATCCACTTCTTCTGGTATGGTAGGCACAAATTACTTAGTTTGACTGCCACTAGGGGATGCCAGAATTAACCGTTTAATCCATATTTTATTTTTGGACACATTTAATACAACACATATATTATATCAAGAACACATTTTTGTTGTTCTTGTGTGAACACACAGAATTTGTTCTTGAATATGGAAGACTATTTTAACGTAACATTGTAACACATATAAGTAATTTTTTCTCACTTTGCTGGCTGGATCCTGCTTGCAGAAGTACGACCGTGCGATTGTTACCAATTTTTAGACTAGGACAAACAAGATTTCGACTGCCAATTCCGATTGCATTGGGCGCGACACAAGGCATTCTACTTGGACCAAAATAATATGAAATATAACTAAAAAATAAAATAACGTTTCGGTGTACGAGTAATCGAGCTTGTACACTTTGTGCTCGACAGTGGCACAATTAGAAATGAGCCTAATTATTATGACGTAAGTTGAATTTTTAAAAACATGTTTGGTCTTCCTATGTACGCACATTCCATTATAACAATTTGAAATATAAGTCTTTCTTGTACAAGTTTGTAGTGTGTATTTAATATTTAATTTTTTTTTGAAAAATGATATTTATACAGTGAAACCTTGGAGGTATGCAAAGTTTTGTTACAAACAAAGTTTCCAGTACAACTCACAGCAGTGATTTTATTAGTGGCAGTGAATGTCATTACATAATTTATATTAAAAATTAAATTAAAAATGTGGTATTTTGTATTAATCATTTTTATATGAATGTTTTTGAGTTCTGGAACGAATCATCCGCGTATTTTCATTATCTCTCATGGAGAAATTTGCTTTGATATAGAAGTGTTTTGGAATATGAACACGTTTCTGGAACGAATGATGCTCGCAATCCAAGGCTTAACTGTAAAGATTTTTAAAATTGGACATGTACGACATGCGCTTTTGTGCCAATTGAAAGTATTGAAATAATGTATTTATATAAACGATTTTGAAAATTTACCTGTGTTATTATATCCCATAAAATGTATAAAAAATAAAGATGTAGGATATTTGTTGGAGATATTTATGGTGTGTATAGCTTATTAAGAAACTGCTGAACTGTCAAGAAATATTGATATGCTTTCTGTTCGTACAGTATTGAAGTTTATCATTTTTTTCCAGTATGTGGAATGATTAATATATCAAAGCATTGTATAATTTGGTGACTACCGTATATATATTTGAACACAGACACAATGTTGAAAGTTAAAAAATAAATCCAATAAAATTTTGATTTAAGTCGCAGGGCTTTCAACATGTCATTGGCTGGTTTACGGCAACGGCCATGGCTATGATAACCATTTCTCATCTTCCCTTCCTCTCCCCTTAGAGGCGTTAGGAGCCCTCGGAGTATTCCGTTATTCGGACCCGCGCAACCAGCCAACATTGCAGCCCCTATCATTCTTTCCAAGAATCCATTCACTCGTGATCTGTTTAATCTCAGATGTTATAATATTTACAGTAACATGCGGCATGTTTTGCCGAAGTAAATATTAATTGTTTCAACATAACAACAAATTTGTCGACTTGTGCTGGAGTTCATACTGTACACGAAGCTTGATCTAATTGATATTGCACTCTACAAAAATTGTAACTGATTTCCTGTCCACGTAATTTCTATTTGTTTTCCAAAATTGCCTAATTTTTGACAAAAATTTATTTAAAATAAGAATGGAATACTAAATAAATTATTAAAAATGTTAAACGAGCTAATGAGCATCGCAAAGTTTGTTTTTTCTAATCATGATATTTTATAGATGTCTCATAGAGACGAAGCTATTTATATGGGTAAGTAGGTTAGCATGGATTGTTTCACATTCCAATATACAGGACCAACCTGCCGGTGTTTATGCCTGTTGGAAGAGCTACCGCTGTGCTGAACAATATCGCTTTGGACATTGATCTGTTCCATATCTCTGAGAGAGTTTTCCGAAGCAGGATTCTCCTTCAATTTTGATATGAATTATTTATTTCTTTGATATGTATATTTATAATTAAATATAAAGAGAGAGTTTATGTATATGAGAATCAATTAAATGTATTAACATGATCGCAGGAAATCTAATTTGTCATGGATATATATTTATTGAATAAATTGAATCGATCCAGTTATCTTACAGATGTCTTTTTTGGGTGTTTATAGGGCTAACGACCTATCGCACGGCTGGCTTAAGCGATCGCATTACACAATGTAACATTCACCGTTTAAAATTTTGGAATTGGTGAACATTACAGTGTGTAAAGTGATCTTTACTAAGCCCTATAGACAACCAAAAAGACTTCCATTCCTATTTTCCCATATGAATATTAATAGCCCTGTCTCTGTCTGAGAGACGTCTATAATATATCTTGATTAATGATGATCCCGCTGGGGATAAAGAAAGGTTGAAATAAAAGTTGAATTTTCATAAAAAAAAAACAAGTTTTTTTTTTTTTTAACGTTATCTGAAATTATAGAGTAAATCGGATAGTTTGAGTTAGTAAAAAGGAAATAGAATAGAATTCAGTGGTACACGTAGGAACTGGGATGTATGTAGCGCCTGATTCCAAAACTCCCTAAAACGGATTTTGGATAATTTGAGTTAAATATGCAGTTTTGTAGATTTTTTTGTCAGCTAAGTGCAGAATACACTGTTTGTTGTAAAAGCCACGTAATTGCACTGACATTGCATGTTAAAAATCAGAGTTAATTCCAAAAAAACAAAGCTTTCCAAATATTTGCTTGACGTCCATAACACAAAAACACCTATAGTCGTTTTAGGGGGTTTTGGAATTAGGCGCTTTGTATCCTCGTTCAAAGTATAAAAAACAATTATTTGATATTATATTCAAGAACACATTCTTATTGTGAAGTTGCAACTTTTTCAGAACAAAGTTCTGTGAAATTTAAAACCAAATAATTGAATCAATTAGAATTAGCGTTATCCAATTTCGTTATAGTGGCTTCTTAGATTTCCGTGAATATATCGACCTTATATGTAAGCGTGCTCCGGATAAAAAGAGATCCGTGATTCAAATCCCGGTAGCAGCCAAATATTTTTTCATGGAATTCATTTTTCTGTATGTCTTTCTAATTGATTGATTAATTTGGTTTTAAATTATTTGACAGTCTACCACTTTTTGTATCTTCACTTCACTTCATTTTAAAAAACCAGATATTCATTATTTGCAAACAAATCATTTGACTCTACATCTAAAATGTAAAATTGTTCTTTTACTGTCTGCCTGTATTCTAATAACTCCAAATGCATTGAACAGATCTTGAAAAATCCACCTTACATTAAGCATTGTCATGATAAATTTGTGCAATGTTACAATCGGCCATATTCCGAAAATAACAAGATAGTTATTTTGTGATTGCTACCCCAACATTAAAAAATAAATAAACACCAAGACATATGTCAGTCGTCAATATTTCTATTATTGTGACGAAAATATTGGCCTTAATTAAATATCCGAATTATTTGCTTGAAGAAATTGGTAGATGTGTGTGAATCAAATTGATTTCTACCTACTTTTAAAATAATATTAGTATACTAACTTATAATTTAGACAAAACTCCATATTGAAATGACTGGTTTGCGTGATGGTATAAATATCGCTTCAACATCAGAGTTCCTACATTACAATCCATTATGTGTAATAAAATATTTATGAACCTAATTTAATTTTAAATGGTTTAAATGCCATTACTGCACAACTGTTGGGTGTCAAAAAGTTACATCGCACCATCATATATGTAGATATAACACAGGATGTAATTTCGGCTTCCTGATCTGAATTTTTAATGACAATTATTTATGAATCCCTTATACTCCACATTGTTCTCAATCTACATATCACATTAATTAGACCCTGTAGATTCACAACTACTTTCCAAAGGTCTCATCTAAAATTAAAAAAGTTGTAAATTTTAATTAATTAAGTAATTACACAGACATAAAAAAATATCTTCTTTTTCTTTGAGTAGATCTGTTGATCTGTGCTACAGAAAACTACACCTCCTGGGATGACGAGGTCCAGCTATCCCTCCATATTTTCGGTGGTCTTCACGGTGGGCGTCGTCCAGAGGGGATTTCATTCGCTGCTGTATGCACGAGTCTGTCACTGTCCATTCTGGCTACGTGATCCCGCCAGAATCTTTTTCTGGATCTTCTCCATCGTGCTATGTCCTCTATTTTGAAAGTTTTCCTTATGTCTTCATTTCGGACACGGTCACGTAAAGATTTTCCAGTAATGGAAATCAGCACCTTCATTTTAGTTGTTCTGAGGAGTCCTTTGGTGCGGACAGTGTCAGCCTGTGTCTCTACAGAGTATGTCATAATAGATCGCACGCATGTCTTGTATATTTTGACCTTACTTTCAATATGCATATTTTTGTTTTTCCAGACCAAATTCTTGAGACACCCTGATACGGTTAACTTGCTCTCGGATCGCTACGGCTACAGATTTCTACACCTAAATATCAGAAGCTCATTACTTGTTCCACAGGCTCATTATCAATACTCAGCTTATATCTTGTTGGTTGTTTTGATATTGCCAAACTTATTATTAGTTTTGCTGATTGCTATTGACATATTAATTCCTCGAACAGCATTCTCTGCAAGTCATCTTCAGACTCTGCTATTATTGCGGCGGCATCTGCGTAACATATTACATTGATTATTTTGTTACCCATTTTGTATCACAGTCCTAAGCCAGCCATCTCTTCTATGATTTTGTCCATTATGAGGTTGAACACAAAAGGGCTTAGACTGTCTCCCTATCTAATAAATGGTATAAAAACGAGTAATGGTACTCGTCATGATTTCTTTCGATAGTTCATTGACTTTAATTTTAGTTTTACACTTGATGTCTAGGTTTTGGATAGTCTTTATCAATGTGTTCGATATTCCCTCTTCCAATTATATTCTCGTAATGTCTTTCAGCAACACCCTCTCGAACGCCTGTATTAGATCCGCAAAACATATACATATAGACCACTTTGTTATATTCTAATGCCTTTTCTTATAAATGATTATGTCCTGTCTTTTTCCGAGTGTTGGGATAGTAGTCACCGAATAATGCAGACTAGCATACCTACATCTATTTTTTTATTTATTTAATGTTGATTAAAATGACAATCTCGTTATTTTCAGAGTACGGCCGAATGTTAAGCTTTAGGTTTGTCGGACCAAATTGTAACAGTGACACATGTCAATTTGACAGTAGAAAATATGTTTAACTGACGAGACGTTAGAAACATTCCTGTAACAAATTATCGTCTAAGTGATGTCAGTTGCTTCCTTGCTAAGACTTAACGTACAACGTTTCATTATGTAATACGATGTGTGATTTTGTATAATATATAGTTATTAATAAAGTACTGCACAGTTACCTTCAAAAATAATTTATTTTAGTTTTATTTTATATGATTTAAACCTGAGCACTCGAGTATATGGTTTGCCGTATCACTCGAGTGCCGCCGCTGTGGCGGCAACAAAATAGAGTCTTATTTCTCAATATGTTTTATATACTGGGTTTTTCAACTTTCAATATAATTTAACCAGAATCATATCAACAAATAGCAACAAGTTAAGGAATTTTATCAAGAAACGAGAAATAATATGTATATCAAAAAACTTTCAACTGGAAAGGGTTAAAGCAGGAGTGACCATTGTTATTGAAACAAATTTTGAATAGATAAAAATTTATTGAATAAAATTTTCTAAATAAAAATAATAAAGGATAACCTATCTTTACAATTTTTCCTTGAAATGTGTACCTACAGCATGATTAATTAAAGCAGTGTGTTCCATAGTATTCTCATATCTTCCGATTGGAGCTAATTTTGCGACTAAAACTTTATATTTGAGTTTATAATAATAATAATATGTTTATTCCAACAATGCGCGATTACGAGACATTTCCATTGCTTAATCAAACTATTAGTAATCAAGTGACTTTCATGATTAGTAATCTTTACACGATACATTGACAACAGGGTCCATCGTCAGGGCTGATGTGTTGTCATCACATCAGCCCTGATGATGGACCCTGCAATGGGATCCAAAACGTCGGCCAGAAAGGTCGTAATAACACGGCGTAATATCCCAGAAGACACAAACCACAAGATATCTTGATTATTTTTATAAACTTTTAAGTAAATAAAAAAAATTTATGACCATTTCAAGAAACATAATAAAGGCTCAAAATCTCTACCTTATATATATAAAAAAAACATGTATCAAACCAAATGGGGTAAGTGCATATACTGACTGCAAGTCATGTAGTATTTAAAAAAATAGTTAATAAGTAAATAAGGGGGAATACCTATCTCTACAAAGCGCGAAAAAAGGCAATTTCGTGAATTTTTCAAAGAAAACCTATTTAAATTATGGTATTGGTATTATTTTTACATGAAATGATCTGCTATTAAGAATACTGTATTTTTTTTTTATAAAAAAATATTCAACATTGGCGGAAAATTCTTGGGTCTTGTCGACTGCCGAAAAAAGAGGTCCTACGCGGTGACCGCTCCCATTTCATCTGTAATCATCAGAATAAAAAAAAATAAAAAATGATCAAAATTGACACTATAATTTAGTCTTTGACTTAGGAGTTTTTGAAAATATAGTTTTTTGATAAATTGGCGGGCGTTTGAATTTAAAATAGCGTTTTATAGGGAAAATTTCAGGTTTATTATGCCGATAAAAAAAACTAAATCACTTTAAAAAAAATCCCACAACTAAGACCAGATAATTATGTATAGAATAGCAACTAGAAATTTCAAGTTGATCGGTTCAGTGGTTGGCGATATATTTTGGTCACAGATTTTCAAAACATGGTTTAGAGTTGAACGCGTTTCAAAATTAAGCAATGAATAAATCGCGAAATCCTTCTACTTACATAAAATCATTTATTCCAGGTCCAGTATATAAGTACTCCACCTTGCTTAGAATTCCCATATCATTGACCACCCTTAATAAACATAAAATAAACATGTCCTGCGTTTCTATTGAGCCCTACTGGCAGCTAGCTGCATGTTGCGCGGCACCGTGCGACGCGGCGCATAATAAACAAAGAGATGCCACTATTATCATGTATTACTTTGTTATTTTTTTGAATGTTTGCTTGAAATTTTCACCAGACATTCTTAAGACCTCAAGCTTTAAGAAAAAGCAAAAATTTAAGAATCGATTTTTTTAAAATATCTAGGTAGGTATTCCCCTTAATAGAGAATTTAACTCTCGTGTTTAAAAGTGAGGGACATTGTCATATATACCACTAGTTACAATTCTGTCAATTACAGTATGACAAAATCATGGGGGAAATGTATCTACTGTTATAAATCAAAATTCCTTTACATGTTCATGAAGCCAACATATACAAAAAAAATATAAGTCAACTAAAGAGTACTCACCAAGTTGAGTGTCTGTAAAACAATTTATTGTGAAGTTGTAGATAATTTACAAAGACACTCCCAAGTCGAGATAAACCAGAGCTCAAAATTTGAACGCTAATAACTGACAACGTAGACCGTATTGCAGCTCCATCTATGTGTCGTAGCGTGAATTAAACTGGTTTTAACAAAGTCTTCTAAGTTAGCACCACTGTAACATGACATGTATACAAGATAGAAGCATTAGATGCACTTCCACCTTGTATGCACATACCCCAACTCACCTTATGCAAAAATTTAATTCTATGGATTTGTTTGGTATGAGTAGCATTGTAAGCTTTGTATTATGGACCTAATGATTTATCTTCTTTGAACTGAATTATTACCCTATCTGCATTTTATTAACATTAATGTTATTTCAACCTCTTCAAGTTACAATGTTTATTGCATTTGTAAATAAATAATTCTTCCGTGTGAAAGCCCTAAAGGCGTATAAATAAATAAATTAATAATACACACCGAGGAATATAAAGTATCTTCGGTGCGGTGAGGGCATATCCACCAACAACGGTCAGTGGCGCTGTGCGTGGGGAGAAGACATCTCATTCAAAAACTTCACAACTGAGTGGTGCTTCCGTTTCTCCGCATGGTGCAGGGCGGTTTCTCCATCTTTGTTCGTAATTCTGATGTCCGACCTTTGCCGCACCAAATACTCCACAACCGGAAGCCTCCCATTTCGGGCTGCTGAGAACAGCGGGGTTTCCCGACTCGTTTCTGATCGACTGTCAACATGAACTCCCTGTTTTATCAGATGCTGGACCGTGTCGAGGTTGCCGGCTTCAGCGGCAAGGTGCAGCGGTGTCCAACCCTGCCTATTGTACGATTGCCCAACCTCGGGGATATTGCGGTCACACAAAATTTCAATTATTTTCTTGTGTTCATCTTTGAACTTGTCTTGAGCAGCGATGTGGAGGGCGGTGTCTCCCCTGTCGTCCTTTGCTAGCAGAACGTAATTACGCTCAGTGTCGTCTTCCAACGCGCAGTATAATTTTTCAACGTAGTCTACTCTCCTTTCCCTCACAGCTGCAAGGAAGATTGGTATGTCTTCTTTTAGCTTCTTCGTCCTAATATATGCTTTTTTTGTTTTTGGAGGGGCCTCGTCTTCTTCTAAATAATCACTTAGTAATTTTATTCCATCTTCAAATACAGATTTATGTTTTTCGTATGTTGCTAGCAGGAGTTCTATTATTGTTTTGTGCGAACAAGCCTCGACGTTTCGTATTATTTCCTTCATTGCCATATTACTGTTTTTTATTATTTTCTTGTTATCATCGTTCTCCTTTGCCATGTTATTGCTCGCATTCCGGGCTGCCAGGCCAAGAGCTGTGTCACTGTTTGCATCAGGAGCTCCTACAAAAGAGATTAACCGGTCCGGATTAAACTCCAAACTGCCGACTAGAATGTTAATAATTCCAGTATTCCCTTCCTGCACAGCCACATGCAGAGCGGTTTTTTTGTCATGAACAAAAGAGCCTTGCTCTTTCGGCCAAAGGTTACTAATTTCTTCAGAGATGAATTTACGTACCTTATTGTCTAACGGTTGCGTCAGAACTAAGTTATTGATAAATATTCTTATAACATAATAATCATCCTGCAGAAGTATTTTATTTAGTAGAAATTGCATCATGGGCACGCGGCCGTAATGCTTGCCACGTTTATTGAACCAGAAAACAACCAAGTCGGCGCAAAAGTATTCTGCGAGTGTCCGGTGGATGAACTCAACTTTTTCGATTCTGTCTCCAGCGGACTGGACTAGCCCGACTCTGCACAGTTTGGCTCCGAAGCCCTCCTCAGGGTCATCAAAGTCTTCTTTTGAAAATTCGGGGAAGAGTGTACGGACGCCCAGCAGTCTGTGATCCTCATTCAGTGCACAATCGCTACGTACTTTTAAATCCCTCTCTGTCTTGGAGACTCCTCTTTTTTCTCTGAAATATATATCATATTTGAGAGCAGTAAATCGCTGATACAAGTCCAAGACACTCTTAACATTGAAGATATTTCCAATGTCGGTATCTGATTCCACGAAGACTTTGACCTGATTCATAAATACTTCCGCCAGCATCCGCATTTGGAGCGGAATTCCCATGAATTTTTGGATATCATCACCCAGCGACTCTTTAGCATTCGTGTATAAATATTCCGCACACTTCTCGAGGTCGCTCTCTTCCAAGTTGTTCAGCTCCAGGAGCAAATGCGGACGCCAGAAATTCACGAGGTACTCTCGCTGTTGGTCTTCGCTGTTTTTTTCAAATTGCACGGCGAAGACTGAGACAGCGTCTTCGACCGTTTCTTTTTTGTACTGCCGCGTCGTGACCCATACCTTCGCTGTTGTTTCCTCATTCAAATACTTCAACAGCCTTAACACTTTGTCTTCATTGACGTGATTTGATGATTCTTCTTTAATTTCGTCAAACCCGTCAAAAAAAATGAAAATTTTCCGGCAATTTTCGTGCTCTTTGTCCAGACAGTATTGTAGGAGGCCGCGCCGCCAGCCCTTCTCTCCCTCCCCCAGGATAAAATTGCAAACCGATTCCAAATTCAGATTCTGGTTCTCGCCCGGCAGATTCTTTATCTGTTTATGAAAGTCTTTCAAATCGACCCTGATGACCCAGGCCGGCCGCAACAGCCGAGACAAGCTCGTCAGGCTGGTGGATTTCCCCATACCTGGCTCGTCGGCTATGATGACCACTTTCTGGATGGTTTTGCAGAGTTCTTCCTCGCTTATCGACGGTTCGTCATGGGTGTTCACGTACGGGCGAAGGCCTTCTAGAGACCCTCGCGAACGTTGCCATACGTTCGGACCGTTATTAATATCTTGCTTCATTACGTGAACAGGCCTTTTGGGGTTTTTTTTTATAACGCCATCTGCTTCTTCAGGTGAGGCTACCATCTTAATATTTTCACTTCTCAAATAAATACGAGGCTGTTTATTTTTTTCAGATGCGTTCAGTTGGGTCATCAGAGTGTCTCTGTCTTCGACGTCTAGAAAGGTAAATATCGCTTTCTGTTTTTTGGTATCTTTATTTATGTCTCGTGTATATTTTTCAATGTCAAAAGTGAATCGATTCTGCAACAACCGTCTAATCATATAAAATCCTTTCTCGTAGATGGTTTTACAAATAAAGTGTTTTTCCGACGCAGCGAACCAGTACACGGCACTGTCGGGTACGTCCCGACACCGTTGTTTGAAAACCGGTTCTCCGTCTCCCATGGTGGGGGAGATATTCTGCTCTCCCAGGCTCACGAGCTCCTTCCACCTTTCAGATTTCAGATCCTCCTGGCTGATGCCGCTGATGATTAACTCCGGGAGTGGAGTGGAGTGTTCCCGTAGGACCTGCGCCACCTTTGCCACGGTCACTTCTGAGTTAAGTTTGGAATGCACATTTAGATCATCGTGACTAGGGTTTTCACCCTCCATCTTTATAGTAAAGTTCCGGTTGGTCACAATACCTTTGAACATTTCAATGTCTGTATATTCATTGATGTGCACTAGAATTTTGTTTACATTTTCAATCACTGTATAATCCTCCAGGGCGCCCTCTTTCTCGCCGACTATCAGCATTTTCTTCTTAAAGAGCTCTTTTTGAGAATCCTCAGTAAGGTCGTTTAATGAAGCCATTCTATAAGGCAAAGTCTTAAAGGACACTTTTAATGACTCGCAAAAAGTTTTGCAATCACTTTGTGGAGAAGCAATAATAATTAGTTTCTTCTTTTCACTATTGAAGAAGTATTCAAACTTTTCTTTGTTTCCCAGATCTATGCTAGCGCCTGAAGTGACGATGACTAGCAAATTGTCATAGAGGTATCCCGATTTATATAAACTTTTAAAATCTACGAAATTTTCTAAATCTCGTATTTTTTTGTCATCTATAAAAGTTTGTCGGTCATCTCGCAAGTACATACTCTCGTGTTGCAACATCTGAGAGAGTAGCGTGTACAGCCTGGCCGCTTCAAACTGGCTGTCTCCAGCTTCGATATGAAGAATACGGGTTTCGGATTCTAAAAAGATCTTGAGCTCGATAGTGTCTTTTAATTGCATCTGAAATTCTGGCAAAGAGTCGAGGTAGTATCTGGACAACATCCGATAAATGAGCAGTGCGTTGGAGGGTATTTGCTGACTCTGGCGCTGCACCACCACCAGAAACTCCGGATAGAACCACCGCATGAGCTGCTTGGTACGCTTGACGAGCGTCAGCAGACTCGGTCTGGTCGAGCAGCTTACCGTGCACATTTCAACTTTCTCCAAATTTTCAAATAAGTTGTCAACTATTCCCAAATTGTTATTTTCCAAAAAAGTGGACACACCTGTCATCGGCTCTTGTTGGGCTTTGATTCCTAAACACAATTCGAGCAAATATATTTCCTTCTCTGAAAAACATCTTAGATTACAAGAATTAGAAGAAGAAGAATCTTCAATTCGGAATCGAATGCGGTCTCCCCATTTTTTTTGTAGCTGTTCTAATTTTTCGACAGTCTTACTAGCCTCTGAGTGGAAGTCGTCATACTCCTCCGTGCTCAGGGGCCAGTCCAGTACTTCCCGAATCATCGGCTCACCTTCAAACGCCTTTACAAAATTATCTATCTTGTGGATGCCCATGGTATAAAAAATCCCTAAATTTGACTTGTCTACACTGACCATGTAGATTGTTCCCACGTGGAGACCACAGGTGTTGATCCAATTGGGCTGAGTTAAATAGTTGGTGATGTCCAGGCGCTCGGGGAAAATTGTCTTCCTGCGTCTGTAACAAAATTCATCGACCATTTTATTTAGCCCGTCTTTGCAGCCCGGAGTGTCAAAGGTCACGGTGTGCACGTGGCGGCTAGGCGGGTGGGTAGGTCTCTTGATGAAGTCGCCATCTTTGCACTGCAAGTGATTGAGGGTAAAGGCCGTGGTCTGCGCCAGCCAGCCGCCCAGGGAGTGTCCGGTGACCGACAGCTGTAGACTGACACCATTTTCTTGATTCACTTTTTGTAATATAGTCATGATCTTGTCGGCGAATGTGTTGGCCGAGTGCATTTGAGCCGGATATTCCTTTCTGCAAATCTTTAAGTCTGCAAGAAGAGCCCCGATGTTTGTGATATCCGTTCCTCGGTGGGCAATGACCACCTGCTGGAGTGAGGGGCACCAATAGGCTGCCCCAAAGTAACCATTTGCTAGGAATTTGTTGAAAGCTATAGTTAAACACTCCCATCCTTGAGGTAAATCTGCGTCACTATCGGAGTATGCCGCTTTGGCCAGCTTTGCCAGAATGAGTGGGCTGGGGTACGGTTCCATGTCCAAGATCCCACGATTGCAGGTATTCTTTACCACATGCTTTCTCAAGTTTTCTTCGATTTTCTCCCAACTCATTTCATCTTTATTCAGCTTCAATTTCAGATTAAGATCGACATGGCATTCGTCACTCATGGTGAGGAAGACGGGTGGTGGTGGACCTCACTGACCTGACCTGGAAAATTTTATTTTATTTTGTTTGTGAAATCAAAAAGCTGATCGGTAGTAAGTTGAACAACGATACGAGAAAAAACAAAAAATAAATTGAGCTTATTACATTCATCCTCGGAGTTAACATGGAGAAGTGAGAGAGACAGATAGTTATGTTACAGTCTCTCAGCTGATAGCAAAAGCCTCGGAGGAGTCTAATCATCCGTATTCTGAACAAAGCAACATTACTATTTCCTGTATCTTGACAGTTTTTGTATAACATTGTGAAGCCGTTTTTTTGACGTTTTATGTTTGACTGCTTTGAAATTATTGAATTCAATAAATTAGAAAGCTCATTATTCGTAATTGAAAATAACTTAACATTTGTTTACGTTTTAGAGCTTTCTGATTTATTAAATTCATTAATTTCAAACGTGTCATACTTAAAACATCGAAATTGGCGGCAATACAATGATATACATAAGTACCTGTCAAGATTGGGATAAAGACCTGACATCCCAACAATTCTATTTTCAGAATAGCACACATTGTTACATAGAGATTATATATTTTGATTATTGATTGATTGTAAAACAATGAATGAAATTTTTATTAAACTGAAAAATAAAAAAATCTTAATATTTAAAAGAATCCAAAGCAGAGTATTTTATTAAAAAAGTAGAAAGTCAATGTTTTCATTTTATTTAATAATACCAATTTTGAAATCATACTAATTTTGAAAACGGATTGAGATTAGCTATTGGATAGGATGTTACGGGCAGATATTCAAAATTGTTATTATTTGGGATTGAGGATTAACTTTGATACAATCAAATAAAATGATTAAGATCCACAGAGTATTAAATTATACAGAGCTGAACTAAATCCCTTCTTTAGGCGAAGGGACCGGGGCACAGCGCAAGTATGTCCCCCTCGCATATATTTAACGCACATTTGTAACACAGTGAAAGGATTTATTCTTGCATAATTAGATCCCCTTGTAAACAAAGCATAATTAAACATTGTTTTTTAAATTTTCAAAACTTCTTTCCAAACCGAGTCTCTTCAAGTAAATTTTATATTTTTTAATAATGCCCCATTTATTTACTAATGGATTATGTTTTTTAAAAGCATTCAGTTTGAACTTTTCGTAATTTTTTCAACATTTCCGAACCAGTGATAGAACCACAGTGCGGACCAAGAAATTTGCGTTACAGTAAAATCACTTTAATTCGAAATTTTTGAAACCCACAAGTCCCAAAATGTGAATTTCAAAGTAGATCAATCCCGATAATTTGAATAACCCGGTAATTCGTAATTCGAAATGGTTTTGAGTCCCTTTCGCCATAAATCATCACATTTTAGTTCACATAATTCGACATTTTAAAAAATTTTTTGATTTTTTCGCAAGTGAGAACAACAAATGCAATAGAAAAACTTTAGTTATAGAAATGTCGCGATCTTTGTACAGCATTTAATTTTTTTCTAAGAACTTATTATTGACATATCTTAATATTTTACGTATTAACTGACAATTGTATTTGTAGTAATTGTGCTTAGTAGAAGCTTACCATAAATTCAAATATAGCTAAACATTTTTGATGACGGCCATTCAGACGTGACGATAAGGAAAACTTTTTTTTAGTGAGAACAGAAAATATGTCAAATGTGCTTTAGCGAAAGAAATGTCACGATCTTTGCATTAACATAATAAATGCGTTAACATAATGATTGCGTTTTCAAAATGATTTCTTTAAATATATGCATTAATTTAACAAAATGGACGGTCTTTTCACGAGTTTTACGAGTTTTGTGAATTTTTAAAATTTCGAATTAACGGGGTTTTTCATAATTCAAAATGTTTTCTTCGGGTCCCTTGAATTTCGAATTAACCAGGCTCTCCTGTCTTCTAATGTCTATATATTTTGATTCCATCTCATTTTGCCTTCCCTTCTCCGTCTATCTCATCGAAAATTTATTTAATTGTTAAACTTTTTTAATAATCAATGCATCTCGTTTTTTTTTTTAATATTCAACTTATCCTGGCAATGGAAAAAGAAATTTATTCTTCGATGCGTATTTAGCGCAATCATAATACAGATTATACAGGGTGCAACCGAGCTAGTCCACAATATTTACAGGCAGATTCCTGCTTTAATTATGAGTCAAAATTATCAGTGTCCCAATATCAATAGTTTGAGAGATAGGTGACTTCAAAGTTTGCATTTTTTTTTCAATATTTCTTATCTTAAAGTAGAAGATAAGTCAAAGATAAGAAATATTCTGTAAAAGGACTGTCACGAATCATGAAAGTAACTTATATATATTGAAAATCCAAAATTCATTCGCTTTGATACAAGTCAAATAAATTTATTTAAACCTTGCAGAAAAATTCTTGTTTAATTTATGCAACATTTTAATAATTTTATTTGAATTGTGTTCAAAGCATTTGCATTCTTTTGAGACTGTAAATAAATTTGGCATTGACTTCTAATTTTTTTGAATATGATGAATGAATATAAAATAAACTCACAGCTGGACGGCTAAGGGTGGTCTAAGGAGTTCGGTTCACGTTCACGGCTCACGGTGGGGAGATTGTCTGGAAAATTAGAAATAAATGTTTTTCAATATGAAAGCAGTACAAACATTTGAGGTGGCTTGGACATGTGCTAAAAATGCCAAAGTAACGAGTACCAAGAGATATCCTCATGGCAACCCCAGAAGGAAGGCGACCGGTGGGTCACCCCAGATTAAGCTGGGAGAAACAACAGAAGAAGTGTACGAAAATAGGATGGATCTTGACTGGTCAATACATATGGAAGCAGCACAAGACAGGGTAATATGAAAGCACCAAGGGGATGAAGGTGATGCATCCCCAAATGATGAATTTGCATTCATTGTAAACCATTTAATTCCAAAGAACCGTAGACCATTACATTTGCATTAATTATTTTAATTGTGTATTTCAGGCTTCTAAATTGATTAAATCTATCACCTGGTCATGTGAGGATTTTACAATGCGCTGGTATTTTATATGCACGGACTCCATTTTATTTTGTTCAGTTATGCTAGCCGTCTCGAAAAACTTTTAGGGAAGGTTTTTAGGTCGTTGGAATGAAACAGCGATTGGTTGCTAGTGTTTATTTCTCAACTGGAGATAGGCTCCGGGAGCAAATGAAGATGTACAGGTTACAGTGTAAATGTAAATGTAAATGAGTAAATTATTAATTACAAAAATGGTAAAAATATTGAACATGTATAAAAATGATGAAAAGATCGGACAGAGAGAAATGTACTGCAGATACGAGACCGGACAAAAAGGTATTCTAAACAACAACCGCATCGTACCGGAAATGGGTGGAGACTGGTGCAAGGCCTCATCTAATATGACTCCTTTTGATCCCATTTCTTTATATACCAGGCGACAGCTCCGATGTAGATTGCATATATTAACTTGATATAAAAGGGTCCTAGCTATCGAAGGCAGGTAGGTACATGGCGTGGATCAGACGGGTATCGCTAGAGTGCCACCACGATAACTTGGCGTGCGAGGGAGGTCGCCCCTGTCGCGAAACAGAAGTTGCCAGGTTGTAAATTTATTACACAATACATTTATTACACAGTACTGAATGTCTGGTGACCAGTGTCAATATAAATTTGGTTGGGTAACAGCGCGCTCCGCGGCGGCCGCTCTATCTGTCAAACTATCAGACGGTAATATCGGTCCATTATTTGCTTTTTCAGCTTCGCAAAACTTTAATACTTCATTGGCAATTGTTCTTGCACCACCCCAGACTGTTTTGGTTGTTTTGGACATAATAATTCAGTGTATATTGGTAATTAAGATGTCACAGCTCCCGAGCAGATACAAAATTGTACTGAATTACAGGGCGAGGGGTTGCCGCCGGGTGCGGGCGGGGCGGGTTTTAGTTCCAATCCTGCCGCACGCCAAGTTATGTTGGGCAGGCAATACATACGCTTTTTTTTTTAACTCAAGGAAATTACTTATACCTAAGTTTTAGTTACTACATCTCGCTTACATTTTTTTTTATTAAATTTAATTTCTTTTCTAACTCTCAAAAGTGACCAGAGTACGAACAAAATGAGCGCAGTGAGCGATGTCCATCCGTAAGCAATGTGTGTCACCCAAAATGTATTTGCTTGTCATCTCTGACACATGTGCCATAGGTTAGCCATCACTGATCTAGTCAGCATAAAATATTTCATATATTCACTTCACCTTTAGGAGATATACCATTCAAATTAAAAATATCATGTTCCACTTACTTCTGGAGCGCCTAGATCTCTCCCGAAGTAATTGCTGGGAGAAGCACCTTGCTGGGTCTAGTTGTCTGGTCTGGTCGTCTGGGGGTCGGGTCTGGGAATCTGAAAATTTAATTTTTTTTTTTTTACACAGCAAATCTCTATTTAGATTTGGTTAAACCGTTAATTCAAAACTCGTCATCATTCGAAATCATTTAGTATGGTCGAATTATATAACATCAGTTCTCAAACGCAAAAAAACATTGAAAAAGTTTCATTTGTCGACCTGTTATCAGTGGAGAATATATCTATATCAATTTCCCAATATCGGTAGTTACGGAGATAAGAGACTTGTAGGTTTGAATTTTTTTCAATGTTTCTTATCTTGGACTTATCTTCTTTTGGAAACATTGGACTATCACCAGATTAACATATATTTTATATTTAAAATTTATTCGCTTTAAAACGAGTCAAATATGTCGGGGTATACATAAATGATTGATGCTTAAAATCCGAATATCTACCCTTTCCTGACTTATCGTCTAAGGTGGTAAATTAGATTAGCTTCTCTCGGCATGCACATTCGCTAATATTCCTTAGTCGAAAAGATCGCTAAGTGACTGACTTAGTGAAGAATTTTTTTTTAATTTCGAATAAATAAAAAATCAACTCACAGCAGAACGACTGAAGCTGGTCCAAGGAAGTTGGTTCACAGTAGTATCGTGGCTGGTGGTCGACTCTGTGAAACTGATTTTGTCTGGAAAATTTAAAACAAATATTTTTCAACATGAAAGCAGAATAATCTTTTGGATACATTTACACTGACGTAATAGTCAGTATAACATATTTAATATACAGGGTGTACCAGATCTAGTAGCAGAAACTTGGCCGGTGGATTTCGGTCTATGTTATGAGTCTAAAATGTTCAAGCAACCATGACCAATGCAAAACCATAGTTTGCATTTTTTTTACAATATTTCTGACTTATTTTTTACAAAACGTTGAAGTATCATTACAATAACTTATATCGACTACGAATAATTCCTTTGTTACAATTAAAGTTAAATAAAATAATAAAAACGCTGGAATAATTCCAATTGGAAGGTTTTCCAAGTGTAATTTGAAGGTTTTTTATCTTTTTATTTGACTTGTATTAAGTGGAATGAATTGTTTGCATTAGATATAAGTTACTGTAATGATAGTCTAATGTTTTAAATTAGTCAGAAATATGAAAATAAAATGTAAAATTTGATGTCGCATATCTCCTTAAACTATTGATATTAGGTCATGATTGCTTGAACATTTTCGACTCATAATATAGGCAGAAATCTACCGGCCAAGTTTCTGCTGCTAGCTCTGGTACATCCTGGATAAATAGTTGTAACCCGTCTAAAATGATGGTAATTTTACATATCGGTTCCTGAAGAATAAGTATTTAAAAGTTTTTATACTCAAAAGAAGTTACAGACATTTTACAAAGTTACACAAACACAAAGAATAAAAGTTTTTGTTACTAAGAAGAAAAGAAAAATATATTTTTTTAATGTTACGACGTTACACGAAGAAGTAGAAAAAAAAGTTTTTATGTTACCACGTTACACGAAAAATCTGGAAAAAAAGTTTTTATATTATAAAGTAGTTACACAAAGTTACGACGGACAGACAGACAACGAAATTATTATATTTGGGATTCACTTCACACATGGGAGTCAAAATAAAAATATTGATTCCACTTACTTCTGGAGCGTCTATGTCTCCTCCGTAGTGAATGATCTAGTTGTTTGATCTGGTAGTCTCTTCTGGGTGTCTGAAAAAGTATTTATTAAATTCTTATTCAAGAGATCTTTATTTAGATTTGGTTATACAGGGTGTCATAGCTAATAGAAAAAACTTCGGGGAGTCTTCTTTATTCAGTTCGGAATAGAAAACATTCTTTACACTTTGAGTGAAATGTCGTCAGTTACGGAGATAAGCGACCTCAAAGTTTGAATTTTTAAAAATATTTCCAACTTTTTCTTTATAAAACATAAGACTTTATACGTCACTTTTATATTAGGTATATAATATTTTTATGTTTGTTCACCTCTCATGCAAAATGCTGAAAACAATAATCTCAAAATAAACCCTAAAATATTATAAATACAAAATGTTTAACTCTTTCAGAAATGTCTTTAAATATGCGATGTTATTCTGTGTCAATAATAATTGTTATAGATTTCATTGTCTTCGCTTGTTCGCCACTTGCACTTTACCCGCTTAACCAATGTGCGGGACATGGGTCAATGCGTACCCAATCGCATTGCATTGAAACAATAAATCTATGCATGTTGCTATTACAGGTCAAAGACACTTAAAATGAGTAATGCATTGTTTCTTATATATTCTGTACCAAGTATTACGTTAGTGTCTCGTTAAACATAAAGTAAAATAAACTCACAGCTGAAGTGGCGGTCTTTGCAATGAGGAGGACTTTTGCTGGTGGCAGGCGGGCAGCAAGGTTGGTTGGCTGCGAAATGTGTAACAAATTAATTGATTAAAATGCCAGTTACTTGAATAAAAAAAAATATTAAATCTTGCTATCTTCAAAGTGCTCATGAGAATCTCAAAAAATATAAAGTAGCTAATACATTGAAAATAATCTTGCTGCGAAGAACTCGTTGGCAACCACCGCGGTAAAGGTGTCCAGGGAAATGATAAGAGCGATCGCGCCCTATCTGCGAAAAGCACACCTTATCTAAACCTTAATGTGGAATAAGCCTATCTCCAAATTTTCAATACGAATTGATAATAATCGCATGGAGTCTTATCAATGTGTCATTTTATATGGCAAGACCCACTGAGGTGTTTTTTAAATAAATACTAAAAACCTGTCACTAATCAAGGAAATTTCTCAGGAATCCATGAAATCTACATCTTATTAGAAATAAGTGTTTATAAACAATTTTCATCTCAGTTTTACTTTTATTTACGTATATAAATAAATATTATATATATGTATTTAGGTATATAAATATATCAAATGTTTCCAAAAATTAAAAATGAATTAAAATTTAAATTGTTTTTTTTATTTCTAAAGTTAGTTAATATTACATTCCTGTATATTAACTAGTATTTTACACTTAACATTCTAAAATCTATAACTATCCATATTTACATTTACATCTAATTTAATCTATGATACAATCTGTAATAAAAAAAATAATACATCTTATATTATAATATGATCTAATCTATGGTACAATCTGTAATCTAATAAATAATACATGTTATGCTCTACAATTCTATGCTATTTTTACAATAATTAAAGCATTTGTTTTTGAATTCATTCATCTTATTTATGGTCTTCATGTTTTCTGGCATCTCATCGTATATTTTTATACCTCTGTGCGTATACATAGATTTCACCAGTTGTGAAATCTATGTATACATAATAACTTAATAAGAAAAAAACAGATGTCTCTAGCAGAGACCAGTGAAGTGTTCTCAAATCAAACATATACATACGTATATAGAACTTAAAAAAAATTGATAATGTGTGGATGTTCTTACGTGGGAATTGGTGAACTTTGCATTGTGTAGAGTGATCGTTAAAGCCAGCTCATACAGTTTGTAAGCCCTGAGCCATCGTATAAGAGACTTTCATCCACTTTTCTCATATATAAAGTCTCTCTGAGACTTCTTTAATTTATCCTTTATTAAATAAATAATATTTAAATCATGTTCCCTGATTTTTCACAGGTGTACAGCTGGTAAACATATTTAACATACATATATCGCCCAATAGATTTAAAAAAATATATATTTGATGATCTTCTTCTTCTACTTTCTTGGCGTTTCACCCCTGTGGGGTGTTTTTGCCACAAAACAAGTGTGTTTCTTCTTTGGCAATGGGTGTGATGGTTGCGTTTTTTTTATTTTTTATTTTAAAAATTTAAATTGGAAACGATTTGTTTTAGGATAAACATTATTTTGTGTGGATGATTCAATTTTATTAGTAATGGAAAAAGATATGGGGTACATAATGTTAGTTAATATAATTTTTGATTTATACCGTTAGCTTTTAGGAATCTTGTTAGTAATTTTAAAGTGATTTGATCATTGGAAGATAAGAGGGTTGGGATGTTGATGGGGAATGAAATATTGCAATAAGAAAGATCTTGAATAAAATTTGAATAACGGTCATTGATGGGGCATCCAAAAAAGATGTGATCTAAATGTTCTTCGTCAATCCGGCATTCACACATAGGAGAGTCCCGAATACTGATTTTAAAAAGATGGCTTTCATGCAACAGTGTCCTATTCGCATACGGCAGATAGAGGAAACCTCGAACTTATTCACCTTCATTTCCGAAAACTATGGCCTGGCAGGAATTTCTGGTTGTATTGCGGAATACCATTTTCCTTTTAAAGATTTTGAGGTCATTGAGACTTCCAAGTAAAAGTAATTTTTTCTTTAAGTAACAAATTATTATTTATTTATTGATGATGATGAATGATTTATGCACAGTTAGTTATGAAGGACAGCACAGAATTTATTAAAAGCATACAAGAAACATTGAGAATTTTTCCAGGCGCACAGAAGTCGATGGAGATAATATGGGTGTTTTTATTTAACAGGATAATATTTTACGTAAATGTGTAATAATAATGACATTTACAGAGGAAGCACACATAACAATGCTATAACATTTCGCAGGAGCACATAACAATTTAAACATAGTGATATTAGGGCGACATCTAGCGAATATCGGCTCAATTATATTACATGTATAAAGAGCTGCAAGGGCACCAGATGTCAGCCTACAGAATATTTTAAAGATAATCTCTGCTTACAATCTCTGCTTACAATCTCTGCTTACTTCTGTGCTCTTAGGAAATGTCAAAACCTTAAACTGACGTGTAGGAATATTCAAACATTTTCAAGTGTTTTATTGATCATATTGACATAGTGCGTAGACATTTAAAAATAGCCATTTTATTTTAAATTTTATTTAAATACCTGTGTCAAAGCGTTGAGAATATTGCCTCTCACGGATGTTGTGTTTTAGATTTTTATTTATTATGGTCATATCTACGTAAGTACATACTGTCATGAATACAATAATACATTCATACAATAAAAACGTTTCACTCACCGTAAAAGAGCTGACGCTCATGCTTATGGGAGGAGTAATCACATCAGCTCATTTCACGGATATTAAAATTGTAATAATAAGGTGTTAAGAATATTGGGAAACAAAATGAATAAATATATAGTGAAGCTCATGGGAATTTCAAGGGTTTTTTTATTGAATTTTTTTAGTTAATTTTTAAATGACGCAAGGATTTTTTAAATTTTTCGAGTAATGAATTGAAAGTTAGAATTCCTACCGAAGAATAATGGCTCTGGGTTACGCTGGTTTTATATTTGGGAGTTTTTAAATTTAGAATAATGAATTTTTGGGGGTTGGTAGTACTTTGGAGAAGCTGCTTTTAGGTCACCACCCATCATGGGAAAGCTCCAAAGGTGTAGAATGTTTGATTATTTTATTATGTCGATAAAACAAGTATAAGTTTTACATGAGTACGATTACAAAGACAATGATAGATACTCGAAGGGTGATAGCCTCCGGCCTCACGCCGGAGGTCGATGAAAGACTGACATGCTCCACATAGGGTATGGGCCATCTTTTATATGAATTGTGAACAAAGAATGTCTGGGTCCGTCCGTGAGGTGTATGACCTGGCACGTGTGTGCATGGAGAATTCGTCACCTTTGCCGCTTCCCGCTGATATTACCCGTGCCGAAGTGACTGCGATATTGTGGTACTGGGGCGATGGCTCCGCCGTCCTGGCCACGTGGTGATCTGCTGATGAAGTCGCGGCTATACAATGTCTGGGTTGATGGTCTGCTCAGGACTGTGGCTGTGTATAGAACCCCTATAAATTTATTTAGTTTTTATTTTAAAATAAAAATACCACTTTTATTTCCGAGAACTTTTGTGCTCATGGAAAAATTCATTGTGTTTCTTGAGTGCCTTTGATATTCTATATACCCCTGCTATAGATAAATTTCACGTTGTATTTATGTAAAACTGGTGGACCGTACCTGGCGATGCCCGGGTAACAGGTTTAGTCAAAAATAAGTTTGTGGGGCGAAGGTGCCATTGTTTTGCAAAACCTCTAAATAATAATGTTTCCATTTAATCCAAGTGAGAGGTCGATGGGATGTCCTGGATAATGGAATGACTACATATTTACAAAAAAGTTGTAAAATACGACTAGGAATTGCTTGGTTCAGTTCTGAATGATTCATGTCTATGTCTGATTATTCATGTTTAAGACTGTATTTTATTTTTCAAATAAAACCTAATTGATAGAAAATAAAATCTCATTTATAATAATTTCGTTGTCTGTCTGTCGTCCGTCTGCGTAACTTCGTGTAATGTCTGTTACTTTTTTATAGCAAATTATTTTTATTCAAATAATATTTATTTTTAAACATTTTTTTTCAAAAAATTTTTTTTTTTATAAAATAAATACATACTTATTACTTTGGTTTTTACATGTAAAAGTAGCATCATTTTTGACAGGTTACAGCTAGTAACTTAAATTATATTTCATTCTACCTATGTTTTCACAACATTTCTCAAGGGCCAAGGCATTTAAATTAATAAAGATTACTAATTACAGAATTACTAATTAAGGAACAGAGGACAATTATTATGAAAAAAGAAAATTATTTGAAATAATTGTCTGTTAAAAAAAAATGGAGTACAAAAAAAAAGAACTATACGGACAAGCCCTTTAAAAACATAAAAAATAATTGAATATTAATATCCTTCTAGCGATTACCAATCTGGCTACAACAAACTTTACACAATAAACGAAATTAACTATGCAAAAAAATTGCATTCTTTTTAATTTATAATTTATAACGATGGGGTACTGGGGGGGGGGGGGGGGGGTTGACTGTCGGGGAGAGGGGGAATTGTATATTTTTATAATTCGGAATTAATAGTATTTTATGTTTTCCACAAGTGGGCAAAATTTGGTCAGATCTGTCAAATGGTGACGATTTTTACAGAGAATATACAGGAGAGATGTAATTATTTCCCGCACGGCCTTAAATAATAATTATGCAAAATTTGAGTCAGGTCAAACAGAAAATATATCGAGCGAGGCATTGCAATATTCATTTTATTTATTTATTAAAAATATTTATTTCTCAAATTATAATAATACATATTGCGTTTGTCCCTTTCTGTCATGTTTCATATAACTTCTCTTTTTTAAATCTTCCTTTGAGTGATTTGGATGTGAAATAAAACCATTCGACTTGTTTAAATATTTTTTTATTTTTAACAAACATAACTTTGCTGCGTTCTATATATCTTTCAATATTTTATGTAATAAATATATAAACTGTAAGGTATTTAACAATATCTTTGGAATATTATACATAATATTGATAAACCTATTGTTATCTTAAAAATATTCAAACCCGTCTCTAGAGACTGACACGATGGAAGCTTATAATACGTATTGTGTAACAAAAATATTTACAACATTTCCAGCCGCATACATACTCAGTGATATATTAAATACAAAAATACTAATTAATGTACAATCTGAGTGAGTTATCTTATCTAGAGTTGGAGAATATAATTTGAAGGATCTGAAATATTTTGTTTTAGTATTTTTGACTTCTTGGCGCCTCTAGAGTTCACTCGCAAATTCGGCTCTTGTATTTAATGTGATACGGTGATATCGATGTACTATTTTTTTTTTGGCACCTGTAATAAAAAATGCTCCCTTCGCACTGCACATATTTATACTCGTTCTATTGTTTCGTCTTATAATTTAAAAGTCTTGAAAAATCTCCTGTGATTGAAGACGCTTTTCCATCGTGATGTTGTCTCACTTCTTCTTCGATCCAGCCTTTTTCTGCAACAAAGAAACTCCAGTAAATATTTATTGTTATAAAATCGTGGCTTGTGCATGTACAGGCATGCGATTAACATGCAATGTTGCGCGATTACTACAATATTTATCACAGAATAAAATCTCACAATAAAGAATCTAAATATTTTGATACAGTATCTATCATCTCTATAGATGAAATAAACCCGTTCTTTAGGAAAAGGGGTTGGGTCACAGCAGAAGAATATTCCCCCTCGCGTTTGTTTACGACATGTTTATACCACAGTACTTTTTACAATTGAATTTTTTTTAAATGTCATTCTTTGCTTTAAGTAAAACGTGACTTATTTTTACTCCCTTTCTTTTAACTCGTAGCGTCTGCTTGCTTGCTTGTCTGACGAAAAAACTTAGGATCTATTTTTAACCCTTTTACTCATGGCGAGGATAAAAATGATCTAACAATTTTTCGTTTTAAAAAAATTAATAATTATAATATAATTTTGGATTTTTCGAAATTTTTTATTACTCCCTTTCGTAGCGTCGCCCGACTCAAGCTCAACGCGTGGGGTAAGCGCCAAACCTGTTTCAACTAATAAATGAGAAAGAGAGTATAATAAAAACTTGGCTTTTATGGGTTAGTTTTTTTACCTTTTAAGATTATTTAGTAAGCTTTTGTTGTATAATTATTATTTAAAAATTATCAGCTATCGTAGTAATCTTTATAAACCAGTTAAACATAAAGAAACCAGCTGTGAAACCAGACTCCGTACTAGGAATTTACGTCAGTTCATATCTATATATTTTCGTGGTCTGTGGATATAAATAACTGTTGTCTAGCACCGATGGTAGCGCGTCGAATTGCAAAAAATCAGTCACCAATCAACGGTGCAATCAGATACAAATCTGAAATAACCGTTGGAGTGTCACTGGTTAAAATACCATCTCTGTCGTAAAGAAACTCTCAAGTAACTTAAGTAAAATAATAAATTGTAAATTGGACTTACGTTATCTTTTCTTGTCTGGACGCTGCAGCTGACGGTTGGGGTAAGACTGCCCATCCCACAAGTGCACTCCGACTCCAGGCTGACGGCAGCCAGAGAGTCCACGATGGTGTGGGAGGCCAATTGGATGTAGTTCTTCTGCTGGGCGAGGTTCAGGGCGAAGAATTTCTTCGACGAGTAGACGTTGCCGAATGTCTAAAGAAATATTACGTATTTAGTTAATGTCAAATTACAAAGAAAATACTGACGCATGCATTACTCTGTAGCAAAGGGAAAAACTACATTTCAAAATGAAGACTACAACACACACACACGTTCACCAGTTTGAAGACAACAAAGTGTACACTAAAATTGTAGTAAAAACTACTTGAAGTGAAGTAATTGTAGTACTACGAAATGAAGTGAAGTAAATGAAGTGAAGTAATGAAGTAATTGTAGTATTAATGAAGTGAAGTAATGAAATAAAGTAATTGTAGAATTAATGAAGTGAAGTAATGTAATGAAGTAACTGTAGTATTAATGAAGTGAAGTGTAATGAAATGAAGTAATGTAGTACTAGTGAGTTAATATTTTTTTCTTTTTTTCCCAAATAAAAATTTGGCGACCTAAAAAAAAAAAAGGTCGCCAGCCAGTTTCCAGAGATTTCTTCATATATCTACATCAACTTCCCAAAAATTTCACATAAAAAATGAATGAAGTATATGTACTTTGTAGTGTTCGCTTTGAAATAAAGTGTACTATTTGAAATTTATATTTTCAATAACTTTGGTGTTTGTAGTGTGCACTACACATCAAAACGTGCGAAGTGTGCACTTCAATGTAATGTAGTACTACATTGTAGTAGTGAGTACAGAGCGGACCCATCACTATTACTCTGCCTAATAAATATGAGGGGTATAAGAGCAAAGGCAGTCCTACTGAGGTGAATCTATGAAACCAGTATCTTGTTGGAAATAAATTTTTAAAACAACTGTAACCTCAGTGTTCCTTTTTTTTTGCGTGCAGCAAGAACATTGAAGCATGACTTTTACGTAAATATATTTCAGAAAAAACATTGAATTGTGACAGAATTTTTTGATTTATTAAAATCTGAACAATTCCAATTATAATAATTTCATTGTCTGTCCCCGTAACTTTGTGTAATTCTGTTTGAATTCATGACTAAGAAACTAAATTAAATGGCCGGAGATGGGGCTTGAACACCAGGCGAGCAAACTCGAACGCGGAAACCTACGGTGGTTGCCGTCACCGTATGTGCGAGACTCTTCAAAAATAGACTACATGTAGAACTTAGCAAAGACGCGAACTATTTGTACCTAAGATAAAAAATATTATAGAGCGCACAATATATGTTATAAAATATTATTTATTTAGGTTCAATGGCTTTATAAACATTTTCTCCGCAATTAGTGTGGTGTAGTGGCTAGGATACCTGGCTCCCACCCAGGAAGATAGGATTCGATTCCTGTTACCGGAATATATTTTTTTCATTTTATTTTATTTATATTAATTATTTAATTATGTTGTCGCTTTAGTTTTACGCACGATCACCACAATTGGCAGGGTTTTAAAAAGTACCACTAACAGCTGCCAGGGGAAATGTAATTTTTTTTTCAAATATTTTGATAAAAGTCATTATTACTATTTCATGGGTGTCGTCTATTAATAAGTAAATACTTATTCTTTAGGAACCGGCATGTAAAAGTACCGTCATTTTTGACGGGTTACAGCTAATATTATAGTAATTGTGATAGGAATATTAAGAGATATTTTTTTAATTCAATTTTCTTTTCAAAATATATGTTTACGTAAATGTCATGCTTCAACGTTCTCACTGCACGACCCTGTGTTATAGTAATGTAATATAAATTTTATATATGTGTTTATTTAAAGAAAAAATATATTTTCTTTTAAATATGCGTATTGCTCTCTTTGCTACCAAATAGTGGATATTGTTGGTCTTGCTATTTACATAATCGGATATTGCTGTATTTGCTATGATGTTTCAGCCTAAAATCGACATCAACTCTAACTTTTGTATGAAGCGGCCATTTTGTCACGTGACATATCGTTGGGGGTTGATTGGTTCAAGTGGATATCGAGGACTACGAGGATATTGCTGTCTTTGCTTTAAATTGTGATGATTTTGGAAGAGATAGAGCTATATTTTCTATAAAATCTCAAAAGAAAGATTTTTCAATTTAGTTTTGAAATTTGTTTCCGTCTTCATTTCATTGGGAAGAGCATTAAAGAATGATACTCCTTGATAGGTGAAAATGTACTAATTAATGGTGCAAGTTTTATACAGATTATGAATTTTCGGGTTTTTGAGTTATCTGGGGTTAATCAATCATGAAATTAGCATTTTGGGACTTTTGTTCTGAAAATTTCGAATTATGACGAATTTTGGATTATATTATGGATAGAAACTCACCTCTTCAGCATAAGACACACACTGATCGTCTAAGTATTCAAGATCACTTCTCAGGTTGGCGTGAGACAGACCGCGCTTCTTGTCTCCCAAGACAAAGACGTGGTCGCTATTGAAGCCTGCAAAAAGATTACATCATTAAAATCACCTGAAATTTAAGAGTAGGTTATCTACAACATTTTTTTAATCTGTCAGTGTATACAGGGTATAAAAGAGCAAGTCCACAGTATTTTACAGGTAGATTCCTGCTTTAATTATGAGTAAAAAATGTTCAAGCAACCATGACCATCAATAGTTGTAGAGATATGCGATGTCAATTTTTTTTTCAATATTTTTAATTTATTTTTTGTTAAACATTGGACTATCATTGCAGTAACTTTATATAGAATATGAAAAATTCATTCCTTTTAATACAAGTCAAATAAAATAATTATAACCTTCCAATGGAACTTTTTCCTTTTCTGCTTGGTTTTTACCATTTTATTTAACTATGTATTTAATTTTTCGTTAACGATATAAGCTACTGGAAAGATAGTTCAACTTTTTGTAAAAACCTGATTCTAATATTTAGCCATAGGAACAATGTTAATGAACTCACCAATAACGGAAGCCTTGTTTTTGACTTCAGCAGTGAGTTCTTCAATCGGTGCAATAAGGTGAGTTACTATTCCCATATCTTCCATCTGAGCCTGAGATATGCATTCTCCAATGAATTGGATCTGAAAGTAAATACATAATTATTTAGTAAAGAAATTTTTTAAGTATACGCAGTGTCCTACAGGAATCACACTAACCAAGCAATTAAAAAATAGTGAAATACATAAATATATTATGGAGGGACATCCTTATCACAAAACCCAAAAGAAATCCTGGAATACTGATTGGAACACCATGACCGAAGTGAAGGAGGAATCTAAGAGTCTGCCGCTGGTAAATAACTAGAAATGGGTTTGTAAATAAGAGATAAAATACGATATGATGAAGATTACCCTTGAGGAGCGACGAGCAAGAGGTGACCTCATCGAGACATTCAAGATTCTATCGGGCTACTACAATATTCCTTGTATGACATTAAACACTTTTGTGGGCCTACGAGGACATCACCTGAAGTTGAACAAGTCTCGGTTCTCGTGTAACCCAAGAAAGCATGCATTAAGCAATAGAGTGGTCAATATGTGGAACAGTTTGCCTGAGGGCGTTGTGTCTGCAGCCAGTGTGAACCAATTTAAGAATAGGCTGGATATTCAAATGAGAGCCAGTGATATGGGCTTATCAGCTTAAGCTGCCTGCCATAATAATAATAATAATAATAATAATTACGAGAGAGTTAAATTAGAGAGCTTAACAATACTTACAATTGGAACATTAGCAAAGTCACAGGCCTCGGAGTGGACCGCGATGATGGACTTGACAGCCTTGGGCCTCCATTGCATTTTCTTGCCGAGAATGCTGTATGACAGATGAAGGTTGTCGACTCCGAACTCGGTGGCTGCAGACTGCAAGGTCGTGGCGACTTGGTTGAGGAACTTGTCGACCTTCTCATTCTCAGTCGTGATCGGGGATTCCCAGTCTTTGGAACGTTGCTCGTCCTTGAAGTCAATCTTGCTGCCCTTCAGTTTAGCTGTTGTTTAAAAAATATTATAAAATTAGATACAATTACGTTACATATTGTAGGTTACGAGCATTGTCTGGAAAACTGAATAAGGGCTGGTTGAATCAGTTTGGATTATAGTTGGTTGTGAATCTCGTTTAAGATTTGTGCACGTGTGATTTTTGACATCTGTCATCAAAATCATTTTTATTCAACTTTTCGGCGTTGTGGTGTCGGAATGTACAATATTTTGTTGGGTGCCACAGATTTTTCTAACAGTCAACTGATTCTAGAGTGTATCCTTAACAGGAAAAGAAATTTACTTAGACCTCGAACAATACTTTTCTGTGAAAATAAATGAATTGCCATTACGCATTGTTGACAGTAAATTTCTTTTCTACATCTCACCATCATCAGGTTTTGACAACTTTACATTTATATGACACAAAATAGATGAAAAGGTGGAGAGGTAATGTATCTGGAGTACTTTTATTAGATTGTGGATAGAGTAAGCCTTTACCGACTAATTTACAGTCAAAAAAAGTTGAAGAAAAATTATTTTGATGATAGATGTAAAAAATGCTCACAGTTTGCATGCCCACTGGCTTAAACAGGACTCACAGTTTAAGTTGTCATAGCCAACTATGATCCAAAGGCAATTTCAGATAGTCTCTTCATTTTAGATTGGTGATAAATCAATATTTCTAATAAAAAGGTATTTAAACATTTTGTTAATCGGTTGCACTTACGATTTTCAGTGTCGTAATAAATAGGATAAGGCATTTTGGGGCTGACTCCCACAAGGTGGACTTTCAGATCGTCAATCTTCTTCGTCTTCAGTTCGTCGATGAAGGCCGACACCAGCGGAAGAACGAGCTCCTTGAATGTCTTCTCGTTGGCCTGGAACACAATGCGAAATTAGTTTGCTGTCATGTGTAAAAATCAATCAGATAGAAAAAATTGATAGGCACATTTTAACTGCAATACAGTTGCCTCCCGATTATCAAGGGTGGTAGGAAAAAAAATATCCGGATAATATTCGCAAATGCGTGTCGACATATCACCCAAAGAATGAAGGGGCTAAATCCAAGATAATGGTCCCATTGCATATACAACGAAAATGAGTATTTCACTAAATTATTGAATGTGCTAATAACAAAATGAAAGATAATTTACATTTAAATAGTAAGTATTAAATAAGATATTAATTACACTTTAAAGTTAAAAAAATGCACTGCATATTTTGACATTTCATAGGCAATATGAGATTAGGTTAGGTTATTAGGTTTGGTTAGGTTAGGTTATTAGGTTTGGTTTGTTTAATTTAGATTACGATTATTTTAGTTAGTTTAAATTAACAGGATGTTAAATTATATAGTGAAATACTTATTTTCATTGTATGAACAACGGGACCATCATCTTGGATTATACCAATGAAGGATATTTTCTACACAAAATTGAATGTTTGTGCTACTGTCTACGTGTATATTATAATAAAATCACCTTAGTGGTTTCTACAACGACCAGGATATCGGCTTGCTTCTGGGGAGTCTTCACTTTGAACTCTTGGTCTTGTTGGTAGGTGGTTCCGTCAACCTGGCACGTGGCGCATTCGTCGGGCAGGGGCACCATGATGCCGCTAGCGTGGCAGGCCAGGGTGTAGGCCTTGGCAATCAGGCAGGCGTCTTCGTTGGCCTTGGCGCCGCCGCTCATCGTGGCGTGCTGGCAGGCTTGCCTAAGCAGGAAGAAGAAATGGGTTAGTGAATAAATTCCAACATAAAAATCACATATTTATCCATCATAATTGTTATGTTACTGCCCGGAATTTCTCAGACTACCTGCTACCCAAGGTACCCGAGTACTCCAACGTGGATAGATGTTCCTACAAACATTATTTTTGTTTTGTATCTCAAAAATTGATATTTAGACAGTGACCAAATAGCTTCTTAGAAGGTCACTACTTCTCATAGACATGTCAGTCATCCCTTTATTTCCTTCCCTTTCAAATAATTTATATAATGGAGATCCAAACGGATGATGGCGTTTGTGAATAAAATTATTAAACTTGAAATTGAAAATGGGCACCCAGGTACCCCGACAGTAACATAAGGGTTAAATTGCTTGTGAAACAATTTTTTACAAATTATAAAAATAATTAGTAAATAATGAGTAGTTTGTTGGTTTTGTGGTTAGGACTCTCGCCTCGTGATCCAAAGGTCGCAGGTTCGAATCTCACTTCAGACAAGCATGTTAGTCCTATTTTCATAGCACATGCGATTAGCTTAATTTGAAAATAGTGAGAATATTGATTCCGTCGATACGAATCGACGTTCGCATCGACGAAATAGAGATGCGAACACTATTTCGAGATGCGAAATAGTGTTCGCATCTCTATTTTTCTTTTTTATAAAAAAAATATTCATTACACACTACACTGCACAAATATAAAATGGTAAACCAGAGACTTTGGAGGGGAATGTTGGAAGAGGCCAGGGCCCACGATGGGCTGATGATGAAACCAGAGACTTTGGAATTTTTTAAATCAGTTTTGATAAATATTATGATTTGTTTGATGATGCATTTGTATACCTGAAGTTCTTGATGCCTACAGACAGGTCGCACACTCTCAATAGTGACTTTTCTCCGAAGAGCTTGTTGCAGATTCCTCCAGTGGCACCGCCGTGATGGCCGTGGTGATCTGAATGATCTGAATGATCGACTGTCTTTACTTGTTGGCATACAGGTGACAGGGCGTAAGAGTTTCCGAATTCCGACTCCGATGTGCAGATCTGGGTAAAAAATATATTAAAAATTAATTCAGCTGTCGAAAGGAGAGATAGTTTAACAATGAATTTAATATAAAATAGAGATTTCTACTATTTTTCAAATAGATCACTGTCATTTCTGAGTATGGTTTAGGAGAAAATGAGTTGATAGATTTGGTATTAACTTTATAAGAGATTTTTCAAGATGATCATTGTGCATGATACAATTCACCACGCAAGGGAGATGAACGGATTTAAGACGGGATTAAAGGAGATGAGGGTGAATAAAGGGGTGAGGGCGACGAAACAAAATAAATGGACTGCATTTCCGAAAAGATTTACCTGTCCACTCGGTAGCCTGAAGTCATCGAAGGGCTCGTTGTTACCATCTCCCAGAAGACCTCGCAGCTTACCAAGATAGAATCCGGACACCTCAACGTAGCACAGCTGCAAATAACATAAAAATTGTTTTAATATCTAAATATTCTAATTCAAAGTACATATGTATACAAAGGAGACTAAAAAAACTTAATAAATTGCACTATGTTTTGTCATATTTTATGAACAAATGTCATTTTAATATGTATAGTTTATGTACACAAAATAAATCTTTTCCTCGAGACGTTCAGGGATTTTGAGGTTGATATATTAAATCAGAAGATTCTAATTTTGTTAAAGGTTGATAAGTAATTAATACTGAATTAGTCAAAATTGATGGAAAGTTAACCATTATATCATTGTAATGCCGCCAATTTTGATATTTTAGTTTGACAGGTTTGAAATTAATGAATTCACTCAATCAGAAAGCTCTAAAACTTAAACAAATGTTGAGTTATTCACAATCATGAGCTTTCTAATTAACTTTTCAAAGCAAGAAAACACTTTGTGGCTTGACATTATAAGAAATTTAAGAATAAATTTAATACTTTGTTTTAAACCACTTTATTGCTATATATTTGTCAACTAGTTTCGGTTGGACCAACCTTCTTCAGGACAATTATAATATAGTCTATATTATAATTGTCCTGAAGAAGGTTGAGTCCAACCGAAACTAGTTGACAAATATATAGCAATAAAGTGGTTTAAAACATAGTATTTAATTTATTCTTAAATTTATTTCTAATTAATTTCAAACCTGTCATTAAACTTCAAAATTGGCGGCATTACAACGTTACACAATGACTATCTGACTACGATATTGAAATAGTAATATTGCTTATTTCAGAATTCGGCCGATTGTATAAGTTTGGTCAAAATAGCATTTTAAATTACACAATACACTTGTTAAAAGTACTCACGTCGAGGTCGTACGAGCACTTAACGAATGCTCCGTAGTGAGTCTGGATGACGAATGTCTGACCATCCTTCCACGCAATTGTGTCAGCCTTGACCACTGGGAATCCATACTTCTGGCCGTTAAGTGTCAGCTAGAAGTAAAGAAATGAATAAGCCATAAGATCTTCAACATTGTGCATAGCGAGCCGGATTTTGGACTGCAATACATACAAATACATTTTCTCTGTTCTACAAAATTAATATGTATTTAAAAATTTGTGGTAACTAGCAATGTCCATTGCCTTTTCTGCAAGTGTCCGACCAGCATACTTCTGAGTAGAAGCATGCGAGCACCTGCTCCGTTTCGTAGCTCAGAATTTAGTTTAATGTAACTATTGCTTGCCCAACGTAACTTGGCGTGTGGCGAATTTTGAACTAAAACCCGCCCCGCCCGCACCCGGCGGTAACCCCTCGCCCTATCATTCAGTTCATTCTCGTCTTTGAGCGCAAGCTGTGTCATCTTGATTACCAATATACACTGAATTATTATGTCCAAAACATCCTAAACAGTCCGGGATGGTGCAAGAACAATTGCCAATGAAGTATTAAAGTTTTGCGAAGCTGAAAAAGCGAATAATGAACCGATATTACAGTCTGACAGTTTGACAGATAGAGGGGCCAGCCATTACTGCATGGTTCCTTTAGTGCTGCCTGACCAAATTTCTGTATTTAATACGACACCGGTCACCGGACATTCTGTACATTATGTATTGTGTAATAAATTTACACCCTGTCAACTTCTGTTACGCGACAGCGACGCCCTCCCTCACACGCCTAGTTATAGTGGTACGTCTATATTGCAAATAACTTTCACTAATTTTTGATATATGTGTACTAACTTTGTATTAGGTGTTGACATAGCAGATCTGTTTTTTTTCAAATTTGGTAAAGATTATATTTCAATCGAAAACAAAACAATAAAATTTTCTGCTCTATGAGGTGCTGTATTCGCTTTTTTGTTACATTTATTATTTATTTTAATCACAGGCCTTCAAATGGAATGTCAAATAGACAAAAGTGAGCACTTTCGACACCTCCTTCTATTTGAATGATGAATTTTTGTCAAAACTGGAAGGTTCTGACTTTATTGGTTTTGACTAAGCATCGAAAAACTTGTAGAATTGACAAATGTTTAAAAATTTTTGTGACTAACTTTTTAGAAAATCTAAATAAAACACAACTCAATTTTCTTTGCTCTGTAACACTTTAATTCATCAAAATTATAACATTTTCAGTACATAATGCACCAACTTCAGTAATAAACTGAAATATTTATAGACTAGTTGCAGTGCCAAGGAAACAACATTGTGTTTTATTTAATTTCTTGTAGTTTTTTGTTGTGGCTGATTTTATCAACTTAGATTGTAGCAATCTTTCATAAAAACCATAGATTTTTGTGAAAACGGTTGTATGATTGGTGAAAAACGTTTATTTTATTAAAGATTTAAGCGAAAGGTTACTATGTATAATTTAAGTAAATACAACTGGCTCTTATTCTCTTCAATTGTAAAAAATGGACACAACATACATTTATGCTGCAATATGATTTGAATAAATGTGTACATAAGATATAAATTCTTTGATTTTTGTGCTGTCCACCGAAATCAAAGACCAAAAAAAACATTTTGTATGCGGAACTAAATTAATTCGAAATTTAAGGTACTAAAAAAATAAAATCGTAATGAGATCGCAAAATTCGCCAAAAATCGTAAAACTAAGAAAAAAGCCATTCATTTTGTGAAAACTATCTGTATTTTTGCGTATTTCAAGAAATCATTTCAAAAACGTAATATTTATTAAACTATTAAAGATCCTGATATTTGTGGTTCTCACTTGCGCGAAAATATCAATATATTTTTTGAATTTTATCGAATTTCAAAAAAACTTTGAATTATGTGAACTAAAAAAATATATTGATTTATGGCAGAAGGGGCTAAAAATAATTTTGAATTACAAATTACTGATTTTTGCGAGTTAACAGGGTTAACCTGAATTAATGGTGTTTTAATGTGAAAATCAAGTAATCAAATTGACAATAGTTATCTTACAATGCCTTTAACTACCCTGATTCTTTAACTTTATAAAAGTTTTCAATAACTTTTCTTCTAGTATGAAATATAAATTTATAATACCTGAGTTTTGTCATTGACTTCGACTGCGTTTCCAGACTTGTCCCACAGTGTTATAGACTTGGCGTTGCCCTTTTCCAGGTTCAAGACAATGGAGAAGTTACCGTCGACGGCATCTTGTGCCAGGACGTACCGGCAGTTTCCAGGGAAGGTTATGTGGCGGTTGTCGAATGTGAAGATATGCTGACCTCCGGCAACCAAGCCTCGTACTGTAGATAAAATGAAACAAATTGTTATTGTAATGTATGTTATGTAATGTGTAATATGTAATATATGAGATAAAATAATCAGTGAATGTTGCAATGCTGTTGTAGGAACAAGCTACTGCGTCGTACGGCTTTTGGAATCGGCTGCACATTGTAAATATTAATGAAAAAATACTACAAATGTATTTGATTTTTGTGCTCTTCATGCCTGTCCTTTGTTTTGAGATTGACCTGAATCTGTGAGTACAAGAACTAAACCTTCTCGGACTCAGTGTAACCTATAGGTGACGTAAATCGACAGTTGGAAAAAAATATGGTGTCGAACGAATGAACGAGGAGAAAATAGTAAGAAAGATATATGATGCAAGTGTTAACGGTGCCAGATATATTTGAACAAGAAGACTTGACATGATTAGTTAAACAAAATGAAAACTGGAAGATGTTCCTGTTGGGAGCTTTAACAATCAAGATGAAGCGAATGTTGTGGATCAGAAATGAAAATTATGGTGCTTTGACTTCACGGTGAAATTGGTAATCACTGCTATAAGATTTCACGTGGATTCTTACGTTTGTATGGTGGCAACAAATCAAGCGGGTTCAGACTTCTGGGCCAGAAGCTTCTCACAATCTGCTGCAGGTCAACGTTGCTCTCCTCTTGAAGGAAGTTCAAGAAGCTGAACTTCGGTGGCAGGGCTGTAGGAAGACCAGAGAATCCTCCGAACGAAAGCGGTAGCTGAAAATATTTAAATGAGTTATTTGTGTTACTTGAACTTATTGTGTTTCAACATATTTAAAAACTTAGTACTAATTAAGATAAACAATCCATGTCTCGCAGAGACAAAGATATTTATATGGGAAAGTATACAGGTAAGTCTTTTTACATGGGGCGTTTACAGGGCTTACGGTCTGTCATAGGCTGGCTTAAGTAATCACGTCCGAAATTAAATTTTTCTGGATTTTAATGGTTTCCAAGTTGCTCATTATCAATCATTTATAAGGAGACGTTTTAATTTATGACTACCAAAAAATGGTTAGTATCTGATTGGCTAATTCCGAGAAGTTATTATTTTTTAGGCAACGGTCGTGATTTTGTGTTCTCACTACATGTTTCGTGCCACACTTAAATGCTTGTTGTATGTCAAATGTCAGACCATTAATGATCCTTTAGGTGAATTTGAATCTTTCTTGCAGCATTTAAACTGAATAAATGTTTTTAATTCAAAAGTAATGCTTTCTATTAGTCTAACTTTAAAGAATTAATTGTTGTAGGTATGTATGTGTTAAGTCTCTGTCAAAGTCAATGCTGTGTGCATGAACCGATCTCTGTATTTATATACATATCAACATCTCAACAAGTGTACATGGATTTATTTATCTCAACGTATTTCACTGTGTTAAGGCGGGCTATCGCAATAAGAGGATATATCTTTAATATATACTTACAGAGATGAAGCTTCCGGGTACAATATTGGGTGTGTTGGCTCCAACAGTTCCTTTGTAGTAATTGGCCAGGCTGTCAATTGCGGGGACAAACTTGGAATAGATGACCTTCCACTCTTCCAGATCGTTGACTTTATTCGTGTTGAAGACCTGAAGAAATAAAAGACATTGAGAGTCGAATGTACCATTTACTTCTTCTACCATTTCTGCTTAGGACTGGGGAGTTGGAGCAGTGGCTGCCACAAAATTCCTCCAAAATGCAAGCTGTGTAAAGTTGCTGCCAAATTTTAGGCTTTCTTAGGCAACCGCATAATGTAGACATGATTATTATAGTTTATGAGAAGTGTTGTATGTATAGGATTACCTTGTCCACATATGTGATGAGAGCACCGAAGAATGCCTTCAGTTCTTCAGTTGGGCTAAGTCCTTGGCAACGGTGCAAAACTTCTTCCACGATTCTCTGGACCGTTTTTGGAACGTCATATTGTTCAAGCTGTAAAATAAGAGAAATATATACAAATTTAGATAAATTACAGATTTTTCCCAGAGAATTATGGAAAGTGAGTGTGGAAGGTATTTTTTGGGGTTGCGACCTATCATACTGGCTTGAGTGATCACTTTACACAATGTAACGTTCACCGAACCACCCATCGCATCGCAAGAGTCTGAGTTGAGAATGTAATATTTTTGTGCATTGTTAGTTCTGCTACTTAGCAAAAGATCATCTTTGTGCGACATTTTTTTTTACTATTTTTTTTTGCATTTGAAACTTTCTTGTTTAAATCGCGTGCAAGACAATGCCATTTAAAATGTGATTGTTTTGTTATAAGAAATGTGAAAACAAAACTGATATTTTGTCATGTTGATATGCTAAAGTACTATTTTTAATGCTTATAGTACCTTGAGGATTACAAGAAAAACTTTATCTTTAGAATGCATATTCCAAAGATAAAGGGTCGCTCAGATGGTTTGGGCATGTTGAGCGAATGAATGAGGAAAGAATGGTAAGAAAGATATATAATGAAAGTGTTGATGACGCCAGAAAGAGAGGGTGACCGCGGAAGACGTTGAATGACCAGATCAACCAGATCCTGGAAGATGGTCCTATTAGAAGCCTCAACAACTGGCAAGCTTGCATGCGAAGATGTATGCATGTGGCGCTCTATCCTCTCTGCTCACCCCCACAGGGAAACGGCGTGATGGTAAATTAGTTGGTTAGTTAGTTAGAATGCATATTTTAGAAAGGTGGTCTTACATTCTGGGTGAGCTACGCGCATGGGGTTTGCATTTTCTTTGATCAAACTGCACGTTAACAGAATAAATTGTTTAAACGATCTCCTGTTAGGCTGACGTATAAAATGAAACATACCGTATCCTTCAAGGACTCGACAATGGAAAAACCTCCGACGCTCTCGGAAAGATTCGAGAAAAATTCGGAGCTCATTTCTAGTGCTTCGTGGGCCTTTGATTCGAATATGGAGTAGAATTCTGAAAAGATAATTTTTGAAATTAGAGAATTATATTCTTCCACACTGCAATACAAACTCCAATACATTTTTCTACATGGATTTCCTGCACTTCAACACACACTTTAAGCACACACACACACACAATAGCTACAATCAAATCAAACACCACACAGGTAGACTTTGATGTTTCTTAAAATTAATTTACTAACCCATCCCATCTTCCCTTCCCCTAGAATATGTTTAACGATTAAACTTTTTACTTTATTTTCTGATTTTACTTGTTTTTACTTTATTAATCTTACTTATATAACTATAAGGAACCGTTACGGAATCCTGAAATGAAAGAGTATTTGCAACCGCGTGTGACTCTTTATTTCTAATTATCCCGGAGAGAAGCTCCGGGAAAAAGTGAAGATGTACAATTAAATAACTAAGAGAGTCCATGGGCACATGGCGGAGGTCCGCCCGATCCGATGGAGGAGACACGACTATCTTTCTACATGTGCAAGCTATATACGTCGTTTTAGGCAATTGCACAAGGTAGCTGATGAGGCATTAACTGTGATTGCATCCAGTCTGTTAACCAACAAAAATTATGCTTGACTCACATACATGAATACATCGCGCAATTCTTTTGTCGTCTGGATATTAATTGCAACACGGAAGCGAGACAAGAATGCACACTAAATAAAAATATTATACTATATGTAAACAAGGAAAGCACTAGTGTGACAAACGATAAGAAATGTCTACATTCATCAATCTTTTCGACTCGACGGAGTCCCTACATAACCATCATCATCACCAGTCAATGGTAATTTAGAGGGGTCGTGCGATTGTTAAAATTTTTTGATTTCTCAAGTATAATATCAAATGAATTACCTTGCAGAGTTTTGGTAATGCTCTCCAACACTGGTTTGAAATCGGCTGTGTTCTTCTCTACAAACTCGGCTAAATATACCAAGACTTGGCTGGCAATGTCCATGACTTCGGCGACCACGTGAACGGCCACATCGGTTATCTTCTCCACGAGAGCTGTGAGGCTCGGGAGCAGCTTGTCGGTCCACACCTGCTGCACGCTGTCTACAAAGTCGGTGATGCCGTTATACGTCTGCTTGAAGACCTCGACGAGCTTGTTGGAGATCTCAGTGACGATCTTGCTGACTGTTTTGAAGACGTTTTGACTAGAAAAAGACCACGTAAGAATCAATTCCAAAATTACGGAACAGTAATAATCATATAGACTATGATTTAAAGGTTAAAGTACGCTTTAAAAGCGTACCTTAATCTTTAAATCGTTAAGAATTGACTGTGTATTCGGGCCTTAATTTCAAAAAACTTTCCAAACTTTGCATAAAACACATTGATTGTTAATTAAGATAAATTATATTTGTCTCACAGAGATGAAGCTATTTATAAGGGAAAGTTTGCGTGGAAGTCTGTTTTAGGCGTCTACAGGGCTTAAGACCTATCTTGAGGCTGACTAAGCGATCACTAGAAAAACACCTTTACTTACATAGTGTCAGCCAACTGCTGCACGGCCTTGTCAGACTGCAATTCCTCGGATATCTTGTGCAGTTCCTTTTGGTACGATGTCAGCAGGCCTGAGAAATCGGGGCTGGCAGATTGGAAGCTCTGTCTCAGCTTTTGTACGTCCTTAACGTTCTGTTCGTTCTGCTGCTTCGAGAGTTTATCGCCCTTGGTGACCAGTTCGGTCAGCTCGGAGCGAGCCTTTTCCTGCAAAGGTCATATAAAAAATTAGAGTTATAAGTTATATTATTATTAGTTGTTAGTTGATCAAGCCAGTCTAGAAACATCTTCTGCTTAGAAAATAGATCAAATCACATGCACACATATGTAAAATATTACCAATTGACCAAAAAGTATAATATAATACTAGAAGAAATCATAAATAATATTAATATACACACTGACACGCACCATAACTATGCAACCAGATCGATTGGACGAACAATGAGAATATCAATCACTTACAACGTGAATGGTGAAAGAAAAAGAGATTATATTGTGCCAAGAATCTTAATAAATTAGATAAAAAATTCTTTGAGATGATGCAAGACAAAATAAACTCCATTGGCTTCAAAAAAGTACAAGATAAAATAATATATATTAAAGCTATGTACCTAATCTTACATTAATTTATAATTACATTTCATGTATCACTTATAAAAATCATGCAATACTCGATAATGGCCTACGCTATAATCTTCATTATAAAATAAAAATTATTGTCAAATATTGAAGACAACCATGCCGTAAAACTGCTGTGCAGTTTGGCATATATATAATGTAATAAGTATAAAAAAAAAAATATGAAAAAAAGATACAGTATCATATTATTTTTGAAAAAGAGTAGAAAGAATATTGGGCTTAATCTCTAAGGTATGTGGTATCTTAACAACCATGCCTAGAACCTTGCATTTCATTGCATACTTTGTTAATTCTGACTTGACGATTCATTGTTTTCAAAGCTGGTAGGAATCTATTAATTTTTTCATCTAAACTATCCAAACATAAATTTAATATTTCTGCTATAATAGTATCACATCTTGCTCCTCAATAGAGTCCATTGATATAGTACACTATTTTGATGGACTCCACCAAAAAATTGGGTGCCTTTGGCATCAAAGTGCAACTGCAAGAACTGACAACTAAAGAGATATCCTCGGATTACAGATCCCTGTTTTCTATGTGGGTAAAGAGATGGACATCATTCAGTGCAGTAGCGACATCTATCGAGCTTCGCAGATAACGAGATTAAAAACCATTGGAATGATTTCACCAGATGGCAGTAATAAAGTTAAAAACAGATTTGTAATAAATGACTTAATTTACCGTCGCACGATTTCCTGCCTGCATTTCGTTGCGTACTTAAATTTCACTTAAATATGTACACCTAAAGAAGAATGACTTCAAAAAACTGCTATTACACAGCCAATTGGCCGGTAACATTGTTTCATTAACTTTGTTAAGGACAATTTGGACATGTAACATCTCATTGTAGAATTATTGAGGAAGTTTTGACTCACCACAACTTGCTTGATGTTCTTGCTGTCAACGTGGAATGCTGGTTTGCCGTGGTTGTTCTGGGAGTTCAAGCTGAAAGATGCCAAAGCCTGGTTTTGCTTTCCATCGAAGTGGTCCGCCTTGAGCTCAACCATCTTCATGGGTTCGGCCTTGCCAGAGACCACAATCTTGGCGGGATTGTCTGCAAAAAAAAAGTTAAAACAATTACTTATACGATACATATTATTGATGGATTTGGCGTTGATGCTGCAAATTATTCATGATGATTATTGAATTGCGTGGAGAATATAAACTATGTTGTCTTTATTTGAGTTTAAGGGTGAAGGAGCTCAAGAAGGTAAAATCTGAGATGTCTTCAGCGACATATTTAAGTTTATTTATTTTTGTACATCGTAATTTATCATGTATGTATAAAAATATCAGAGATGGTATTATATACAGAAACATATTATAAAGAATACACATAATAATAATAAAAGCAACCAAAACAAAGAAATAATTACATATAAACAAAAGTATAAAAAAACAAAGTATAGAGAAAACATAGATACATATTATAAAGAATATGACATGTGAAGTTTCCTGGGATTGAACAAATAATGGAATAAAATTAGAAAATTAAAACATAATAAAAATTAAAAATAGGTAGAGAAAATAAATGTAAAGTTGTAATGAATAATGAATATAACAATTTGTATTAATTAACATAAAAATTAAATAGCATGTCCCCAAACAGCAATTGTATGCTGGTATAAGGGGAAATATTTATCTTAGAAATCTAGGACTTAGAGGAAAGACTCGTAAAAGGAATCAATGGAGGTACATTCTTGAGGACACCAAGACCCACAATATGTAATAGTCTTGGTGAAGCATATCTGAATGTATTAGTATCTCTAGCGTCACCGAGGTGGATTATCTTGATGGTAGCAATTTTCATCGGCATTAATAAATCTGACTACACTGCAAGGCGGTTGGTGAATGAGCGGTATATGAGTATAACACAGCGGTATATGAGTATATATATGTTACAGCGAATTTGCATTTTTAGTGAGACTATACTTTCACTAGTAAAAATGTACTTTTCCCGGTCGGGCAGAGTGGGGGCAGTGAAAACATGTAAATCAACGAATTCTCAGATTCACTACACATAATCCGTGAAAATACATTACTCAAAGCATAGACAATATATATCGGTGAAACCATCATTTTGTACACGTAATTCTTAAAGCGTAGAAAGTATAAAGGCGGCACTACACTAGACGATTTTTATTCATTTTGCGGTCCTATTTTAACTCCTAAATTAAAATAGGACAGCGGCACCGCAAAACGAATACGAATCGCGAAGTAAGGTGTCGGCTGAAAGATCGCGCACTCGGGTTTTTTATGATATCTGACGACTGCCGGAACAAAACGAGGTTATGTCACCATGTAAATATTGGGGGGTTAAGGGAAAATTTTTATTAATGAATATGTATTTTGTCAATTAAGTTTATTAAATATGTTTTTTTTATAACAATACAACAAAAGTTTATTTCTTACAAATATAGAAACATAAATAAACATACACCCGGTATTATTAATTTTAAATGAACCTTTAAAAGTGCGTCAAGTAACAAACACTCGATGCGAAAAATACAAAAATCAAAGAGATTCTAAGTCATCATTTACGTTTGAATTCATTCAGATTCTTCCGCATTTCCAATTTTCTATCTTTTTATCAAAAATGTGTCTAATGTCGTTTGCGTTTCTTGTTTGCGCACGTGTAAGCACGGGTGGTAGACGTACAACATAAAGTGCGCGGTTTTTAAGTTCGCAAACTTACTCGGCTCGACGTCGGTGACAGACATGAAGCTTGCTCGCACCGTATCATTTTTATGAGTTTAATCGACTGTCTTTTAAATTATAAGATGATCAGAATTTCGTAAGTGTTCGCGATTGAAATTTTAAAAATATATTACGTTTTAGTTACCTAACTAAACTAATCATTGAATATCAAAGACCAGTCCAGAAGTGTGACAGTTCGAGAAACAGAACTATCGCCACAGAATAGAGAATATGCTATCGCTCAAAGGATAAAAATTAGAAATACTGTCGCTTTGTGATGACTTTGGACTAGACTAGTGTAGAATGAGACACAAAACGCAAAATAAATTTTGAAAAACAAGGTCCATGTGCCATTAGAATCTTGTTATAAAATCATATAATGAAGAATTGGTGCAGACGAAACTTTCAACACTTCAAAATGACTATTTTAATAATATCCGTTACCTACATAATGTTGATTTGCACAGAAGAAATTAATAATGCAGTAAGAACCTTGTTCACGCAATGACTTATTAAATTGTTATTCAAGGCCCGGTTGTTTCAATTTGGATAAATAAAAGTTCGTTTAAAAGCATAGATTTTTACGGAAACGGATTTCAGACTTGTCAAATTTAATTTTTGACAGTTCGGAAACCAATAAATTCACTTGTAAGTGCAAGTTAAAATATTGTATTCATTTCTATGGGTGAAAATCTCTTTGAATATGATAAGAATGACCTTGAATATACTTTCTCTAAAATGCCAGTGAATAATGAACTCACTAGAAAATCAGATTCACTGTAACATATATACATAGACAGAATTAGACTAGAAAGAATAGATAAAATACTCAACCAGGGATGCAGATTAAATGTAAACTAGGACCCTTTTATGGCAAGCAAGGTATCAACCATGACCTAAACTTAAATTTGCAAATGAGAATGATATTCTATACACACACTGACACAATGCCAAGGAGACTTGAAGCATTTGAGATGTGGATCTACAGATGAATTTTAAAAATAAGCCGTATTAAAAGAGTTATAAATGACAATTTTTTTTTACAAAATTTACGGTCCAAATATTTGGAGCTGTTTGCAAAATAGTGATGAATATTGAAAAGTGGACAAGAAGACTAGAAGAAGAAGAATGCATCTAACAGGCGGGTTTTAAAACTGGATGATTAAATACCAAATTTAAACATACCCTTCAATCCGGCGATGAGTGTAACGGAGTACGGAGAACTTAATGAAACTTCAGCAGATGTTCGGTAGGTTTTATCTCCAAGAACGCAGATTGTCAAATCCACTTTGCCAGCGGTAGACTGTCTGCTGCACGCGCTCTCCACTCGCAAGATCTCTGCACTGGGGGCGGTAAGCTAAAATAGATAGAGAATGGTCATTGACACTATTATAAAAATCTACTTTTGTTTGTCTAATGGTGCATGTCGGCATGAAAGAGTTTTCAGGAAATTTTTGACTAAAGACAGTATCTGAAACAGAGTGAATTAAATCAATCTAGGGAAGTATTGTGGTTCGTGGAACGAAAGAGTAATTGTTCATAGATGTTTATTTCTCACCAGAGAGAAGCTCTGAGAGCAAGTGAAGATGCACAAGTAAAATAAAATAAGGAACAAAGAAAGTCTGTGAACGTGCAGCAGAGATCTGTTCAAGACAGGAACTTTCGGGAAACTTCACATGCGATGATCATGATTTTGGCTTATCAGCACACTCTTTGTTGTCTTGTCGAAAGATGGCTAATATGCAAACAACTGCATGGGTAGCTCAAATTACCGGACCCGGGAATAACTCCCCCTACTGCCTTCTGGGATGGATGGCTGCGCATGTGTAAGTTACCACGATTGGATGTCGAGTTACAGTCTGGGAAGAGTTACCAAGTTCCCACATATCGATAGATATATCGTGACCTCACCGGGAATCGAAACCAGTGACTATCATGATCACCGGATGACAAGAAGTCAATAAGTAACAAAAGTAGTTTTAATACATACCACAAAGGTCTGTTTGCTTGGACTAGCATCAAGAATCAGGGAGCACGCCTTGCGCTGCTTGTCAAGGGTAAGCGCAGCCACGGAGCTCAGCTTCACCTGTTCGGAGCTTAGGAAGAACTTCTCTTCCAGCAGAATGTCAAAACCAAGACCCTGTACAAACAAAATACAATGATTACACAATGAATTATTATGTTGCATAGGATGAATAAACATTATTTTTAAAATAGCAATATATAATATTTATGAATATGATTGATGCGAAAGAAAAAGATTTTGTTAAATGTTTGTACACCAAGTTTAAATGTCTATAAAGGTTAATGTTATATGTTTACTGTAAATACTGAGCATCAAAGATCATCCATTATTGAGGCTCCAACAAAACTATCTTCCAGTATCTGGCTAACCTGGTCATGCCAAGCTTTTCGCGGTCACGTATGTTTCTGGTCCCGTAAAAACTTGCTTCATATATCTTTCTTACCATTCATTCGTAAAACATGAAAAAACTACCTACTATTCACTACACTGAAATTAGCTTTACAGTCTTTCCTAACTAGTTAATTCTTTATCGCAAATGAATTTATCACACAAACGCCTGAGTGATCTCATTTCTACTGCATTCACTGTACTTTCATTTCTCTTCTGCCAGCTCTAAGTTTCACTTACATACATAGCACAATTCCATTGGGTACCGCTGGTAGAGACGATTATATTAATATGTTCGATATATTATGTATTTTGAACTGTGAAGTTAAAGTATGATCTCTTTCCATCTTACTTCAAATGGTATTTATAATCGCAGCTAAATTTGTCAATTGTACATCGGATTGAATTAAAAACAATTCCTTTTTAGGTAATATTAATAGGAAAGGGTTTGAGAAGAAGGTGTAAAGAAAGATAGATTGTTCACCTTTCCGTTAACGTGTCCTTCCATCTCGTATGAGACTTGTGTTTTGATAACTTCATTGTTCCTAACGAGTTCTGGATGAAGCTTGAAAGTGATGACCACCTTCTGGGCCTTCTTCTTGAAGATATCGAGCACCAGCTCCGAGGAGACGGTGTGCGAGTTAACGTCGTATTGGGCTTTGCCGGCAATTTGGAGATCCTGCAAATAAAACAGTACTCGTGATTCCTTAAAACATTTCACTAGACACCATCTCATAATAATAATAGTAAAAATTAACAATTTATTAGAAATTGCCAACATGTAAAAACAATTTTTGAAAAATACAAATTTTTGTCATTTTTAAACAACGTTTAAGATGCACTGTTCTGTATTACATAGGGTAGAGTTCAAGTGATGGTATTTTAACCAATGACATATTAACTGTTATTTGAGATTTGTATCTGATTGCATCAACGATTGGTAACTGATTTTCCATAATTTGATGGGCAACTATTGGTACTAAATATAGTTATATTTCAGTAACCAATCATCAATACAATCAGATACAAATCTCAAATAGCAGTTCCTTATATAACCAGTTAAAATAACAGTTTGACCATCATTAGAGAGTTTCATGTCTTTGGGCCTACCATCGCAAACGCCCGTTTATTAAACTTCGATTAGATTAATCAGTTGTAAAAAGCTTCCTGCAGCTTTCAAAATCATGTATTCAAGATTTCATAAAACCCACCTTTCCGAGAGACGGGCACGAGAAGAAAATTTCTCCGTTGGTCGACACCTGCTTGTGCTCGGCCCTCTGGAAGTCGGCGACGAGCTTAAGTTGCGTTCTGGAGCCAGGATCATTCTTGTTCAGGAAGAACACGGTCTCGTGGGTGATGGGGAAGGGGCTCTTTGCCTGGCTCTCGGGAACTGAGGTGGCCGACTCCAAGCTGATGACTCTTTGCGGTGTTGTCAGCGTGACAGCGGTTTGGTAAACTGTGAAAGATTGGATTTTATACAAATGTTTTGTATTTCAGGATAAATTTGATAACTCATCTGATCTATGTGGAACCTTTTTGACATTTCCAATTTAGAAATAAATAAACTCTTCATATGTTTTACCCCAAAATAGGATACATTTTTTTTTTTTTAAATAGAGATGCGAACACGGAATTCGTGTCACATAAATATTCTTACTATTTTCAAATTAAGCTAAACGCTTGTGCTATGAAAATAGGACTAACTTGCTTGTCTGGAGTGAGATTCAAACCTGCGACCTATGGATCACGGGGCGAGAGTTCTAACCACAAGACCAACAAGCTAGTCACGGTATCTTAAATATTTAATTTCCTTACGTCTATCTGTGACATATTGATATCTATATGTATTGAATGGCAACATAAGAAAGTAATTTCTATGAATTATCACATAAAAAAAAAAAATTGCCAATTTCATTGCTTTGTACCTTTGTTCATAAACTACAAAGGCAGATAAGTAAATCAGTCAAATTATAATACCTCAAAATATTAAGACACATGAATCTAATTTCAATTGTGATTGTTGGTAGATTAGGCACAAGATAGTCTTTAACTAATGCATTTTAAATTATGTATATAAATAAATAAATATAGCTATAATATAATTTGAGATTACACAAGTTGACAAAAGACAAAATAATACTGCAATAAAAATAATAATAATAATCAGTTTGAGAGATTCACACGAGGTCAGCTGTTTTTGTTTGTTTGTTTTCTGTAAAACTGTTTGTTGTAAAAAAACGGCATGAGACACAGTAGTATGTATAAGATTTTATGTTCTATAAAATGACATACCTCCTTTCACTGGTTTGGCAAACACTTGCGCGTGGTACTTGGACTTGCCCTGGCTGAGGTGGATGTCCAGCGTGTGGATGGGTAACTTGAACCTCTCCAGCTCAGTGGAGGTCTGGAGTCCAAACTCGGGGGCGAATCCTAGCTTCCTGAGATCAAATCCAAACTCCGTTTTCTGGGACAAGCGGTTGGGCACTGGAAATCAACGGATATTTTACAAGACTAATATAAATAAAATTGTTTAATATTAAAAAAAAAGATTATAAACGACACTGTTTTATTCCACTATAAATTATTATTCAACGTTTTCGAGATATCTCTCATTGTCAATAACACGTTTATAACTAAATTAAAAATAATTCGAGACAGTATATATAGGGATTGGGTGGGTGTAATGGTGGTGAGGGTCGGGGGCGGGGTTAGAATGGATAGGAGTGGAGAGGTTATGGGTGTTATCTGGATTATAATTCTATTATTTATTTTATTATTATTAATTTTTAAGATCTCCAAGATGTCCATTCTTCTTCCTTTACTGCACCCATATAAAAATTTCGAATTACTATTATCAAACTTATGTCCACCCATTCTTGCATGCTCTGCCATTTCTGAATATAAACTTAAGTTTTTTATGGCTCTTTTATGCTCATCTAGTCGTTACTTTATTTTCCCCCCACTTTGTCCGATGTAAATTGCATCACCATAATTGCATCATCAAAATTGTTTATTTTTATATCGTCGTTTAATGATGTAGATCTTCTCAAGGGTGCTGTTAATTCAGTTCATTTGTAGCTCTTTAAGAACAGCGTGGTTTTCAGTTTTTTGCTGAAAGTGTTGAGGCTCTGAGCTCTGAGTGGGTAGCCTATTCCACGTTAATGGGTCTAACACACTTAAGGCGTTTACGTAGTCGGTAGCTCTATTAGCTTTGCTGAGTTCTAGTAAAGACTTGGTGCCTTGTGGTCTTGCAGACCTCATTCTCACTCAGATGTTTCTCACCATAGGTAACTTCTTCTGACGTAGTACGCTGACAAGCAGTGACAACAATAGACAAATGTAGAACATTTTTTAAAAATAAAAAATATATTTTGTTTTACGCTAAAGTGGCTCAATGTAATCTTTACCCTTCCCCTCCACTTTGCAGAAGATATTACGTCTCCCTCTAATATGCTTTCTTTCTGTCTATCTTATTATTAAACTTCTAAGTAATGTAAATGTCAGAACTTAGATTAGTTTATATTATACTGTCCTGAAGAAGGCTTGATGCAACCGAAACCGGTAGACAATGTATATTATATAAATAAAGTGGCTAAAAACAAAATATATTTCTTATTTAAATTATTAAATCAAGCCAGAAAGAGATTGCTTTCTTTAAAAAATTCCATTTAGAACAATTTAACACATTCGTCTTTCAATTTCTTTTGATCACAACAAAAAATTGTCTTACCTGATGTATCCAGCTTATTGTTGATGTCAATGTGTGCACATTGCTTCTTCTCCTCACAGTAAACGCTGGACAGTTTGTACTCCTGGTTGGTCGCCTTGTGTTCAATGACTATGTTCTTTTCTCCCAAAGCAACATTGAAGAACACCTAAAGAAATAATACGACATTTTATAAGTATAACAATCCTTTGTAAGTCAAACTTCAAGAGTAAACTTTTATGGAATTGATCAAAATGTAAATAAATCTGACAAACTAATCTGCAGTGACATCTATACAGTTTAATGAACACTAATGTATTACATTTATAAACTGTCAGATTGTGTAAAAAATTCTATGCATATCTCATATGAAACAATAATATAGTAATTTATTTACAATATTTTCTACATTGGAATCTATTTTTGATATGTACCTCGACTCCATTTTCGTTCTTCTCATTCAGTATATCTCTGATGTACTTGAAGCTGCTTGTCTTTTGTTCTCCATTGTACTTGACATTTCCAGATCCTTCCATGATGAACTTATCTCCTTCTTGTCTGCTTTGGAATGTTGTTCTGGTGATGAGAGAACAGAACGAGGTTACTATGAATTATTTGCTAATACTATAAGTTAGTGATGAATTGGATTTGTATACAACATCCCTTGCTATGAGAATTAATCTTTGTGACCAGGTGTGGGGTTAGAACTTTAGATTATCCTATTGATCCAAGCAGTATAGTAAAACTTAATGATTGATATATTTAGTTGATTTGATTGAAGACAAATTATCAAGTTGGTGGTCAACATCGTGTATCCTAGAACTGTACAGCAAGACTTGTGTATTGTTGATATTCAATTTGATTATTGATATACAGTTTGATTCAGTAGGTTAGTGTACATAAGGCGCTCCATTTATTATGCATTTTATGAGGTGAGTATAAGATAGGTAAGAGTTCTTCTGTCTGATGCTTTAAATGCTGTCATTAAATGCATCGACACGATCGCTCAGTTCATCTAAAAGTTGCACGCTATACATTATGGTTTTCCTATTCATTACATTGTCACATTACATGTTACGCAATTAGTTATTTGGTAAGAATAGACCCTCATTCTATAGTAAGTTCGGAGAGTCAATCATGTTTCTTATGATTTTGATCATCATTATCACCAGGCCTTCCTGTCTTCGCGGTTTATTTGACTTGTATTATATTAAAGTAACTCTCGTATTAAGTTGATTGATCAAGGACGAATCTTTCAATTTTATAATGCTCGAAGATATTATAGTCTGGAGATGCTTATTGCTGTGGGCCATATCGAGGGTCAAAGAGGAAAATGAAGATCTCCCACTTGTTAGACCGAACAAGTGGAAAAGCTATAGGCACTTCTCTGGTGACAGCTCTGACTCTGCAGGATGCCGAGAAAGCTGGAGGAGAATAGACTAGAGGGTGGGAGGTGATAAAGATCACGATCCTCGGTCATGAGGAAACAACTTGGATGATGAAAGTGAATAAATGTCCAATATTCAACATAAGCTACTGTAAGTCCGATGTTTTACTTTAAAAAAAACTAACCCATAAAGACCAAGTTTTTATTATACTCCCTTTCTTATTTACTAGTTGAAACAGGTTTGGCGCTTACCCCACGCGTTGGGCTTGAATCGGGCGATGCTACGAAAGGGAGTAATAAAAAATTTCGAAAAATCCAAAATTATACTATAATTATTAATATTTTTAAACGAAAATTTGTTAGATCATTTTTATCATTGCCACGAGTCTGCCTGCTAAGTTTCAGCTCGATTGGATCACGGGAAAAGGGTTAAAAATCGATCCAAAGTTTTTTCGACAGACAAGCAAGCAGACACTACGAGTTAAAAGAAAGAGTGTAATACAAACTTTTAAGTTACCTGTCTCCATAACTGATAGCAGGACAATTATGTTTGAGAGATTTCTACTCATAATTAAGGTGTAAATCTATTTTTAAAGTATTTAGGACTAGCTGTGTTATGCCTCGTTGATTATAGCTTTTAATACTCACAATCCACTGAGGACATCCTTCCCGTTCTCCTTGGCGGAGAACTGGATCTTCTTGGCTCCTTTGTCAGCAGTCTCACTCTTGGCGGCGAAGTGCACCTTGTTCAGCTTCAACTTGGCAGCGTCAACATCCACTGTGATGTCAAAGTCTTCAGGAGCAATGAGTTTAGCGTCGATGGTCATGTCCATGTTGAAGTCTCCAAGATGTTCCATTTTAGAGACTCCCTTGTACTGGTGTTCGCCTGTCTTCTGGGCCTTGATGTAAACTCTGAAAATGAAATGAAATTACGTTTTTTTAGCTAATAAATTTGACACTGCAATATTTACAGCAAAACCTTGCTTGGGATATCCAGTAAGTATCGCAATGTGATAAAAGTTTTATGGCGATGGCTTTATGAAAGAGCATGAAAGTACCCTACAAACTGGAGTGGGTATTTTTACCTGTGTGCTTTTTTTCACAATACTTATGTGCGTCATGAAACTTCTCAAAACGCGGAAGAAGCTGTGTGGTAGAGGCGGACTTTTTCACATACTCTCACTGAATAATTACTTCAATGATAACCAATTTTTTAAGTTATCTTCTCCAAAGTTTGTTTAATTAAAATAATGTATAAAAACCTTACGGATTACCAGACTAGTTACTTGAATATTAAACTTGGATTGCAAAATTTGGAAGGCCAATGAGAGGGAAACTCACAGTTTGTTTGAATAATTGAAGTGGTATTTCGATTTACATATTTTATGTAGTCATTTAAAGAGAGATAAAGAAATAATCAAAATAATCACCTCGCCGGCTTGGCTTCCGGGCATGTGGCTTTGATGTCAATGACGGAGCTGTCCTTTTGGCCCATATCAACTTCAGATGTCAGGGTGTACTTCTTTCCGTCAACATCTACGTTCAAGTCGGAAGAGAATGACCGGGACTCGGGTTTCTGTGAAGCAAAAATAGGCTATCAGCATTTCATAAATTATAAACTAACTAACTAGTAGCTATCGCTGTTGAGGTTCACTGTCAACAACTTTGTGGCCTTGAGATCACAAGTCAAGGAAAATGATTTTTTAGCGAGATCTGCGTACTGTCAACATTATAACTGTTGATGGCTATTCGATTGCTTTGTTGGGAGGTTATTCCACAACCAACCTTTTCTAATCTTGATAACTAAATTTTTCATGTTAACTGGTCTTTTTCAAACAATCTCCGAAGATTGTAAAATTTTTATAAATTGATTGATGCATCGTGCGGTAAGATCCCAGCAGACTACGCCATAAAGGAAATGTCATGGGTTCGGTTGATTTCTGAGTTTCAGGAGACCGCTAAAGAAGAAAAAGTGTGTACTGAGGTTATGACCGTAGTTAAAATGTGTTGCGAGTTATTAATCTCGTTCTGTTCAGACCATTCTGGTGTGATACTCAGTATTTTAATGGATTTAATTGAAGGAACGCCATACGGCCCAAACACATTCCACAAATGAAGGAAATTGCAGATCTTGTATCTAAGGAGGGATAACAGGTAACACCTAAGGAGGGATATAAGCAAAATAATAGGAGAGCAATAGGATAATACAGCGGCATTTCATCGGGGCAGATTGGATAGCTCTTTGTATTATAATACATATTTGTGTACATTAACTTGCTCCCAGTGCTTCTCCCTTAGCAAGGAGCAAGCTATCTTCTCTTCTTTCATTCTGTAATCCTTCTCTAAATATCTTCTTCTTCTTCATATGCCCTGTCGGGTCCCCCTGACGTCGGCGATCATCTGGGAGAAAGTTTCCCTGTCCAAGGCAGTGCGGAACAGCTCTTCCACGCTTCTTATCCCTAAATAAATATCTAAATGATTTTTTTTACATTTTCTTGCTATTTGAAGTTCTATGTATTACCTTGAATTTGAGATTGGTGACAATACGCTTGGCCTTCATGTTATCTGGTAGGCCTACAGTGACGGTGAAGTCTCCTTCTTTTTCTTGAGCTGTTCCGTCAACAGTGAGATGGAGTTGCTTTCCAGTTCCGTAGTCCACGTTGAAAGCGCCGTTGAACTTCCTTGAGTGGTCTGAAAGAATGAGTAATCAAGTTTAAAATCTTTTTGGCCAAATATCTTTCCAAAGCTGACAATATTAATCAAAACTAGTAGATATTTAAAGACATTGGCCAGCAGAATCGTGAGAATCTTTCACGGAATCGCTGAGAATCGCTTTTCAGTGCCAACCTGCGCTAATCTTTGCTACACTCCCGTCTTTTGCAGACCAAATTGATTCGGTTAGGTTAGGTTGGTTCTCAAATTGGTTCGGGAAAACCATCTCACACTCTCTAAGTTACTCGTTATTTTACTTGTGCATTTTTACTTGCTCCCAAAACTCCCCTCTATGAGGAATTAAAAATTTTACTAAAGGAATGTAGTTTACCGAGTGATAAAACCCAGAATCAAATAATAAATATCGTATATACTTGTGCGAAAAAATGGAAAAGAAACGTGCGACAAGCTGTACAAGGCTTGGCACGATCTAGAACAATAATTTTTTATTTTATTATTTGTTTATTTTTATTTAAGATGAATATAAAAATTTTGGTTGGACTGTGCCTGTCTCAGTAGAAATATCTGTGTTGAGACGTGAATACGAAAAGCGTGTTCATGGATTCCCCAAATCATTGATATTGCTTACTCGCTCTCACACGATGTTTTATGGTTATGTTAGAAAGAACCGAAGTAGAGAAATTACTGCGCGCGCTATTAATATTTATCTATTTCTCATCGTTTTTGTAAAATTTAGTAGACACCTACTGATTTAAACACATAATATGACGACCCCACTTGCATACATAATATAAATACCAAATAAAAATATACGCCAATGATTACGAAGGCATTGGAGGGGGGAGTAAGAGCTTTGTTCACTTTTGCTGACAAGGGGGAGAGGGGGGTTAAAAATTACAAAAATTCTGCTTACGTAATCCTTGAATGGCCCCAAACATAGTACATATGTAGATATATAGTAAAATTATGTAATTATATAATTACCTTTGCCTTCGTGGCAGCTATAGCTACTCTCAAGGATGAGGTTTTCTTGCTTGGGAACCAGGGCGGAGATCTTCACCTTGCCGTCAGTTTCTGCCAACTGCAAGGCAGCCTCGTACTTGTAGGTGTCAGCATTCACTTGGAGCGACTTCTTGGTGGTGAACTGCAAAAATAGCATGAGCTTGTTTACTATATTGTCATTAAGAATAAAAAATTTCAGCTCGATTGGATCACGGGAAAGGGGTTTAAAATGGATCCAAAGTTTTTTCGTCAGACAAGAAGACAAGCAGACACCACGAGTTAATATAAAGGGAGTAATAAAATAATTAACCTACTACAGTGACCCGGAATATATTCGTACAAAAAATATTTTGCAATAGAATCATCAAAGTGCTAGCGTTTCATTTGTATGGAATTTTTTTTTTTACACCCTACATACATGTTCGGAAAAAATTATTCTGTGGTCTCTGCTAGAGACATCTGTTGATTATTTCTCATTAACAAGTCAGTATACACAGCTTTCGTTATTAGTAATGATAAATAGTAAATAAGTCAATTATGAACATTTCATTGCTGATAATGATATAAGTAAAGTGTTATAATACTTTAATTTTTAGTTGGTTGGTAGAGGGGAATGTAGGATTAGGATAAAGGAATGAAGAATGGGAGTAGATGGAAAGGTGAAATGAGCGAAGAAGTTTGGGTGCGGTTGTGAAATCGATTTTAGTTTTATGACTCATTTTTAAGTTAGTTTTTAGTTAAAAATATCAATGTGGTTGTTAAACATATCAATTAAGCCTGGAATTGGCGGAATTGAAAAAGTCGGTTAGGCACATGTGCGGGGAATCATAATTATTGAATTAGAAGTTATGAATCTCAATGATGATGCTAGCCTATCAGATGTAATAAATAAAGAATCGATGAGATAGTTTGCCCATGTGAAATGTATGAAAGAAAGTATGGCAAAGAAAAGATATGTTGAAGGCAAAGGCTCGGTATGACCAGATAAACCGAATATTTGTGTATGGATTGTTAAAAGCTTCGTCAACGAGGTTACATGATAAAATGTGTGAAAGTCTGAGGCAAAAGTGATGTATCAGGACAGGAAAGCGTGGTGTTCTGTCTACTCTCTATTAGTAGTTAGTTAGATATTTCAGTACTGCCTACCTCAATATATTTATCATCGGCGTGGGGGATGACAACATGGTCTACTGAGGCTAATTTGATATCATGAGCCTTGTCCAGAGGCAGAACCAGGTTGATGCTCACGTCATTGTTGAAACTGGAAGATGAAAAACATGCCATTGATACAAAATTTAAATGAAGTAAGTTGATTTGAATACTAATAATAATATAATTCTAATTAATAATTCTGGAGGGAGGTAACACATATTATTATACAATATCGATGTTCACTGTAACACTTTTCATGCCATTTCGGGCAAGGCGCACTTTTTTAAAAATGAGTCTGGCACATTTTATAGTACTATTCATTTGCTCATGGTCCTATTCATTTACAACACAGTGGAGTGCCACAAAATCAGATCTTTTTAATCCTCAGAGCAGACATAATGCATTAAATTAATTAATTTTAAAATGCATTAACCCTTATGTTACACTCCGGTTACCTGGGTACCCATTTACGATTTCATGTTTAAATCATTTTATCCATATACTCTTTTACCCGTTTGGATCTCCATTATTTAAATTGTTTGAAAGGGAGGGAAATAAAGGGAAGACGGACATTGCTACGAGAAGTAGTGACCTTAGAAGCTGTTTGACCACTGCCTAAATATCAATTTGTGAGATACAAGACAAAAATAATGTATGCAGGAACGTCCGTCCAGGTTGAGTACCCGGGTACCTTGGATAGTAACTAGTGTGAGAAATTACGGGTAGTAACATGACGGTTCAATTGTGCAGATTTTAATTTTAATTTTCAACTGTGAAGGTGTTAAGGAAATCATTACAACTCAATTAGTTTGTCAGATAAATCATATCAAGAGGAAAATATCAAATATATTAAAGATTTTATTCTTACATTCCGTCAGCTTCCTTCGGAGCCTTCAGGTTGTATGATCCAGTGACATCCGCGGAAGCCTTCTGTCCATATGTTCCCTTGATTCTGTACTTGGCGTCACTCTGCTCGTCTGAGTCTCCGTCAAAATAGTCCACGTTTGATGTGACGATGATGTTATCCTTGCACAGACCACCACTCGCTTCAAACTGTAAGAATATAAGAACATCAAATTATGATACATCTTTAACACAAACTCGAGAGTAAGTCATGATCTTACTCTGCGAACCTATCAAATATGAAAGTCCATTTTTACCTTAGCATCAATGTTCTTCCTATGGTTCTTTGGCACAATCTTCATGGCATACTTCAGATCCAAATCTTTGCCAGCGGCTGTCACAATGTTAACATGGTGTTCTCCTTCGGCCTGTCCAGTCTTTATGTTCATGTTGATGAGACGGCCCTTGTGCGTCACTTTGATGGGGTGAGCTCCCTTCTCCGAGACGTAAGCGGCGTTCAAGTCCATCGAAGCCTTGAGATCCTGAAAAATAAAATAGAAAATATGAAATAGGTTACCCATTTTTAATAAGTTTTAATCGAATTCTTAATGTTATTCATCAATTTTGATGGACCACGCAATCAAGAGAGTCTCTTTATCAAGTGTCTCATGTCAAGCATCATCTCATGCATTTGTGGGTCTTTTAATTTGCGTGGAATCTAACATAATTGGCAGCCCTTCCGAGCCACGCACATGCATTTCACACAAATGGTTCGCAGATATGTTTATGCTTCTATGTTTTATACGTTTTGTTTCTATTTAATATTATTTTCTTGTTTTGCCCCAGAGACAGTGACATGGTTGGTGGAGATTATTCGTCGGGTGGTGATGAGACCGTTTTAGAATTAAAATAATGCCAACCTGATGGTGAAGATGAAGGACCGATTATGGGAGATATTGCTATTAGATGGTTTGGTGGGTCCCAGATCACTGTTCTGGCAAGTAGCTTCGCACAATTGCGTCAACAGACTCCATCACACTCCCAGAACGATCGGACTTTAAGATACGCGTCTAGTATTATGTTCATACCTTTTAAGAGCATAAGAGTATAGATCGCAGTTTGTTATCATTAACATAATAAAACCACCACGCCCGTAAACATACTGGAACAAAGGAGACGACCTGGGGAGACTGACGATGCATGTTTGCCATAACATCTGGCGAATGCGTGCGCTACGCATCAATAATTTCTTTGTGCTTTATTTTACATCCTCACTTTATACACTTTCACTCACTCCCGGAGCTGAACTCTGGGAGAAATAAACCTCAACAATACAACCAAACGCTTTCATTCCACGAACTCCAAACATTTCCTAAAAATATGACACAAAGCGTCAGAAGTACTTACATCTCCCTTAGTCGTGGCTTCCCTCTGCCATTGAATATTCAAAGTCTTTCCGTTGGGTCTTGAAACATCAAAGTTGATATTGGTTTTTCCATTCCTCATCTCTCCAGAATCTTCGGCCTTGATGTGAACATCGGTCTTATCACCGTTGATCGTCAAACCGTTCCTGTAAAAAAAAAAAGATTAAAGAAGAAATAAGGACGAGAAAGGGGATTATAGTGATCATGGACCTTAACTTGAGGGGGTCAACTAATCAAGAGTGGAGTCGCTTCCTCATTCCATCCTTTGCCTTTAAATTGAATAGAAACACTCAATCTCAATCTCAACTAATTTGCAACGGATTAAAAATATACAATGACCTGCCACAACAGACCACTGACAAATTCAAAACAGATGTGACAAAAATGTTAAAACTCGGCCAACTATAAAAAATGATTTTGTATCTAAATCATATTATTATTATTTCTTATATTGAATCATTTAAAAATGTTATCTATAAACCTTTTAGGTTTCCAATATATTTTAAATAAATAAAAAAAATTAATATAAAGGTATTTTGTGACGAGACTTACTTGGACTCGAAGAAACCTTCAGTCGTCTTGGTGGTGGTGGCGAAGCTGATCTTTTGCGAATCATCCTTGCCAAAATTGGGGAAGACGTCGATGACAACGTTGTATTGCGGATCGGCGATCAAGAATGTCGATTCCAATTTCACCTTTCTAGCGGTCTGTAGAAATAAATCAAATGAAAATTATTAGTTAGATATACGTTAATGGGAGCGAATTGTCATCCAATTGCTAAACAAATAGCGTTTGGTATTGCTTGCCCAACGTAACTTGGCGTGCAGCGAATTTTGAACTAAAATCCGCCCCGCCCGCACCCGGCGGTAACCCCTCGCTCTGTCATTCAGTTCATTCTCGTCTTTGAGCGCGAGCTGTGTCATCTTGATTACCAATATACGCTGAATTATTATGTCCAAAACATCCTTAACAGTCCGGGATGGTGCAAGAACAATTGCCAATGAAGTATTAAAGTTTTGCGAAGCTGAAAAGCGAATAATGGACCGATATTACCGTCTGACAGTTTGACAGATGCAACGGCCGCCATTACTGCATACTTTATTTAGTGCTGCCTGACCAAATTTCTGTATTTAATACGACACCGGTCACCGGACATTCCGTACATTATGTATTGTGTAATAAATTTACACCCTGACAACTTCTGTTACGCGACGGCGACGCCCTCCCTCGCACGCCTAGTTATAGTGGTACGTTATACCAAGCTGCACACGCGTGTTCTTTTTCCCTACCCGCAAATTCTTGTTGCGTTTGGTTATAAAATGTCATGCATTTGCCGCCTACTCCATATTCTCCATATTCTCTGTATCTTGACATTTATTATAAATAGTTGTAGTCTTCTTAGGCCCGGTTGTTTCAAGTTCGATCAAAGTAAGGGGTCGATAAAAGCATAGATTTTTACGAAAACGGATCGTCTGATTGGTGGAGAACGTAAAATTTCAGTTTAAACTCTACGCTTACTTTGATCGAATTTGAAACAACCGGGCCTTAGCATACATAATGAAGCTATCGTCTAGGAGGACTGTAAGTGATTTAATTTTTCTGGATTTCCCTGAGTTTTTACAAATGATTTTTATTTACATTTTCCTGAGGAATGAACAAATTAGAAGTGAATGTAATGCTGGCTGTGGTGTGGCAGGTAGAATAAAGAAGAGAGTGCTGAGATGGTTTTGTCGTGTAGAACGTATGAGTGAGGAAAGAATAGTTAAGAAAATATATGTGGCGAGTGTTGAAGGCAACAGGAATAGAGGGCGTCCGCGAAAGACCTGGAACGATCAGGAACTATTCGAGCTTTTACTTCTTGAGATGGATTCCAATTCTCATGCACCTAAGCACTTGTATTGCGTGACTCTTTCTATTGGTTCGTTTTTGATGGTTATTTTGGCATCGCAAATAATATTTTTGATGCTATTAATAATTTTATTCATCTTTATATTTTTTCATCTTCAGGCCATACTTGTCAAAATGAGTATCAAAATCCCCCGAACTCAAATGTTATAATATCTAAACCTTTTTATATACTATAGTGTACATCTACAGAAAATATTTCAGGTTTGATACTATAACCTAAGTCTGGGAGTCGCTAGCTCTTGTCTAATGCAAGAATAACTCTGTACAGTCCACAAAAAACTCTATTTTTAGTAAAAGAAACAAAATTCACGTCTACGAACAGACATAACAAATAGATGAATTAACCCATTAAACGCCGCTACCAGTTCTCGTCGTTCGATTTTCACGAAATTTGAGAATATGTTCTAAAATTATACCTTTAAGAAAATTTCGTCGAAAAAATATGGAAGAATCTTTTAATTTGGAAAATTTGAGGTGTTGCATTTTCGCAACGTCAGCGAAATAGGGGGGTAAACGATAAAGATATGAAACAAAACATGTACAGTTTTTAGGACATTTATTTCTCAAGATTTTTATACACTATTAAGAAAAAAATATATTTGCTTAATAACTAAACATATTACTAACTTATGGAGATAAAACGTAAACTGGATATATAAAACTTATGACTAAACAATAAAAACATATAAAGGTATTTACGTGTTTTTATTAATTCTATTTTCCTTTATGGTACGTTTCATGACATTTATGATGTAACGCGACATTGCACAGTTCATATATAAAATATTTTTGGGAATAACACCCTGCATCTTTTTCTGTTTTGATTTATTTTCAAAAAATGTTGAGCGCCTGGATTTGGAGCTGATGATGTTGAAAATCTAGATGGTTTTCCTATGCACAATATGTTCGCTTTTGATAATTTCATAAATGTGGGTGCTATATGTCTTTTAAAATTTAAAAGGCACATATTTTCTTCAGGATGAACCATTTGATAGAGTTTCCATGAATTACATACTGCCACATCACAGAAGTTTGAAAATATGGCCCACCACCACTTTTTACCGAGAACTCTTATTCTGTAGTTGGAAACAAAGTTATCCGTTAAATCAACTCCACCCATTAAACGATTATATTGTGTAACAGCATTAGATTGAGTGATAGTTACATAGTTTTTTTTAATTTTTGAGTAAGTACCTTGATATATTTTTAATTGGTTCAATCCCATCACAATTTGAAGCCACTGTAACTACAGCACTATCCTTCCATCGAAAAACTACAATAACAGTTTTCTTTTCTAATCTATAATCGAATTCACCCCTTTCCATTTTTTTTTTATTTCTTTGGAGGATTTTAACTATCCAATATTCTTGAGACGATTTTCTCTTATAGTGCCAGTGGCGAAAAACAAATTATTCCTCGAATATATTATCATAAGGGGGATAGATGTAAATAAATGATCAAAATAAACAATGTGGTGAGCTGGATTTTCTAAATTTTTCAGAAGACCCGTCATATTTACTCCAATATCCAAATTATAAATGTTTGAAGGCTCTACAGTTTTTCCCACATATAGATCAAAAGCATGAATGTATCCATCTGACGAAGCTAATGTCCAAGACTTGGCTGTGATTTGAACCATTGCATTTTCCCTGGCAAAGAAGTTGAACACTGAGATATTGAAGGTTCACTCACCAAACTTTTTGAATTTACTTCCAAGGTTCCTGCTTTATCCTTGAGTACATGGTTATATGTATCGTCTTCGTGTAAATCATTATCATCAAAGTCCTCTTAGTCGGTAAGTTTGGATACTTCAGGAGGTAAAATAACTACATCTGGAATGTCTTCTTCTTCATTACTATCAACATTCCAGTTCTATGCAATAAAATCAGCAGCCTCTTGTGCGGCGAAAAAATCTTTTTTATTCATCATAAAGCAAAAAATCACATATTAAAATTCATTGATGGCACTCGTGCGTAAAATATTCTAATGGATTTTACCCCCACATTTCGCTGACGTTGCACTGACGCAACGACCAAATAATTCGTATTATATTTGCTCTTTATAAGTTTTTTATTTTTACAAAAACTATTCATTATTAAATTTCATATAATATTTTTTAAGAAATGATAAAAAAATATTTAAATATTTTGTAATATCTTAAAACTATAATGTATTCAAAAACAGCTTACCTGAGTGTTGCGTCGTGTCCTTTTTTGAAGACCTCTGAATCGTAACTAAATATAATATATTTATACCTGAACCTATTTAAGGGTATAATAAGACCTTGACAATACACACCTAAGCTAATTACGGAAATTCCTTACCGAATTCTCAGAATATGACCTGTTCAAATAACCGTTGCGCTGCCGCAACGTCAGCGAAAAATGGGTTAATAAATATATTGTTCTTTACCTTGGGTAGTTCGATCACCAAGACACCATTTCCCTTGTGGTCAGGGTTGACTTTGAACTGTCCCTGTGCGTTGACGATATCCTTGACGATGACTTTGAGGGTTCCAGAGTGGTTTGGTTCAAAGACGACTTTGAAAAGTGTATCAACGTAGTCGGTGGATCCTCGTGTCAGCTTCAGATGGGAATTATAGTTACTGGGGTTGTACGCTGCTCCGACACTAATTCTAGAATAAAAATTAAAGCGTGTTATGTATGAGATGCCAAGTTGTATCTTAATCATTCTAAAACTTGATAGGTGTGTGGCAACAAATACAGGATGCCACAAAGCTAGTCCACAATGCATTTCAGGTAGATTTATGGCTAAATTTGGAGTCAAGAATGTTCGATGACGATGAACAATGTTTTATTTTACAGTAAATCAGGAGAAAGTTCTTAATTAAATAAATAAAAATAACTTAGTTAAACACCACTTATATTTATTGTCAAATCAAACTAAGTTTCGCTACGACCGTAGCTTCTTTAGGGAGAATCTTAACTGCCTAAACATTCAAAAATTATATACTAGTGTGAAAGAATGGGGTGCCAATAGTGGGGGTAGGAGGTGGGAGTTCTCAGGGAATATTACTATTAAGAGAACATATTTAAAAGTGGACTAAAAGATAAATTTACTTGATTATTAATGATTTTATGATTCATATTAATGGCTTTTCTTATCTCTAATGCCTCTATATTATCTAGTCTATGTCTATATTACCTATTCTGTTTTTATGAATAATACTGTTAAGGCAGCTAAGATTCTCCCTGAAGAAGCTACGGTCGTAGCGAAACCTGGTTGGATTTGACAATAAATATAAGTGGTGTTTAATAAAGTTATTTTTATTTATTTAATTATAATGTCTCACCACCAAGTGTTTGCTTCCTTCGAAAATTTGACAGAAAGTTCTTAAGTCTGCTTAAGGAGTGCTAGGTATACTGATTGTTGATGTACAGGGATTCTTTCATTTTATTTTATTTTATCTAGCATTGAATTTTTCAATTTGGATATCGACTGTAATTATCTGGGACTTAATTATAGGCCATTATGTTATAAAAATGAAGGCTCATTTAGTGTATGTTTGAAGGCCTTTAGGCAAAGGCCTTCAAACATACACTAAAAAAATTCTATACGTGGTGATCTCCACTAAATAAAACATTCTGTGACGGACGTTAAGACCTTTTAACACCGGCTGGCGGCCTGGACCGTGACCGAATGCAAACCAACCATTCCATCGCCTGCCTCGATTTAGTCAAACTCTCTTTTGTTCGAGTATTTTTAGTGTTGTAACCCGAAAATGTAGTAAATGGTGGTTATGCCTGTTGGAAGGGGTTTTCCGAAGCAGGATTCTCCTACACCTTTGACCAGATTGTATATGTTATTTTTAATTGTTATATATAATTATATCTTTATATGTATGCATTGAATTTAAGTTTGTAATGTACATATTATTGAATAAACAAATTGAATTGAATAAATCATAATAATTGTAATAACACTTATTAACCTCTTGATATGATTTAATCAACTCTCTTACACGAATCTGCTTACAGTAATCAGTGAAAATTCTATAAGAGTAAGTAGATTACTCTTTTAGAATTTCTTAAGCCAATCATATTAATAACTAAAAATTGAACATACTTGTATTCTTCAGGTTTTTCAGAGGTCTTGAATTTGGCATCAAGTCCAACGTCATAGTCTTCAGCTTCGAATTTGTGGGTGATGATTCCAGTTAACTCGTATTTGCCACCAGGGTAGATTTGGAGCTGGTTTGAGAATGAACCCTTGTGTTCAGACTCAGCATTGTACTTGCTTTCAGCATCGAGTCCGTACTCGTTCAACTTAGCCTGGAAGAGAAGAGGACATCGTTGCTATTATTTTACTATTTTCTAAATGGAGTCATGTTCCAGAAAGGTATAATAATGCAAAAACCAGAAAACATTTTCATATAACCGTGACGAGCCATCCACACACTTTTCACCTGCTTGAGGAAGATAAGTCTTCCTCAAATAGTTCCTCAAATCCAGTAATCATAACAGCCCAAACGCAAAGAATTCTAGAACATATTAATTGTTCGAAGAATATTTTTTCTTCTGAAAGAAGGCTTGAACAAAACAATCCTGAAGGAGAGAAAATTGTTCTCGAAACATGTAGATTGTTTAATCTAATAAAGTGGGGAAAACAAAGTGATTTGTGTTTTATTTTAATTCTAGATCGTTCAAAATATACGACCCAGGACAAATTGTATAATCTAATAAAGTCGTGAAAACAAAGTGATTTGGGTTTTATTTTAATTCTAGAACTTTCAAAATGTACGACCCAGGACAAATAAGGGTAATGACAAGCAGCGCCGCACTGTTACATCAACAGTTGATATTTTTCGCTATAGTAAATATCTGGTTGTAGAAATATTGTCACGAGGTTGTAGAAGTAGAAGGAATTGCGTGTAATCGAGGATATACATCACTCTACACGTTTAAAAATGAATTGGAAATCACTAGTAATGTGTAAATAGAAATAATAAGTAATAGCAAATAGAAATCAGTCGATCATTCTCAAAGTTTCGCGAAACGACATTACTTGTAGAAGAGATTAGTAACAAAACAAAAAAAAACGCGAACCCGTGCTAGTTGACCAGAGACAAGCGATAGACATAACGGCGCGAGTGAGGTACTTACGTGCGGAATTTTCTAGTGCCAACCTTAGCTATTTAAGCAACGTGCATCAGTGTATCGGAGCAAGCGTGTTCAGGAAAGATAATTTGTACGAATGACGTTACATTGCGAATTAAATTTGTGTCCAGTGATATTATAAAACTTTGATTAATTTCAAGTATTTCATCTGCCCGCAGCCACGATTTCGTGATAATATTTAGACTTGGAATATGTTTAGTATAAAATTATGCAATCCGCCATTTTAACTGAAGCACCGGTCGTGCACCGGTCAGAGCGAATGACGTCACGCCTCAGTATCCATCACCGTGTCTTTGAACCGTTTCCATAGACACAATGCAATGTTTACTGAGGCTTGACGTCAAGTAGACGAAATGACAGCTGCGGGCGTAATAATATGTAAATGGTAATGCAATTATTTGCATAAAAACTTAGTTTATTACTGAAATGACGTGTACCTACAATGTAGAGTGTTATTTCAAAATCTGTCGTTCATGCCTATATTTTTTTACAAGACATTTTAAGAATAACTTGCCGGAGTTGATGACAGCTAATAACAGCCAATTCTGAGGAAGCTTATCGTCAGAACCGATCGATAGAGTGTGCTGAAATAGAGTGATGACCAATTTTTACCTCAAGCTTTGCAGAAAAGTCCCCTTCATTCTTCATGTCCCTCTTGAGCTCCAACTCGAGTTTCCCCTTTGATTTTTGGTATGCTGCATTAACGTCAACTTCAAATTTCTTGGGATCGACTTCAGTTTTGCCGTCGAATAAGATGCCCCCAAGTGGATAAGACACTGCAACAAAAATGCAATAGATGAACTTCTGTCGGAATGAATAAAAGGGGTGGGAGAATGGGAGTGAATGAGGATAAAAAGAGACGCGCCATCGAGGCGCAGACACTTAGAGAATAACCAGTACGAGAGCATTTACTATTTAAGCTACCTGTATATCGCTATTATAATTGTCGCTATCTGTATCAATTGTTACAAGTCAAAAAATGCTCAGAAGAACCAAGGACTTTTAAAAAGCCGCGCTGGCACGGCTGGTTAGTAAATACAAGTAAAGAAAATGTATGTGCATTAGATTATTATTGAATTTTGCCACACTGTGAGCTGTTATTGAATTGAGCGTCGTAATTCTCACAAAATTTGTTTTAAATAAACAAATTTATATCACTTAATATACAGCTGTCAGATTTCATTGTTTATAAACGATGACTTTTCCGTTGGGCTCACTCACTCATTGCTAAAATGAAATTGCGCACTTCCCCAGCGTCTTATTTCCTGTTTCGCATTTCTGTCCATTTTCATGAAATCACTGCCACAGATTGCAGGAAAGCGAGAGGAGAGACGTTACACATCGAAAAAGGGGTGCGTTGTGCGGGCGCGCGGTTTTTACGAAATCACGGACTTGGAGAGCTATTCTAAACCACTATCTGTATACCTTGTGGTGATATATTGTTATAATTTGTATGGAACAAATAAACCAAGAAGAATATTCTGGAATTTGATCGTGGATCCCAGATTTCCCGACAACAGATACTTCCTAGCGAAATGAAAGAAATCACGTATATAAATGTAACTTACGTTTGGTCTGAAGATCATATTGTTTATACTCTTTTAGGTCTCCCTTGATGCAGGTGTAGAAACTGATCTTGTTTACATTGGATTTGGAATCTTCTCCATGGACCAATGACACATCCACAGATTGCTGGAAATAAAAGACAAAACTGTAAGATTTAGTGGCCCTCGAAACTGCAAACAAATCATTTATTTTAAATAGAGATGCGAACGCGGGATATGTGTTATATCAATATTCCTACTATTTTAAAACTAAGCCTAATGTTAGTGCTATTAAAATAGGACTAACTTGCTGGTCTGGAGTGAGGTTCGAACCTACAACCTTTGGATCACGAGGCGAGAGTCCCAACCACAAGACCAGCAAGCTACTCAATGTCCCGCAGAGACGAAGCAAGTTTATGTGGCAAAGTAGGTACGGAAGTCTTAATGTTTACCAATTAAAAGCACGAAAATGTTATATTTTGGCCAGAGATTTAAGGCAATATTGTCAGTAGAAAAGATTTTGGAAGATGAAGGAAATCCTAATTGAAGAATCTGAGGCAATCCACGGTTTACTTTCCTTGTACACAACGTTCATGGAAAATCTAGAAAGTCCTGTTTGCTATTAAGAAAAAATAAGTAAAAATGCGACCACGGAATACGTGTCACATCAATATTCATACTATTTTAAACCAAGCTAAACGATAGTTCTAGGAAAAACTTCCTGATATCATAGAGTGGGACTCGAACCATTGTCTACTAGATCACTAAGCAAGCTTCTATATTCTTCGCTCATTATCGCATATATACTTAAACATTCCAGTTCTTTCACAAAATCATCCATATACAAAATTAAATGGTGTGAATGATGCATTTTTTTTTAAGACACGCAGTACTTCCATCCTCTCGCATATACATGATGAAGGGAGACAATGTCTTATGCAATTAAAATAAAATCACATTGAAAAGTAAAAAAGAATCAGTTTGTAAGAACACACAGTTTTTTTGTGTGTTCTTAAAAAACTTCTGATAAGGAAGAAGTGGCACCACGAGAATTAAAAAAAAATCTAGCGCTCTTCTGATAGGGAGCAACCAGTGCTGTGTTTACTTCGACCTGGATCTAAAGGAAGATAAGAAGGATGTGCTTCCCTTTATTGCCCATTGACTTCTCCATAAAACTTATCCAATCTACAATCCGTGTTCAAACACTCACCGTATCATCAGAAGAAACGTGTTTGAAGTTGAGCAAGAAGTTAAAGGTGGGGTTGAGGGAATTGAGGAATTCCACATCTCCATTCAGGTCCCCATTGGATTTCTTCACATTGGAACGGAACACAGCCTCGGAGCTTCCGAATGTCAGATGCAAATCTGAGTCGAAGTAATTTTTAAACGAGACGAATCCATCGACGGTAATCTTATCGTTCTTCATCACCAAGCAAACTTTGTTAAGGATGAATTTACTGGAGCCTGGCTGCATCGTGATTGTGCCTGTAAGAAAAAATAAATATTATTATCCTTAAGTACGACTGTAACAAATATTTCTAAGATATCAACACACCAAGTCCAAAAGGTTAATTTTACAAAAAATGCATTTTAAGAATTCTTCAAGGAAAGGCTGTGGGCGCGTATCGGAGGTCCGCCCGATCAGATTGCGGGTGATCCTGAAATGCCACCGTTTCTCTCATTACATTAGAATAGAGGTAGGACCGACTTGGATGATGGCTGATGTTATCTCATGTGTGTCGGTGATGTAACGTAGGTCTACCTGTCATACAAAATATGAAATATCTACCTTATTTACGAAAACTAAAAAGTCAAAATTACTAAATTAAACTGTTAGAAATGTACGAATTTTTTAATTTAAAAATATTTATTCATTACTCTCGTATTTTCGGCCAGTGTGTAAGAGAGAGCAGAATATTGTACATCGCAGTTAAATCGAGCAAGAAAGAGCACGATAATACCATACATTTCATGTAGGACAGAGATGGCGGATGCTTGGGTTTCGGCAAAAGCAAAAACAATATAGAAAGAGTACGGTAGAGTCGGGTAACACGTGTTAGACAAAGACGGAGTGCATGCGACTGAAGCGAGCTGGCGACCGCGTCGTTGTATTCAGTTGCTAATGAAACGTCAGCGGAAGCGCACGCAAATTCGATTTGCCATGATTTTATAATAATTTACTAAAATAATGCAAATATGTATGTTTACCTTACATAATTATATAAAGGGACCTTTAAAAAGTCTTATCTGTATCGTATATATGTATGTTTTATCACACATTAAAAACTATGCCGATTTTTAATCAGGTAACGCTGTGTTACTCCACCGTCCCCAAAGTTTTTTTTAGCACAGTCTTTTAAGAGTTATGGAGTGTTTTGGTCTTGACAAAAATTATTGTCCAACTTACCATCAATACTGACAGGCTTGCTCTTATCGGGCAACGTGTAGTCCAGCAGAGGCTTGTAGGTATTCGCGTCCAATTTCTTCACTCCGGCTATGAAGTTGTAGTCTTCCGCGTCTACCTTGAAACCAGCAGAGATGGACTTCTCGTTATCCTCACGGAGCACGACGAACCTTGCATCCAAATACTTGTGCGGGGAATCCATGACAGCCTTCAGAGAAGTGGTTTTTGGATTAAGTATATGCTCCACTAGGAACGACACCTTGCGATCCTTCTTAGAAGCACCTGGAATTATAAAAAAAAATATGAATATACTGAAGAGACACGTTGAAGATGGTACCATGACGTTCGTCAGTTCGGAATGTTTTATTCGACAAATATCCATCTACCACAATCTTGCCTTACTTTTCTCCCGAATACCATCATCAAAAAATAAAATGAAGCATGTAAGGATCTGACAATCTTTTCAAAATGTGTAAAATCTTACCGATATAAAAACAGATTTATTACTGGAATTATTACACTGGAAGAATACGAGAAGAACAGATTCAAAACACAGGTACAATACAAATATACGACGCGACAAGTAACGAATTTAAAAGAACAAATAATTTTTACAGAGACAGGACTAGACAGTATATAATTCCAAAACTGTCCTCTAATATTTGGTTTATCTGATCATGCCAGAGCTTTGGCAGACGCCTTCTATTCCTGCTGCCTTCAGCACTCCTCAATATTTTCTTTACCATCATTTCCTCGCTCATATGTCCCTTATGACCATACAATACACTAAGCAATACATGCATTTCTAATTTGTTCATTTTTCACTCTGTAATACAAAGATTTTTTACGAATGCGCATAATTGACTGCTTTACCATCACTTTCAATCTATTTTCATTTTTTTTGGTCAATGGATTCACTTACTTCATGCATTACAGCGAGCATCGGCCATATGTCGTGTGACAGCTAGATTGCTATTGGTCATAATAGCACTCGGGGGATTCTATTTCCCGCGGTCACGCTCCTCTTGATATCCTCCTCAGCCTTGCCATCCATAATAAACATTCTTCACAATACACACTCTTCACTTATTCTAAGTAGGTATTCATTGTTACCATTACTTCACATTCGGTTACTCTTTCGTCTCTCTCGAATACAACCAGTTGAGATTTTCTAACATTCATCACTCAGTTCGCTCTCTTTTCATACATCGGCCATCTGTGCCACCAAAAACTGCAGGTAAGCTTCACTGTTACCTACTAACACTTCATTATCTGCATACATTTTGATGAATACGTCCATTACTATGAATGACCTAGGACAAAGGATTTCTGGCAAGCAGCTCGGTCGAGCCAGTAGTCTTCGTTGGACCTTGCGCTATGCCAGAGGCTTTTTGTCGTCCATTACTATCCATAACTCTTAATAATGTATTAATATATATTCACCTTCGGCTTCTAGTCCCAACTTCAATACCCCTTGTCCAATAGCATTGTTGTATGTGTATCCTCCATGAATGTGGAATCCCTTGAGGTCATCCTTTTCCAGATTGACGGTCAATTTAGCTTGGCCGTTGAGCGGGAACAGAGGGCCAATAGTCGGGGTTCCCTTGGCGTGGTTGGTGAGGTCGTTCCATGGCACCGACACTTCTCCGCAGAATGTCAAACCGACAGCAGCTGACAGCTGATCGAAGCACCCGTTGTACTGCTTCCAGCTGAAAGAATATATTGCCACGATAAAGAGAAAAGCAACCAGAGGTACAAAGCCTTTTACAATAACACACGCAATACTGTTATGGGATCGCGACGGTGAAATACTAAAGTTGAACTGAAATTCACTAAAGTATTTTTTAACACAAAAAATCACTGAACATGAATTCAACTAGAGCAGTGTTATGTAATTCAAACTAATCACTCGTCTGTGGAACTCTTATATACTCCTTTTAGAATGAATCGCCGCTTATCACTTCAATCGTTTATCTCTGATTTTGCTTCTATAAAACAACAAATATTGTATTCGGCGCAATGCCGTCGTGTATATATAAAGACCTGATGTTTTCGAAGTTTCCGGAATAGTGACGTTATTTCCAAATTCTTCTAGAAAATTTGGAATACTTCGATTATGTGTACTTCTTATTGTTTAAGACTCTCTTTACAAATTACAAATTAGTGATCGCTAGCAACAACACAAAAAAAACTTGATAGAATAAAAAAAATAATCAATATTTAAATAATTAAAAAACAGAGTTAGTATATCTGTACAGAATCATGCGCAACAGTATTTTAATGACATCATATATATACAATTAAAGACTTGCACTATAAATTTCTACTCAACTATATATATTACTCTGAAATCTGTAGAATCACAAAGAATTACACGCTATCAAAGTCTCTCGAACGGTCCACATGAGTCTGGAATCAACTAGGTTGCTCTCGTAATCGTTGGAAATATGGAGAGGCTACTGGAGATGTGGTTGAACAGTCTCGAACATTCGACGTACCAACATTTCTTGTATAAAAGTAAGTAAATACGCCCGCGGCAGAGTTTATTTTGACGTTTACTGAGACATTATAATTTCAAGAGTATTTAGTTTGACCTTTTCATAATTGTTTTTTTTTTTCTTCTAATTAGCTTTGTTGATTATTTTTGACATTGATAATCCATCAAATGAAGAGCATACTAACTTATCTAAAAAATTATCTTTATTAGGTTATTTGATGAACTGTTTCAATTGAAAGCCATCAAAATATAAGCACATAGGACGATTGACTTACTGCCCAGTATCGAAGGTGACTTTGGTGTCGACATCGTGGTGTCCCTTTTCTCTCTTAAAGAAGAACAGCTCATTGGTGGCCGTGATGATCTCTTGCTTCTCTACTGGCAGTCCGAATTGAAGGTCGAATCCATTTTCCAACATCTGTAAGAAGAAACAAAAGGGTCAGGACTCATTCGTAGGACTCTTGCTTCATCGGATTGGTCGAGTGAATGGTGCTTTGAATGCAGCCCTTCACAGTGACAACTTGTCGTCTGAGGCATGATTTAGCCGAATCGAGAGATAAAAATATGAAGTGGTATCTGAATATTGCTGAATGGGAACAGAAGCAGACAGGGATTCAGTTGAAGTTAAGAGGCTTTTAAGATAAAGTATGAGTACAGTATATTTTCGGCGAAAAGACAAAATTAAATATTCATCTGGCAGAATACTACGATATTGATGCGATAAAGGAAGAAGCTTCTAGAATAATTCGGTTTTAAAATAATCTAGAAAGACGTAGAAACAGCCTTAATGCAGTGGTGCAGTGGAGTCTAGCTGTAAATATCACGCCACCGGACGGTGACGCAGTTATTTCGACAGAGCGCGATATTGACAGAACGCTTTACTAAAACGCGATCTAAAAAGTTTGGTCTAGAAGGTTCTAGGAAGAAATAAAGGTGATTTTTGATGGAAGTGATCATCACCACGAATGTATGACAATATATTAAAATCTGATAATAATTGTGATCAGAACATTACGTAATGCGTATGTTATTTTTTGCAGAAATTCTAGTTAAGTCAAAGTTATTTCAACATAGTGAATCCGTATATGTGATTAAACCACGCTAAAATGATTATTATAACAATATGTAATTGTTTTCTAGCTATCATTATCGTCATTCTGGCCATATAGAGTCATAAAATTTTCTATAAATTAGGCTTTGCTATATAACCTGTACTTCGAGTCAATATTTAAATAAGCTCTATTTGCAGACAACACTCATGACCTTCCAACACTGGTCAAATAGATAAATAAATCAAGTAAATGTATGGCCAGAAGATGAACACTTGTAAAAATAAATTGTCAAAAGTATCAAAAAGATCGCTTCCTACTCCAAATATAATCACCAACAATGAACCAATAGAAAGAGTCACGTAATACACGAATAGGTCTTTTCATATAAGCTTGCAATTGAGCTAGTGTGGGTGCAGTGCGTAATACGCGCATTGTTTCGTTGTGTTAAGTTTACGGATACAAGAGGGGCGTATTCGTAAACTTGACACAGTGAGACAGTGCGCGAATTACGCACTGTACCCACACTAACTCAATTGCAAGCTCATATGAAAAGACTTATACTTAGGTGCATGGGTGAACGAGAAGAAAGATGTAAGAGCTCAAATAGAAGTGCGTTTCTCAGAATGAGACCTTTATTATTATTATTATTAACATCGAATGTTAAAGATCTAGATTTGTAAGCAACCTAACATTTCATGATCACATAGAGACGATCAGTGGTAATGCTTTGAAAATGTTAGGATTTGTTCTGCGTACTGCCAGGGTTTTCGAGAATACCGGCGTACTGAGAACTCTTTACAATTACAATACTCCTTGGTGCGGAGTAGACTCGAGAGTGGCTCGATGATCTGGGAGCCACATGAGGGCAAGTACTCTCTTATGGTGGAGAAAGTCCAAAAGAAGTTTCTGAGATATCTCTACATGAGAGAGTACGGGCATTATCCTTGGCTTTACCCAACCGAGTTTCTCCAGGGTATGCTTGGCTACAATAGTCTAGAGACTAGAAAGAATGTGTATTTGATTACACATTTTTATCGATTGTTGCGCGGTATGATCAATAATCCTGAAATTATGCAGAGCATTGGTTTGTATGTTCCTGATAATTACATTAGACATCGTCAGCATAGATTGTTTCACATTCCAATATACAGGACCAACCTGCCGATGGTTATGCCTGTTGGAAGAGCCACAGCTATGCTGAACAAAATCGCTTTGGGTATTGATATATTTCATGTGTCTGAGGGGGTTTTCCGAAGCGGGATTCTCCTACACCTTTGACCAGATTTTATGTTATTTTTAATTTATTAAATATTTTTATATTGATATATACTTCCATAATATGTATGCCTTGAACACTTAGTTTGTAATGTACATTTTATTAAATAAATTGAATTGAAAAAATTGAATTGAATTGAATTGAATTGAATTTTCTTAACGCGACCTAGGTCTGCAACAGAAAAGTAAACTTCTTGTCAAGTAAAGTGTTGGTTAATAGGTTAAAGGAAGTTATGTAGAGCTCACCTTGAATACGACATGGCTTCCGGTGGATGTGTGGAGAGTACCGATGACTTTGAGTCCGTGAACAACGACGTCAGCATCGATGCTTAAAGTTCCGGAGATTTCAATGTTGGCACTGCAAGAAAGAAGAGCATGCTGATGAATAATCAATGCATTGATCAACAAAATATCACGAATTTGCCTGCCACAAGCCACTCCTATAAACATCACATTAATGTGTTTCGGTCAGTGTACCAATTTTGTGTCTGCCCATATTTCTAATCCAAGACTTTGTATTTTTGGTCTAATCCACTGCTGGATTATATAAATATTTTTTTTTAGCATGTAGTTAAAAAGTCTGGGACAAAGTAAGTTAAAAGAATAAAAACACTGGTTGGCAGAATATAAAAAAAAACTATGCAAAACTGCTGCAGAACAGGTTTAACCTGGTGGGGCGTTATAAACTAATGTAAAAAAGTGTATTCGTAATTGTGATAATATAAATAAATAAATAAAATAAAATAAAAGTATGCAGTCCTTTTTGAAAAATAATTAAGTAAAATCAGACAGTTGGGTGTATTCTGAACTAAGTAATGTTGCGATTTCTGTATCTTGACAGTTACTGTATAACATTGCATTGCCGCCAATTTTTACGTTTTATTAATGAATGAAATGAATGAGTAAATCAATTAGAATTAATTATAATAACTAGATTGAGTGCACTCGTTGTTGCTCCACCCCACGCAATTACACCATGTTCTATAATCGATCGAAAAATTGAAAAGTATATCGTATTTAGGAGTTTTATATTAAGTAAGTTTCTAATATTTCGCAAAGAATGTATGATATTTGATTTCCCCATACCTTGGCACAACTTTGACTTCAATCTTGGCGTTCTTGGGGTCCTTGAAGATCTTCTTAACGTCAATGTTGCCACCAAAGTTCAGTTTAGATGTGGCAGCTCCTTCCAAGTTTAGCTTGAGGGCCATGCCGGAGGAAGTAGGGTAGGCCAACTCCATGTCGAGGAACAGAATGTGGTTGCGGAGTTCGTGCTGTCAAGAAGTAAGGAGATCAATTTTAGACTACAGTCCCAAAATATATTGAGTTTGAATAATCATATGATCGTGATGGTGATCGTATGATCATTCAAATTACTATTTTTTTTAAAAATAATACCTAAAGCGGATTGCCCAGGTTTGGTGAACATGCTTAATCATCGCATACCCTGCGCTGAGATACCGTGCTCCATTTCATGCTGATGTTTCTCGCTTTAATTTTATGAACCATTCATGTATGCGAAGATTGCATAAAGTTGGTAACCGTGATTTAACCATAACTTTCTGTTGATCTACGAGGGATCTTCCTGTCGGGAAGTCTGAAATCCTCTATGAAAGTCCAGGAGTCTTCAGGGTTCTTTCGTTCAGCACAAATCGCGACAAGGTAGAACTGACGGTTCTAAGTAGCTCTCCAAGTGAGTGCTTTCGTGCTGGCTTTCTCAATGGTGCGAGCCTGCACGGCACGTCCCTTTTAATCCCATTTTCCCTCTCTATCTCCCGTCGTCTCTTTCATACGCTCAGACAGGTGTCCATCCAGACACATAACAGTTTTATATTCGACACTTAATTTTAGTGCTGTATTAATGAATTATTAACCTTATCATGTATTTTTACTTATTTCGCCATCGAGATTGGCGATTTGCATTGTTTCAATGCTAAAACGGTTTCGCCTACTATTATTTTAAAAACCTGTTATACAACTCACCGTGAACTGCTTGGCGTCTGAGATGCCGGAGTCAACGAAATCGAAGACCCTATCGATCAGAGATTCCATGGAGATGGGATGTTCACCATCGCCGAGAGACAGGAACACCGACTCTGTTCCGAAGAGCTTCACGAAGACATCGAGGTCCAGATTTCCATGGTAGCCTTTGGCGTCTGTCTTCAGCTGAAAAGGGAAAAATACACCATTTTATAAACAGCTCTTTAACTTTCGGATACCAGAAGGAAAATAGGATCAGGGGGCGGAGTGGGGTAACTATATGACCCCAGTCAAATTTGCGTTTTAATGAAGTATAATGTCAAATTAATTAATCAATTAGAAAGATATACAGAAAAATCTAATTCTCGAAAAAATATTAGGTTATTAGGTTATTACTGGGATTTGAACCCAGGTCACCTCCTTTCCAGGGCCGGTGCTCTGACCACTAAGTTATAGTAACCCTCTATGTTTCCATGAATATATTGACCTTATATGTAGTTCTTATTATTATATTACCTTATATGTAGTTCTTATTATAAGGTCGATATATTCACGGAAACATAGAGGGTTGCTATAGCTTGGTGGTCAGAGCACCACTACCACAGAAAGGAGTTGACCTGGGTTCGAATCCCAGTAGTAACCTAATATTTTTTCGTGAATTAGATTTTTCTGTACATCTTTCTAATTGATTAATTAATTTGATTTTAAAAATTTCACAGAAGTTTGTTCTGAAAAATTACAACTTCACAAATATGAATGTGTTCTTGCATTAAATAGATATATTTATCATGATAACACACGCACAAACTACCACATACATTCATCACTGCCCAGACTACGCTACACAGGGCTGGGCAATGAGTACGCCAGTGAGTTTAAAGACGTATTTCATGACAGCTTGAAAAAAATACCTTGTCTCCAAAGGCAGCAATCTGTTTTTGGACATCCCTCTTGGTCTTAGTGGCTTGAAGACGTTGGTTGATTTTATCGATGATGTTGGATGAGGTTTTCTTGACCTCATTGAAGACTTCTTGAGGAGTGTGCGACTTGATAAATCCGTGCGGTCCGAAGAATTCTTCGATGACGCGATCCAGGTTTCCCTGACGCATGCCAAGCTAAAAAGGACATAAAAATCAGATTGTAAAGTTATGTCATTTAATTAATCCTGGCTGCACATATGAAACACCGAAGAGGATTAGTAGGGGAGGTGTTAAGAGATATCAAATCGGGAATTATACTCATTTTAGATTTTGCATTAAGAAGAAGTGGACAAGGATACGGACAGAAGGATATGTGAGCAGCGTTCTTAGGTCACTGTACAGTTTCTGAAATAAGAAAAGCAGAGCTAAACAGATCAGAATAAATTGGCGATTTTGAAGTCAGTTATCCCACTTTGAAGTACGGCCATCATCTTTGAATATTGACAATGAGAAATCAGTGCAGAATCCAGGGGGCAAAGACTAAATATTTAGAGGATTAATGGGGGTGGCGTTAAGAGATATTAGGAATTATTTGTGGGGTATAAAAACAAAGGCTGCAATATTAAAAAAACTTTATGAATATAGTTCTAGATTTTATGTATCTAATACTTCCAAAATCGTGTTTATATTTGATTTATAGGCTACGTTTCTATAAAATCTCGAATTCAGTATATTATAAATTAGTAATCAACGATGACTGCTTTAAATTTTTTTTTGTATTGCTGCCTTTGCTTTTGTATCCTTTTGTATCTTCTTTGTTCATAGTCATTAACTTTGTATATTGATGAATGATAGAATCTTAATCATATAACGGATAGAATTCAGAATCCAAGCCGCAGACATGGAAAACTTAGAGGATTGGTGGAGGTGGCCTTAAGAGATCAGATTGGGAAAGATGTCATCCAAGAGGATCTTGGGACGAACCCGTTGCTGGTCAAAATAGAAAAATCACAGCGAAGTTAGCTTGGACGTATCCTCTGTATGGGAGACGAAAAACTGCAGTGCCAGAAGGATGAAGGCTTGAAATACGACCAAGGAGAAGATGGAGAGAAATAAAACTACCAGTATCCCCTTGTAAAGCCCTGAGCAGCCAACTACCCAATGAAGAAGACAATGTATTACAGATCATAGTGTAAGGTATCATAAATTTGTTTGTTGGCTTACCTCAATCAAGTTGATCTGTCTTCCGAAGATTTCAGCTGTCAGGTTGAGATTAGCTGATCTGGGCAAGAACGAATCCTGGGAGTAGATGACGTTACCTTCCAATACTGAACCAACTCCCAAAGTCTCTACTTCGTAGCTGGTTTCATAGTTCTGTGAATATTTCCTGTAACACGACAATAAGATGAAGCAATTTCTACAAATCTCGTTTCAATGGCAGATGAACTGATGAGCAAAAAATCGTCCAAAGTATTCCAAACTAATGCAATGTAACATTAGCACAATATTGTAGAAACTACGTATTTTCTTTAATTATCATTCGGCACAGTAAATCACATAGGTTTTTGCTGGTGCTCAAGCCTAGGTTTCAGCAGATTTTACTAATTTTGCCACAAGCTTAGAGCGATAGATAAAGGGCACCATATTGTGAAACTGTTAATGTTTTTACATTGCATTTGGAGGGAATATTGAACCATTAAGCATCCTAAGCCCTAGTGATATGAGTAATAAACTATATACATACATATTAAAATCCTTGAAATTTGACCAACTATTGCTATACAGATTAATTTACATGTATAGAGATTTGTAATTACCTGCCGTCCAATGGGAACTTGTTGCTGATTTTAATATTGCTGAAATACTGCTTGGCAGACTCCCTGGCCGGGTTGGTAGAGGCGCGAATGTTACGAAGAGAAGAAGTGATGTAAGATCCAACTAATGAGAAAGAAACCTCATTTAAATTCAAAGGAATATCAGACTTATGTTAGTACCATGTAGTTGGTAGAGCAGTATAAATTACCTTGGTAAACTGGTTCAGAATCCAGCATAGTCTTGAGTTCTCCGGCGACGGTAGCGCATGGGCACTCCAAAAGCGCGAGGTAGGCCTTGATCCTCACCTCGGAGTCCTGTTGGATGTCCTTCAAGATCTCCAGAGCAGTGTGCTTCAACTGTAATGATTCAAAGAAAGATATTCAACATTGTGGCTGTAGGTGTAGTTTTCTCATCACTCTTGTCATCGTCTGAAAATAAAGGAAGTTCTAGAACGTTTCAGAAGGCGATGACTGAGAATAAAAGAATTGGTTCTAAGCAGAAGTGAGAGGCGACACAACGGTAGGATCAGTCGTCTCTCTATCTTCGGATAGAGCGGACCTCCTCTGCGTGTCCAGATTTCTTTCTTCTTTTACTAGTGATATTTTACTGACTAGTATTTTAATTATTGAACGACATGTTGTATCACATTTACATCCATTACTGCCATTCAATATCCTGCATAATTTTACACGTGGAACTTGCCTTAGGAATGCAGGCGTCTGCGGTGAACGTCTCCAAAGCGGTAACCCTCACTCGCTGGTTGACTGTCTTGTCTCCAGCGCAATGAACCAGCTTGTCCACAACGGAGTCTTCCAGATGGTGAATGTTCCTGAGCCCCTTCAAAGCTGAGATGATCTGTAAAGATTCAAGTTGAAATAAGCATCTGTGACTCTCAAATCTCAGGCATCTCAAACAAAATGTTTCAAGGGCTTACACCACCTGTGTACACCACGGCATGTTTCCTGTACACAGCTGTTGAATTTTATGAAGGACTTTTTAGTTACATAGTTGAAATAAATAATGTTAGACTCTTCAATAAACAACTGAGAGGACTTGTGTTGGGAAGGAGATAATTCCAAAAGTTGTTAAGTGTTGAATTTACACTTTTTGATGTCCTCTTGTACCAGCAGGCATTTACTGTCTAGGGACTTGTCATTTTGCCATGAAAGTTACCATATCTTCGGCTTTCTTGCTTCCAGACTTGCAGTCTCCGACCTTGGAGATCAGCTTGGCGGAGACGGCAGCCACTCCAGCATTCTTGTTTTCAGCGCCATGGCACGGGTGCTCGCGGCAGTAGGCTCCGGCCAGAGCTCCAACTCCGAGGAAGAGTTCATTGGGAAGATCAGCAACGTCCAAAAGAGACTGAGCAAAATAAATTAAACAGTCATTATTAAATGAAAAATTATTATCGTTAATGAATACAGTAGAAGATTGCGTATATATGAAAAAACACAGTTCTATGAGCACATAATAAAGTGATACCTGTATTTTACAGTTGAGTACTTCTGCGCCTGCAGTTTATACTATCAATAATGTCTTCAGTGTATAATTTTTCTACCAGTAAAAATAAAAGAAGAGTACTACCACACTGACGATGATAAAATGAACTTATATAACATTTCGATATCATTATTATCACTCAGCAAAATACTCTTAACCATTTTTAAATAGCGACAGTACTTTTAAGAAGAACATTAAAGTTAACAACATCTTTGTCCAAATTTTATTGACATGGTTCACATTGACGCAACACAATAAATTGTATTTTTTTACTGTGCGTACTTGACTTGTACACATAATGTCCAGTCCACAAAACAATTGCGCCATGTATTCATGTACGTTGGTCATTGGTAACAATTATCACATATGTCGCTGGGTGATCGCAGTTTTAACTTGGACTTTCCTGATGCGCAGTGTCGTGCTATATGTAGCTACGCCGCTCTGCGCCCTGTGCTTGGTCCTTAATTTTGAGCCGTTGTACACAATTCAGATTCTAGTATATATATTGTTTTGCTTGAGGTTTCCGCGAGCGTTATTGTATGTAACAAAAGTAGATTCTGGAATACCTCGCGTTTTCTGTAGATGGTCTCCCTCAGAAGACCTAGGCCGACGTTTCGACACGGTATCACATGCCATTGTCAAGGCTAAAAAGGCCTCAAAAGTTACGGACTAGCCGTACTTGTTCGCGGGTGACATGAAAGTCTCCCACCAATAAGGCCTTATTGGTGGGAGACTTTCATGTCATACTGGCCTAGGTCTTCTCAGGGAGACCATTTACAGAAACTACTTTTGTAGCATATATATATATATATATATATATATATATATATATATAAACAACCTAAATAAAGTGTTCCACAAACAACATGAATGGAGATTGGGCTGAACTTACCGTGGCGGCCTTCAGAGACTCGGCCGATGCGTGTCTGACTGTTGTCAATGAGAGGACAACCAACTTCCGCTGAAGAGGGGTGAGCTCCTTCTTCTGAAGCAGCGTGATGGACACCTCGATGGAGTCACCAGTTCCGGCGCGGAAGAGCGCATCGAGGAAGACTTTCCTGAGAAAATTGCAAAGGAGAATGTAATCAAATGTAATCATTTCTACATCCAATTCTAGTGTATTCAGTTAAATAAACGTATTCGAGATTTGTTCAAAAGTTATGGGGAATTTTCTCAACCAATATTTTCACATCAATATTTATTTTATCCCTTTCTATGTAGTCCCCATGAGATATACATGTAATACGCTTGTGCTAGCATTTTTCCCAGCGTGGTAATTTCTCACAAACAGCTACAAGAGTTAATAAACTTGATTTAGAACAAATACTGTATAATATGGGTAAAGGAGATGCGACTACCTTGGACCCTTTAACTAACTTTATAACTGCGTAAACTTTAAGAAGTTTAGACAAATATAATCCGGCAATAAATTATAGCTAAAAACTACATGACAAATAAAATTCTGGATTAAAAATGGGTGCAGACACAAAATTGTGACACTTACCCAAACAAATTAATTACTTATTACCATAACTACCATATTAATTACTTATACCACAGATGGACAATTATTAATTGAAATAAATTATAGTTTATATGTTAAACGTGTATGATAGTATTAATAGGGTGGCCCAGGGCTTATGACCAGAATGAGTTGGTTTAATGGCTGGATGTTCTTACGGTGGAATCAGCGAATGTTGCATTGTATAAAGTGATCACGGGCCAGCTCACACAGGTGGATATACTTTTATAGGGTGAGTAGCCTTTATATACATCATTTACTTATATAGCTTCGTCTTTGTGAGTTATCTTATCTTATGGTTTTTATGGGTAAGTTTTTTCGTATGTCTTGTAAGACGCAGAATATTTTAATTTTCTGCTTAGACTTATTAGACTAATTCAATAATGTTGAAACGGAGTGTTGTCCTTCGTACATTTTTTTCAATATAATTGACTACCTCTGTCCTTAAGCATTGAATTATTTTTGATACGTTAGCACAGATCTTACGTTTACATAATCGCAATATGAACCAAATATTTTTCCCTTAGATAAATTCACAATAGAATTAGTTTTCATTTTAAAAAAATTTACTAACTTGGTCAAATTGTTGTCCTTGACTGCTCCGCCCCCTTTGATTTGTTCATAAACGCTCAACATGTCGGCCTTCGAAGACACTCTGAATATCTGTACAAAAAAATATTAATGTAGATCATAATAATATAAAATGACAATAATATTAATATCAGCATCACAGATCCATTGTAACAATTCTGTTCATAAAAGCCAACAGGCTAATTTTACAGAAAACGCATTAAATTTTTTTCTGGAAAGTCTGTGGGCGGGCAGTGGAGGCCCTGAGATGACTCCCGTCTCCCGGCTTTATTGCTAGGTCGATAGATGACTCGTGCAAACAAATGGAGGAGATACTCGTACGTCGCATTGAGTGTACACTGCACACTTTTTGAAGTGTAGTGCACACTAAAAACTACATACAATTCAAAGTAATTGAAAGTACATACTTCAAATAGTACACTTCATTTTAAAGCGAACACTACAAAGTACACACACTTCAAAGTTATCGAAAGTACGAGTACATACTTCAAATAGTACATTTTTTATGTAACCCCCCATGGTTTGAAAAAATTTGGGACCGAACGAAGAAATCTCTGGAAACTGAAACAACCCCCCCCCCATGACTTTTTAGAAAATTTTCTAGTAGTACACTTTTCAAGAAGTACTTCTTGCAGGTCATTACAACTTTCTAGTACTACAATTACTTCACTTCATTAGTACTACAATTTTGTAGTACTGCAATAGTTCACTTCATTAATACTACAATTACTTCACTTCATTAGTACTACAATTTTGTAGTACTGCAATAGTTCACTTCATTAATACTACAATTACTTCACTTCATTAGTACTACAATTTCGCAGTACTACAATTAGTTCACTTAATGTAGTTTTTACTACAAATGTACCTAGTGTATGTACACTTTGTAGTCTTCAAACTGGTGAACGTGTGTGTGTTGTAGTCTTCGTTTTGAAATGTAGTTTTTCCCTTCGCTATTGAGCAGTGTATGGTAAAATTCGGTATGGATAATGATGATGATGATGATCACCTTGATGAGATTGGCGAAGATCGCTGCGGATTTGTCCTGGACGTGTCCTTGGAGAGCTTTGGTGGCGGAGTTCAGAGCCAGCTGAAGATTCGCCATGTTGCTGTGGTCAGTGTTGACCAGGTGAGGGTTCTCGAAGATGATGGACTTGGGGACGACGCACTGGGCTGTTGAGAGAACAAAAGTGTCAAGTTTTCCTTTATTTTTTGCAAACTCCTCCGCCGCGACTGACGTGCAACATTTCCCAGTGCACTTATATCCCAAATAAAAAAAGTTCATCTAAAATCATCTTTTCTCTTCCAAATAAAAAATATCAAAAATAGACAAAATTTTTCAATAATTTAGTAATTTAATATATCAAACATGATAATTTTGTTGTCTATCCATCTGTCCGTCCGTCTGTCTGTCTGTTGATCTGTAAAATTGTGTAAAGTCCGTATTTTCGTTCGAAATCACGGTTAAAAAATAAATTAAACGGCCGGAGATGGGGCTTGAACCCCGGGCCAGCAAACCCCAACCGGCCGCTTAATGCATGTTCTTACCGCCACCTCTCCGCGAACCGTCAAAAATATACGATATACTAGGGCTCGGCAAAGACGTGAACCAACATTCCATCATTTTTGATGGGTTACAGCTGGTACGTAAATGAGTTTCACTAAGAAAAAAAATTGATCTCTTTGTGAAAATCACCCTATTTCTACCTATTTTTCCCCCAGGACAGTGTGACCCCATAAATGATAATTCAACCTTTTTTTGCATATAAATCAGAAATAACAAAAAATGTAATCTTTGAAGTTGCATATCTCCATAACTATTGATATTAAAATATTTAGTCGGGGATCTACCTGTTAAGTAGTGTAGACAACCTTTGTGAATAATTATTTTATGTGAGAAGTAAAAAAATATATATTAAACGTTGCGTTGTGTAAAGAGATCACTTAAGCCAGCCAATTACAGGCCCTGTATATGCGCAGAAAAGACTCCATACCGTAATAAATCCGGACGGACGTCTGTCTGAGCGTATGAAAGAGACGGGAGATGCAGGGAAAATGGGAATAAAAGGGAAGCGCCGTGCGGGCGCGCGCCATTGAGCAAGCCATCACGAAACGACGCACCTGGATAGCTATTTAGAACCGCTAAATGTACCTCTTCGCGATAGTGTTGTATTTTTTATGAGAGAATTTTTAAAGATCATTCTGGAATTTTACTGAAGATTTCAGACTTTCCGACTAATGATCCTTCCTAGACCAACGACAGACTTCTCTATATACTTAGCTACATTTTTTATTGTAGTTTGAAAATGTATAGTTACATGGAAGGGTTCCCTTGGTGGTTTCCTTCAGCACCAGTTTAGTGGTGACGGATGCCTTGGCACCGGCCTGGCCGGTGGAGAAGGGGCGATACAGGTAGTCTTCTTGAGCTTCAACCTTCTCGACGATTCCGTTCTTCAGGACCACGTTCACCCTCATGTCTGATTGCATGATGTGAGAATTCTTGATCTCCTAAAATGTATAAATTATAAATTAAAAACACATGCTAATAAACCTCGAAATGTATTAATCCTGGTGCTATAAACTGAGTTGTCATTGCCTCTAATTATGTCGCACCATGAGTAAATACTTTAGACTATTAAGTCGAAAGATATCAACGATTGATGTTACAAATCTCACAAGGATTTGGGGTTGTCTCACACACAAAAAATGCATTAAGGTACAGATACACATGCTTATCAGTGGCACGTGAGCATGCGCAGTATTGACCTTCTTTAGGCCTTGCTTATTAGTGGCATGTGTGTACGCATATTGCTAGTAATAAGCATGCCACTAATGATTTATTATTATTTATTATTGTTTTCTCATTGTTTTAAACTTAATAAAATAATGTATTAACATATTTTTTTTAATTTTCAGGATGATACAATAATGATACTCATATTTAAGGTTTTCATCCTGGCTCAATCACACGGTCCTTATACATACATACATACAACTTGATTTCCTCATACGTCTTCTCATCCAAAAGAAGGAATCGATAATGCTATTGTTTATATTTGCAAACTAATACAAACTTTCTCACTTTCAACAGCTGTCAAACCAAAACTACTCGATAAATCTGTCTGAAATTTTGACAGGTGTTGTTTGAAAGGTGGCGTTAAACAATCTAATATGGATTTTGTGTTTTTTTTCTTGTTTGATTGGGCATTATCCAAGATGATGGTACTTATAACAGATCCATCTGAGAGTCAGTATTCTCGACATGGTTGAATGTCCCGATTTCAAAATAAAACAGAATAGACGCGCAAATAAGTATTAAAGAAAATATTACACTTAACATTTTCTGTTATATTTTAAAGATCTGTTATAAGAGCCATCATCTTGGATTTAGCCTTTGATTGTTGCAAAGGTGTCCAAAACTTACAGAGTGAGGATTGTAGATGTAAGACAGCAAGTCCTGTTTGCCCTGCTCCCTGTGGGCGCAGATGTTCAGGTCTCTGTTCTTGCGGATGATGAATCCGTTGGCTCCATCCTTGTTCACCGTGAATGTCGTGGGACAAATGCCGAACACGTCAACCTGCGAGGATAGTGTGAAGATTAACACAAGGACTTCCCTGAAGCAGTCTGCTGTACACGTAGCAAAAACCAGAAGAACATTTCAACATTTCTGAACAAAAACAATACCGTTATGATGCCTCACAAAGAGAGAATGTCTAAAATATATACCGAAAATTGCGTTCTAGAAGTGTTTTTTTTGAAGATTTGGAAAAGCTCTGGCACATGTGTATTATATCTGATGGGGACTTATTTGGAGAGGATATAATGAGTATTTATGAAAAAATAAAGATTTTTTATGCATATAGAAGTCGAACCATCTGAGTGTTCCAAATGAGTATTTATGAAAAAATAAAGATTTTTTATGCATATAGAAGTCGAACCATCTGAGTGTTCCTCAAATGATGGAATACACGCAAATCTACAATCGCTCAGGGAGCGTATCAGGAATCTATTAGCCCTTTGCCAAATCTATTAATTTTGTTTCATTAATGGTCAAACTAGCCATCGTATTAATCATGAGGTAATTAAATGATCAAAGGTGGTTTAAGGTCTTTTAAGTTTATAGAACAAGACTGCAAGTATCAGAATTCAAGAGAAGGGATTGGAGTTAACAAGAATTATCCGATCTCCTTCATCAATTTGTACATCGAATTCGTAAGGATTGTTTTAAAGCATGTCACTGTTTAACATCTGACACAATTTAAAAGTTATCCATCTATCAGGGAATAGTATACTACTGACATGGAATGGTATCAAAATGGACAAACTAAGTTTAAGATATATCCAGAACTTCACTTTGGAGGCAGAACAAAGGCAATCAAAGGTTCTCATAGTTAGACAAGACTTCATCGAGTAGGAGAGACGGACTTGCCTTACTCGTTCTATGGCCTTGAGCGTAACATACAATTGTTAAAAATGAAGTTATCGATGGTGCAACAGCTCACCTCGGTGTTGTACTTGGTGGCTGTCTGCAGCAGAGACACGAGAGCCCTCTTGATGTTCAGAGACTTCTGTGAGTCGCCAGCTTCAGCGCAGATGTCGGAGCCCAGGACTCCATCCTGCAGGGTGAACCTGATTGGCTTCTCGATGTCCAGAGGCTTTTCGTACTTCTGCAAATGGAGGAACAATGATTGTAATACAACATATATAAGCACACATCTTCCACACTTGTTAGACATCTGATGTTACCCTAGTCTAAAAATCGATCTAGATAGTCTGTTCGATATTTGTGACGTCACGTTGGCACAGAAGTCGATTGTTTACATAAAATTTTTCTTTTCTTATGTGGAATCACTGATTGGTCTCTATAGATAATTAATCGTACCCTCAACCAGTAACAATTTACCTTTCGTTTTCGACATCTCGTTGTTAAAGCGCCAATTTTTGTCTTGTGTTTAATTGTGCATCTTTTAAATATTCTATAACCTCATCACCGCCGGACAACGCGCGCTGGTGGCCAACCGAGTGAAACAATTGTTTGGTGAGGTGACATCTGGAAGGACGCCAAGAGACACAAGGGTGAGTCGAAACGTCCCTCCCCTTTTCGACCCAATACAGTCCATTTCTCTTCTCGTTATTCCTTATCCTATTTCCCGACCATAATCCCAATCCCCCACGTACGTGGCGAACTCGCGTTGCATACATAGTCATAATAGACTTCTAAATCAACAGTGTTCTTGACACCGATAATATGGATTTGCAGATTTCGGCTTCTTTTTTTGAAGTTTTGATCAGTTTACTTACTCTGTTGGGGGTAAACTTGTAACTACTTTGTCTTACACAAACGAGCTACTGTTTGTGATGAAGTGGGTCAAATTTTCATTGTATTTTGTATTCTACAAAGACAAATAAATAAAATGACATAAACATACCGTGCCATCATTTCCGGTAATCTGGAGTGACGTCACCTTCAGCAGGTTGGCGCAGTTGCCCAGAGCCACGACGGTGGCCTGTGCGGTCAACTTCACGCTGGTCTCCTGCTTGTTGGCTCCCGATAGGCGGATGGAGGCCACTCCCTCCAGGAAGTAGTTGTAACTGTTGCCCTGAATGAACCCGTCCTTCGGGGATGATGCTGCAAAATGTAGAGCCAATAAGATTAGGGAGGAATGGAGTGAAGTTTTTGTTTATTTACCTAGTTATTAATTTTAGGCAACCATCGCCTAATAAACGTGCGGCTGGTTAAAAAAGCTTTTGCGTTCTCCTCAAACTCCTTCAGAAATGTGAATGCTCATATATTCGGCAGGAGTATCAATTAAAGATTAAAATTTCATTCCTGGGAATTAAAATTTCACTCCTGGGTATGTCAGCTGGAAGAACGACAAGAGAGATGTAATGGGCACATAAGACGCGGGCAATGTCTTTTGAGCCTCATTGACAGTCATCATTGAAGACAAAAGAACTGGATGACTAATTGCTTCAAAATCTTGCAAAAAAATGGGCTAGATGAAAGGGATACTCAGAACCGAAGAACATGCAGCCTGAGAACGAAAAGAGCCAACAGCTTACATAGGCAATGAGTTGGGACAGTGCCAGGAAGAAGAAGAAGAAGTTAAGGCGTGGTCTCCAGAGCATAGCCGAAATTTGAACCCAATAAGAAAATAAAGAAACATGCTCGAAGCCTTCGAAATGTGGTATTTTTGATTAGCAAATGCCATAAAACGAACGCCTTTATTCTGAAGGAACTTAATTTCTTCTTAAGTGCTACGGGCATGTTGCTAGAAAACGGTGAGCTTAATGGAAAAATTGACGATTACTGGGGATGTACCAGAAGAGGTCGATTTATAATAAGACAGATATACTTGTAGATCACAGCAGCCTCTCTTAACAAACAGCTTGTGCTGTAGAAGCAGAAAATAAACATAATTCTCACTCATGAGTCCGTCGGAAGGAAAAGATAAGCAATACCAACTATCTTAACTGCTGATGGATTTAAAACTAGAGGTGTCTTCTGTTTATAGATTTTTGAGGTATTCTGCCATGTGCATACGACCTCTATGGCTGTTATTTCAGAGCACTTTACAAGGTCCATCATCAGGACCATTATCTATTTCTTCAACACGAGATGCAGAAGATTTAATTAATTCAATTATATGAGTGAATATTCAAAATAAGCTAGATTGACAGTTTTTTTACGCTTCAACAGGCCAAGAGGCCCAATTACAGAAGCGACATCACAAAACACCCAGGCTTGAGCAAAACATGTAGATTAATTGTGACCTCACAGGGAATCGAACCCGGAACCCTCGATGTGAGAAGCCAGTGTCATACCCACTGTGCTACGAGGGCCGAGGGAGTTATGAATAAAGTTGTACTCACTAATGTCAAATTTTCGAAGGAAGCAAACACTTAGGGAGAATTTTAACTGTTAAAATTTAAACAGTTAAAATTCTCCCTGAAGAAGCTACGGTCGTAGCGAAACCCGATTGGATTTGAAAATAAATATAAGTGGTGTTAAACAAAGTTATTTTTATTTTTTTAATAATAAAGTTGTTGTGGTTGGGATGAGAAAGAAAAATTAATATCTGCGACATGTGATGACATATCCAGAGAAGTTACTGGAATTCAGGGCCTTGAAAGAAGGGGAACATCAGGAGTGAAAGACCTGGGACAGTGTTTTGTCCAGTCTACTGTAGAGCCATTTCAGGCGGCAATAAATAAATTGGTGATGGCCAACATGATGGCTGTATCCATTACATTGCAGATGAAAACGTTCTACGGTTTTCAAAAAATATTTTTGAAGCATCTTACCTCCATGGCAACCAGCTGTGCATTTGTCTGAAACAAGAGAAAAAAATATCATTAGTAAATTAAGCATTTCTACAATAACATCTCAGGATGGAAAGCAAGATAGTGAATTGGATTAGAGGGTAGGAACCGCAAGCCAGGTAGCACGATCCCTGTATCATCCCGTACTTAGAAAAGCGGAGTTCAGCCAGCGAGCAAAAGTGGCAGTATACAAGAAGTTATCCGCTATGAAATTATATATTTTTGGGCCTAAGTATGCATAATGCGTTTGTCCTAACCTAAAATTCTTTTTGTCATTTCTTAGCCATCCTTTGGTAGACTTTCTAGTTTGGTATTGGTGGTTTAATTGAATATATAGCTATTTATATTTTGTGAACATGTAAAATCACTTTGTGAATATAAATTTGTCTAGTATCCAAAAACCTAAATTCCCTATAGAGACATTCACTCGGATATCGAAATGGTTTTTTCATTATAACTCTCAGTAGAGCTTTTTGTGCTTTATCCACTGGCTTTAGACTAGCTTTATAAGTACCACCCCATCCTAATATTCCGTATCCTAAGATAGAGTTACAAAGTGCATAGTATATTTGTTTTTAGAGATGTACCTATGTTAAATATGCTACGCACAGAAATGAAAATATGCATTAGCTTCCTGATTTTGTTTGCTATAAGTTCATATCTAGAAATCGCAGTTACGGTGGCTGGGACATTTCTTGCGGAAGCCGGCAGACAGACTGCCAAAGCGGATATTCCAGGCAAAAGACCAGAAGGCAGAAGACCAAGGGGCTGTCCTAGGAGGAGCTGGCGGAAACAGTTGGAGGACTGCTGTGAAGCGAGGTTGCAACTAAATTGGACTGACGTGGAGAGCTTTTCTTTGATAATTTACAATAAAGTCTGTTATATGAAGGAGGTCGCAGTCGCCCTTTACACGACGTGACACGGAGATGGCCTTTGGAGTAAAAAATTGTTAACCTGGCGACTTATGAGTAGGACCGATATGGGAGCTTTCGCTCATAAAACGGTCCTGGGAATGCGGTGGGTGTCCTTTCACTGACGTGGAGAGCGAAGCCCAAAATAGGAAGAGTTGGAACTTTTTATGCGGTGCAGGAACCCCAACTCAATGGGATAAGGGGTAGAAGAAGAAGAAGAAGAAGAAGAAAAAGAAGGAGAAGAAGAAGAAGAAAAAGAAGAAGAAAAAGAAGAAGAAGAAGAAGAAGAAGAAGAAGAAGAAATTAAGCATCTAATGCTGATTGGGAAAAATACGACCGACGAAAATTCTGCCACACAATGTGTCATGTTTTGCAATCCGTTCTGCAAATAGTCGGCAGGGGTCACGGTTATCTCCGGCGATAGCAGCCGACCCCTGCGACCTCTGGTAATGACCACCGCAGGGTACGTCAAGGTTAAATGCATCTTGCACCCGAGCCCCTCTGCAGTGTTGAATTATCGCCAACGGGAACCCGCGTGTGACCCGCACGAGCCGAAAGTCACAAAATTCATGAATCAGAGAGGCTTTGAGGGCAGGCAACATCTAGTTTGCGACAGCTCGAAATTATGCCAACAATGATAATTTCGTTGTCGGTCTGTCTGTCTATCTATGTCTAAATAAATAAATAATCAATCTTTAGGAATCCACATGTAAAAGTACCGTCATTTCAACGGGTTACAGCTAGTATAAAATAAGTACTATTGTTCGGCAGAATTCTGGAAATAATAAGATTGTTACCCAAACACTTAAAAATGGACAAGATGGAGATTTAGTTACGATAGTCCGCCCTATTCTGTGATTGCTACTTATATTTATATTTTATGTTTAAAAAAAGTTATATGCCTCTCACAAATTATAAGACAATGCAGATAAAACAATGATGATTTTACAGACTTATTTAACGGACGTTTTTTTAATTTAACATTAAAATTAAAAGATTAATTTAAAATATGTAAAACTCAGTGACTATAAGAAGGAAAAGTGAAAGTAAACAGTTATAATAAGTAAAACATATATTGTATAATATGAATGCGCTTTAGCCAGCTTTAAAATAACAAATCGAGAAATCGTATAAAGTATCGAAAAGTACAGTTTGCTTTAAAATACATGCACATAATATTTAATGTATAGAAATATTATACACATACAATATTATCTAATGGTCACTTATAAAAATAATGTATTTAATATTTATAAAGGTTTACTAATTTATAATATACATAAATGTGTTTTAAAATTGTCTGTGAATCTCGCCATATGCTTTCTCTTCTTTTGCTTTTGCAAAAAAGATGCTCATAAATCAACCGGCGGTTGATTTTTGAGCATGCCACTAATGGGCATGCTCATTACTAGCAATGTGCGTACACACATGCCACTAATAAGCAAGGGCTAAAGAAGGTCAATACTGCGCATGCTCATGCGCCACTAATAAGCATGTGTATCAGTACCTTAATGTATATTATAATGTGCCAGTATCTGCCTCACTATACCTACGAGATAGCCACCTGTCTTTTTATAAGTGTCCGCTTCCAGACATTGAGGATACACTACATGAAGAGGTTATCTTTACCCCACAATGTGGCTCAAGTCGAAGACTTGGTTATGGAAGAAGTTGACCTAGACCCTGTGTCGTGTCGAGTGAGAGATAAGACTGGGAAAATATTACAATGAATTGAGTGAGCAGTGATATCGACAAAGATTCGCAAAGTAAGCACATTAAATTTTTATCTGCGTCCAAATCCGGTTCAAATGTTAACAAATTTCTCAGAAACTCGATAATGCAAAATATTCCTTCCAGCGGCTGAGGTCAGGGATACGCAATATCAAACAAATACTAATTAATTCAATATAACAACACTATCGCGCTTGGCTATACGAATTTAATAACACAATTAGAAATTTCGCTCGGAGTTATCTCTCGTTATATAATTATTCACAAGTCGAGATTGACCTGCGCAGGTCAAGTTTGATAGTGCGTATTGTAAATTCGCGAAAATATGTCTGTTTTATCTGTAATAATTTGTTTTTGTAACAAATTATCGAGACACGTAGGTCGGCGCTCGGTCGCCATGTCGTTCGAAGAAATTAGAATTGTTTTTCTATGGAATTCGCGCCCAGCGCGATGCGCCGCGACTCAATAAGAATTTTGGAAAATATTTTTTATAACATAAAAATACTAGTTGTGGATCGTGCAAATAATGCGTAGATTTTTTCAATTACCGTAAATTATATAAGTCTCACAGAGACGTAGCTATTTGTGGGTAACGTGGATTAAAAATATTGTCAAAAATATATACTGGTCTATTAAAATAAATAATAAATTGAGAATATAATTTTCGGGCGTATATGTTTAATAATTCGGAAGAATATCACATTAACATTAAAAATAATGATACTATTACACTTTAAAAATATTGAGGTACTATTATGTATACTATGTACGTCATGGGAAGGACTATAGATGTCTCTAGCACAATTCCATTCTAATATACGAAAGAAACTGATTTAGATAATACATATATACACAACTTTCAAAAACGTCATAATGTGCGCATGTTCTTACGGTCCACTTTTTAAAGATTTCTCGTTTTACATATAAATAATTTGGTCTCTGTGAGACTATAATTTTCTTAAGTAATAAATAGGTCAAGGTTGAGTTAGATTTGATGTATCCCCCGTATAGGAGACGAAAGACTGCCTAAATAGATTATATAGTCAGTGCCAGAAGGAAGAAGTCCTGTGGGATGATCCAGGAGAACGTGGTAAAAACACACAAAGATACTCTGCAAGTTTGAACTACCTGTGGACCTAAAGTATTGGAGGAGTACTGTCCAAGCAATAGATTCCCGACATTCAGTTTGTAAATTAGCATTTGTACATGTAATATAAAAAATAAAAAATAATAAGAATGGACAAAGAGAACCAAACAGCAGAATTGCCAAGACGAATAGGAATGACCTGGGCTGCTTTTGGAAAACTCAAACATATCTTCGAGAACAAAGAGATCTCAATTAGCCTAAAAAGAAAAGCCTTTGAATCATGCATACTGCTAGTGATGACGTATGGAGTGGAGACTATGGCCCTTACAAAGAAAAGTGTAGAAAAGCTTAAATGCACGCAACGATCCATGGAGAGATCCATGCTTGGAGTAAGCCTAAGAGATAAAATAAGAAATGACGAATTAGGCGCAGAACTAGAGTAGTGGGTGTCATGGATCGTGTAGCGAAGGATGCCATAAGATGGCCTCCCAGAGTTCTGAAATGGAGACCGTGGGAGAATAAAAAAGGCATCGGAAGACCTCAAAAGAGATGGGCCGACGATATAGCAGCTGTGGGGGGAAAGAAATGGCTACAATTAGCAAACAACAAGGAAGGATTGATGGGTATGCTTCAAATTAAATGAGCTTATAGTGTAAAGATGAACTTGAAAGAGGTAGTCAGAAGAATGTCCTGTAGACTGGACTATAACAGTAAAAGTAGTGCAGCAATAGAAAGGGTTACAGGATGTACCAAGGTTCCTCTGTGTGAGAAGACCTTGGCGGTGTGTTAATGGTCGAACCAACACTCATCAGGACGATAATAAATTACTTCCTATCATCAGGTACCGTCGACTCTTCGAATCCGGGCTATCTGGGAGCTTGAGCGTCATAATAAAATCTAATTTATATGATGCTCTACGAAAAATCATATTTGCATGGCATATTTAAAAAAAACATGCGTTCAAACTCTGCAATTTTAGACAAATGTGATTTATAAAAGCAAAGGCAGCAATAAGGCAACAAAAATTAATACAAACAACAAGGATTACTAATTTATAATGTACTGAATTCGAGATTATATAGAAAACATAGACTGAACTATGATTATGAACGGAATAGAATAGATATATAAAATCTAGAATTCAGTACATTTTAAATTTCTAATTCTAGGTGACTGCATTCAAATCATTTTTATTTTTTGGATATTGTTGCCTTTGTTTTTGTAGGTACGGTGGTCTTATTGGTTGTCCATAGGGCTTACGACCTATCGCATGGCTGGCTTTTGTGATCACTTTACACAATGTAACGTTCACAATTCCACCCACGATAGACTACCACATCGGCAAAAGACTTCGGTGGCTGGGTCATGTCGAGAGCTTGACTGAACAACATGCACTGAAGTCCCTGCTGAATACCAGTACCAACTAATAGTGAAATGGAGCGACAACGTCTTCAAAGAAATATCTGCCTTGGAGCTTCTGAACTGGAGAGAGCTGGCACTAAACCGAGATGAGTGGAGGAAGACTCTTGAGGAGGCCAAGACACACCAGGGGTTGTAGAGCCAAGAGTGATGCCGATGAATTCAAGAGCAGAATCCTCATTTTTGATTTTTTAATTCAAAATGTGTCACGGTAATCGTTTTAACGTATAACGATCAAAACTTAATGGACTTACTGTAGTTGACCATTCATATAGTAATTTAATTGCATATTAACTTTGTAAAGCTTCATTACATCATGTTATTTATTTTGACATTGTGTTGTTTCAACAATTTTCTGATGCTGTTTAAAGACAAATGATAAGAAATCGTTATTGAAAATAGAGCAGCAAACAAAAGTAACAAAGTAGCAAAGTTCATAGTGAATTAAGTCATCAAAACAAAATGTTATTTATGTTGGCATATAACCACAAAAATTACTTTTTTGTCTACTGGTTTCGAGTCGTAACCCGTCTCTTCCGCACTAGCATGTAATGTATCACTACATACCACAACCATAGTATTATTTACACATCAACACCTTCACAAAATACTCTACTAAAGGCCAACATGCACTCATCAAAGCTTAGGTTAAATATACTCTCTACTCTTGAACCCTGCGAATAATAAAAACCCACATTTAAAAAAAAAAAAACGGCAAAATGTGCGTATGCAGTGATGTCCATCCTTAAGAGGCCCCAGAATAATATTTTGAATATTTTTATATTGATGACAGTGAAATTTTCTTAGTACGCATGTAAAATTTAATTAAAATAATCGATGTTTTAATGGTTTTATGGATACTGTAATATAACACGGATACTGCAATATAACAGGACGTTAAATTTTTGTCTTTTTTAAAGCGATATATTTAACAACTTGTCGAAAAATATTAATGTCTGAACTTCAAACTTTATACAATCAATTTGTAAATAAAATATATGGTCTTTATTTGAAAATATACGAGATTAAGTGTACCAAAGATAACTCTATTGCATGAAAACTAAAATAGTTTTTCGGGGTCGTAATTTTTTTGATGTTATAATAATATATTTGTTAATATTTTTTTAAAGAAATGCTTCAAGAATAAATGGATCTATCATAATAAAATTGATTAAAAGCCTGTTTAGCTATGGGTTTTGCAAAATGATTTAATAAGTTTACGTTAAAATTTAGAAAATCGAGAGCAAATACGAAAGACAATGAAAGTAACATGTTTAAAAGTGTCAGATGACGTAATGTCGCCGCGAGGAGTCAATATTGCAATTATTAGAAGCATCGCAGTAAAAATATGGTACTTTTAAATTCAATAGTCTCTGAAATTCGATCTGGAAGCCCCAAACGTCAATTCAAGTAGCTGATACGCTCGCTCGCTTCACGGGGCGTCTCGGACGCGCAAAAAGCCCGATCAAACCACGACGATGTGATGGAAACGCCCCGATCGTCCCGCGTCGTCGCCGAACGCCGCGTGCAAATGAAAACGTCCTTTTTACAGAGCGGGATCGATGGTCGCGCGGCGAGGACCTCAAATTGAACCCGATCGCAACTGAATGGTAATTGAGGCAATTTTTCAATAAAAGGTCGTCTGTTGTCTTATAGTATCGGTCCTGCGCCGCGTCAGGTGCAGCTGGACGCGAATTGAGCCGATGGTGCAGCTAGGCCACGAATTTAGACTGCACCAATTTACCGAGGCCAGGATGTCGCTGTTAATTGTCCTGGTGACCGCAAATGCTTGGCAAAAGCGATCAACACTACCTTTGCAAAAACGTCGAGAAATAGCAGACTTATGGCCCGATTCTGAAAATAACAATATCTGGATCTTTGAGATCTTTATCCCAACACTTAATAGACGATAATAAAAATAAACGAGACATAGCTTTACGTCGGTGTTTGTTTCTGTAAGTTTCTACATGAGATAGACATAGAGGGAGGGCGAAAGATGTAAATTGTTATCTGTCAAATGTCATAATGGGAAGATTTGAATACGCGGTAACGCGGCCATGACAAGTTTAGCCATGATATTTCATCTGGACGCTGTGGATGAAGAAATTAATACGTTTGTAAGAAACAATCTTTCTTATATCATCTTTTAATACAGTGTATTTGAGCCGTAGAATTACAAAATCCGCTCTGGACATTTTTAATTTTTATTATCGTCTATTAAGTGTTGGGATAAAGATCGTAAAGATCCAGACATTGTTATTTTCAGAATACGGATGATAGTGTTCTTGCTAAAAATATCCTCAGGCTCGATAGATTGTCCCGAATTATTATCCAAGCTCTTGTCCAATGTTCCTCCTAAAGTTCTAAGAACGGACTCTCTTCTTTTTTACTCCCTCTATATTAACTCGTGGCATCTGCTTGCTCGCTTGCCGGCTTGCCGTCGAAAAAACTTTGGATCGATTTTTAACCCTTTTCCCGCGATCCGATCGAGCTGTAACTTTGCAAGCAGACTCGTGGCGACGATCAAAAAGATCTATCAAATTTTAGTTAATTTTTTTTAATAATTATAGTATAATTTCGGCTTTTTAGAAATTTTATCGGTTTTTTCAAATTGGAATCATTACAAAAGTTTGATTACTAGCAACGGCGGCCCGATAACGTCGCGGAATATTTTCTAAATTTGAATTACTCCGTCGGTATACATAATAGGTACTTCACTACGAATTTCGAAAATCTAAATTGACTGACAAATGTTTTTAGAATTTAATCTTCAAAGCATGAAGTGTCTTATCAAAGCTCAAAACATCTGACATTTTAGAAATATATTAAATTACTGTAAGTTTAGTGTTATGTTATATGTTTTAATTCGTCTTTAAGTGTTGTTATATTTTACATAGAAAGGGAGTATAATAAAAACTTGGTTTTCATGGGTTAGTTTTTACTCCCCTTGTTTCTACTAACCATAGGCAAAACTCATACTCATACGAAAAGTATAATTAAGACTTATTTCAAAATAACCCTACTCACTCGCGATGCTTGCCTTCCGATCCATTTTTCAAATAAAATATATATTATTATTTTCCATTAAATAATAATATATAGTAGGTATATTCAAGAACACATTCTTACTGTGAAGTTGCAAGTTTTTCAGAACAAAGTTCTGTGAAATTTAAAAACAAATTAATTAATCAATTAGAAAGACGTACAGAAAAATCAAATCCACGAAAAAATATTTGGCTCCTACCGGGATTCGAACCACGGATCTTTCTATCCGGGGCAGGGGCGCTATCCAATTACGCTATAGCGGCCTTGTATATTTCCGTGAATATATCGACCTTATTGGTAAGTCTCATTTTTATTAATTGATTAACTTTTATTATCCTGCCCCGGATAGGAGGAGATCCGTGGTTCGAATCCCGGCAGCGGCCAAATATTTTTTCGTGGATTTGATTTTTCTGTATGTCTTTCTAATTTATTAATTAATTTGGTTTTCAATTATATATAGATTCATCAATATACTGTATCATAATATATATGTAGACCACGCAAATACGATATTTTGTCACTATCAGTGAAAAACATTCTTTGTATTTACCTAATTATTGTTAGCTGTTGGTTTTCCGAATAAATATAAATAAAAATAAATATAGAATAAGTCAGCATCCTAATAAAAAGGGTTATTTTTCTAATTGGTCCTGAAACTCGAATAGTATACCGCACAAGTCAACTTAATTAAAGTGATTATTTAGTTAATTCTATCCATTTCGACGATCAACACTAAAAACCAAACTATCGCAAATAAAAAAACAAAAAATAAACATGTAAGGACCAGCCTATTTAAAACCTATTTAAAATGTGTGAAATATTACCGATTCAAAAATTTTTTCATTACAAAATGACACTGGAAGAATACGCAAAGGACAGATTTATAAAAGAAATACAACACAGATATATGACAAGATACATATATCAAATACAAACATATAAATAAATAAAAAAAAGATTTTAAGACAGGACCAAACACTTCTATTATATCTGCGAAATCTATGTAAATTATGTCATTAAACTATAGAAGGACTATAGATGTCGTTAGTATAATACATTCGAATATATAAAAAGAAACAGATTTAGAACACATGTGGGGTATAAAAGCAAAGGCAGCAAAATCCAAAAAAAATTGAATGCAGTCACCGAGGATTAATAATATTATAATGTACTGAATTTGAGATTTTATAAGATGCATAGCTAATAAATTTAAAGGAAACGTGATTACAAAAATATACATATACAACTTTAAAAATTTTAAAATGTGTGGATGTTCTTACGATGTCCAGATCATACAGATCGTAGGCCCTGGGCCATCCTACAAGGTCTTTCATACGCGCTTCTCATACAACTAGCGACCATCGAATAATGGAAAGACCAAAATGGATGAAACAACAATATCTTCACTGGAAAATTTTCAAGAAATGCAGAACTTGCATAACACTAGTAACAGAGCCAATAGTTAGATAGATTTATTTTTAATGAAATTTTAAATAAATTAATTTTAATAAATATTATTATTAAGTTCTCTAGGTTAAATTTTATTTTAAATGTGACAGCTGTTTCGGCTTACAAGGCCATTATCAAACAGTGGATATACCACGTATAATCGACTTATTTATAAGGTTTAAGTTACCCCTTCTCCTATGGATAATTAGATGTTTTCGGTGAAGTCCTATATTAAGAATTTTTCCTAGGCACTTATCATTAAAAGATACCCAGGTTTATACAACTCTATGTTAGGCTAAGTTATCCAAATTCATTTTTCTGTAAGTGCTTAACTGAATAACTTCGAAAGTGCTTCTATTCAGTTGTCATTTTATTTAGACTTATGAGATTATTACATTAAATATAATTTTAATTTATGGCCTGGATTTTAGGTTTCTTAAACATATTAAGAAGATAGATAGATAGTTGGCAACAGAAAGAATCATTGTTCTATTTGTATTTGATAAAATTTTTACTCATGAATATAGATACATTTGTTTATTTAGGCTCTGACTGCATTGTATTCAAATATATAATAGTTTTGTATTTATTTTATCAGTGAAAGCAATTAGTGAGTGTGTATCTCTTGTTTGGACACGTCGAACTCTAAAATAATATTGATTTTATGATTATTTGGTTGTAAGAATGATGTCGATAAACCAAATTTATTCGTCACGGTATAAAATATGCCGAATTCAATTCGATTTATTTTCATTATCACGACTTTTAAAACATAAACGTATGCACTGCATATCCGTAAAATATGTATAAGTGAAATGTAAGAATGCGATGTATTAATATAACTACAACACAAATGATTTCTTCAATACTTTGTGGTAAAGTTATTAAAATAATAAACTAGAATATACTTTGTACTAAATACCAAAAAATTTCGGGGCAAATGCTCGCTTCGTCATGCATTTATTTTTTGTATTGTTAATGTCTGTGCTATGATTTTTAATTTTAAGTATACGTTGTTAACATGTTGATATTTCAACAAATTAGTAGTATAAGAATATTCTTGTCAATTATATGAATGACTATTTAGTGAATTAAAAAACAGCTGAATATAATCATAATTATAGGCGTTCTTTTATATCATAATTATAGGTTTATAGTCAGTAAATAATTTATATCGAACTATGTAGAATAGCTAGGAAATAAATTTATAATACCTCATAATATTCCTATAAAAAGCAAAGGCTAATAACCAAAAAAAATGAATGCAGTCATCGATGATTAATAATTTCTAATGTACTGATTTTGAGATTTTATAAGATGCATAGCTTATAAATATAATAAAAAAAAACTTAGATACATAAAATCTAGAATTGAATACATTTTGAATTAGTAATCCTCAGTGATTGCATTAAAATTTTTCGATTTTTTCTTAAAAATCTATATTTACATAAAGCTCATTCTTGAATATACAGGGTTATTTGGAAAACATTAATAACTTCGCAGGACTATACTCCTGCTTTGATTATGAGTCGAAAATGTTCAAGCTATTATGACCTAATATCAATAGTTGATGTGACATCAAAGTTTGCATTTTTTTTTCAATATTTCTGACTTATTTTTTGTAAAACGTTGGACTATCGTTACAGTAACTTATATCGAGTATGAAAAATTCATTTCCTTTAATACAAGTCAAATAAAAAATAAAAACCTTCGAATTCCAATTGGATTTTTTTTTGGGTTTTAATAATTTTATTTAACTTGTATTGAAACTAATGAATTTTTCGTAATTGATATTAGTTACTATAATGATAGTCCAACGTTTTAAAAAAAATAAGTCAGAAGTATTGATAAAAAAATGCAAACTTTGATGTCGCATATCTCCTTAACTATTGATATTAGGTCATAATAGCTTGAACATTTTCGACTCATAATCAATGCAAGAGTATAGCCCTGCGAGGTTATTAATGTTTAACAAATAATCCTGTATAGATTGCACATGCTTGGTTATTGAAAGTATGCATATTAGATATGGTAAGATTTATCGGTATCGAAGGGATGACTGCCGGAAACAAGGTAAATGGTACTCTGAAAGCAGTAGGAATACGTCATTTTAAGCAAGGCTAGCAGTGTAGAGTGAAGTTATGGTATCAAACACTGTCAAAGGGCAAGATAAGAAAGAAAGTGAATTGAATACAGTGAAAAATCTATTCTAGATTTGAAATTAGTAAAGTAGATAGAATTAAGAAATGGTTAAGACACGTGTAAGGTAAGAGCGAATGAGGGATGGATAAGAAAACCAATGCAGACTTTCTGCGAAACAAGCGCTCCAAAAAATGACAGATTTCCACTAAAGGCATGGAAAATCGTACGGTATAATATGTCATGCAAAAAATTCAAATGGAAATGGGCAGGTCGCATTAGAGGAGGGACAGTCGTCGGACGAAAGCAGTCATCCAACCCGATGGACTGAATAAAAAATCGAGACTGAAAAATGCGGCAGAGACTAGGGGAGGCCTTTATCCAGCGGTGGATAGTAAACTTCTGTTGATAATGGTGATGTACGATAGATTTGTTTATTTATTTTATTGTTTATTTTACACTTGTTTTAAAATAAGTTACTAATAACTGCCAAACCAGTTCTGTGGCAGTTATTCTCATTTGCTAGTTGTGTTATAGTAACAAATAACAATAGTAAAGAAGTATACACGTAAAAAAGAAAGCAGAAAGAATTTAGTAATATGTACAATCATAAGAATACACAAGTAAAAGAAAATATACATATAAAATTTAGATGAAAATTTAAGTATATACAAAAATAAATACTATATTAGAGTATACTTGAAATTATATAAAGCAGATTTTGCCTATTTAGAGGTAAAGGGCGGATCACTTCTTCAGCATATCTTCTACCTGATATTTTTATAAAATTAGTGATACGGTGTTTAAAAGATTTGTGTATTGTAATTTCTTTAGTTTCATTTTGTAACTTGTTAAAAACAAGATTAAACTTTATCTGTCCGACAGCTATCAGCTAAAAATGTGACCAAATTATCAATTCATCACTTTCAATATTATCGTCAATTACGAATAGAACAAGAACATTCTAGAACTAAAACATTCTCAAAAATCTCAAATATATAAAAGAAAATAACATATACATATCATTTTGCTTTTAACACTTCAATTAGATGTTTTAATTTTCTTGATAAAGCTGATTTTTTGACATAGAAATGCTTTGGCGTATTGTCGTAATAAAGTCGCACATATATTGACATTCTGACGTGTATAACGTTCAAATTTGAATTCAATTAACGTACGTATGTATAATACACAAAATATTTATGTACAGTATTATAGAAAAATATATATAATAATATAAATCGAGTAATTTAGGCGTTAAAATGTCACTAAAACTTGGAAAATAAAATTTGATACGTTTTTAAAATGTCACTATAATTTGATACATGAGAAAATAAGAATAGCTTTTCATCTGTATCTTGTTGGAGAAAATGAGATAAACAGATTCAATCACTATATTGACAATAAAAATATAATATTTTAGTTATAGAAATCGCGATTTATATCACTCTAAACATATAATTTTTTAACATATAATTTAATGATGATTTAATTGATGCTTATGATATGATTTAACATATAATTTAACTGATTTTAAACTATAAGAATAGTAAATTTAGTAAATGACTACATGATCAATAAGATTCTATCAATAATGACATTGAGGTACATAGATGTGGCAATTTTACTGTGTACTTCGCTATTATTTCGTTTATTATAAAGAATTTGAATTAGGTAATCAAATTAATATCACATGTGAAATATTATTTCTCCTTCGAAAACGGCAAAATAATTTTGTTATTTTTATAATTAATGAAAATAAACTTTGTTTTCACGATAGCAGATTCCTCATTTCGGGCATATTATATTATACGTAAGACATCTATCAAAAGTGAATATTTGACATTCTTGTACCAATGCATATAAACTAATCTTCTCTGTAATACAAAATTTAAAAAAATATTTCTACCGTTTTCGGACCAAAAAAACTGACATTTAAATAGACAATAATGTTCATTTTTTATCTATGTATAAAACAAACTTCAAAGATCTCGCCTATAAAATTGCTTTTGTATGTGGCTTGGCTTACGTAAGTAATGTCGACTTAATATCGTAAATAGACAGCATATATAACGAATTATCGGCCGTATTCTGAAATAAGCAATATTACTATATCTGTATCTTGACAGTTGACATTGTGTAGCATTGAAATGCCGCCAATTTTGACGTTTTAAGTTTGAAAGGTTCGATATTAACGAGTTCAATCAATCAGAAAGCTCTAAAACGTAAACAAACGTTAAGTTATTCACAATTTTGAAAAATTGTGAATAACTTAATTCATAATGAGCTTTCTAATTGAGTGCATTAATTTATTTCAAACCTGTCAAACATAAAATTTGAAAATTGACTGCATTATAATGTTATAAAATAACTATCGTGATATCGGCCATACACGCATGCAACCTATCCTGAAGAAGAGAATACTGTTCCCGAAATACGTAGATTACGTATCTATTGAGTAATGAATACAAAGTTATTTAACTTTACTTAAATTTTTTTAAATATTTTATTGAATGAATGTTTATTTATGTATTTGTAAGTTTTTTTGTATAATCTGTCTAATGTTGGAACATTAACTTATTTAAAACGTAAATCTGTAGGGAAGGTTCTAGGTTTTTTAATATTATTTTGATATTTAATTTATTAATTATTTTAAAAGTCTTTAAGTTACTTTTATAAGAGCCCCCCAACCTATTATTCCATATTGTGATACGGATTGTACAAAATGATAATATAATTAATTATGTCTTCAATAACTGCAAAATAACTTTGAGGTTATATGATTTATATAGAAAACACTTTATATAAATCACTGATTTACTGAATTATAAACATATATTTCGAGGCCAATGATTTCTTCATCAATATACAATATAAACTAAAAATACTACTGAAAGGACAATTGGTCCCGATATATGTTGATAATTAAATAAATTAGTGGTTTATACAAAACGTTTCCTAGGTAATTATATAATTAAATATATAAATAATTATATAATTAAATATAAATAGTCATAATAAAGTAAAAACGTACCGTCAGAGGAACTATTTTACGAAAAATCAACTTTTTTACTAGTTACGACCTAAACTATTGAGCTATTTAATTTTTTTAATATTCAAATTATTAACACGACTATAATGATCCTACAGAACAGAGAATATTGAAACATGACATTTACGTTAACATATATTGAAAAAAAAAACTATATCTCGTAATATTCATATCACAATTGTGGGTTATAAAAGCAAAGGGAGCAATATTAAAAAAAAAAATTAATGAAGTCACCAAAATTAATTATTTAAAATGTACTGAATTCTAGAGTTTATGTATTTATACCTTTCAAAAATTAAAGACCTATAAAATCTCAAATCCAGTACATTACAAATTACGTAGTTATTCTCGATGACCGCATTATTATTTTTTTTAATATTGCTGCCTTTGTTTTTATACCCCACAATTTTTATTATATTTTTCAGATTTTAAAATAACATAATATTCTATCACATAAATTTCTTATTTCGATGTTTTTTTTTCAAAATATATGTCTGCGTAAATGTCGCGAAGTCTAAATTTTATGTATCTTCTAAAATAATGTTTCTTATAAATTTATAGTCTATGTTTCCTGTTAAATCTCGAATTCAGTTCATTAAAAATTAGTAATCCTAAAAGACTGCATTATTTTTTTTAAATATTGCTGACTTCGCTTCTATACCTCACACTTATTATACTTAACAGATTTTAAAATGACAAAATATACTATCACATAACTTTATTATTTCGATTTTTTTCCGAAATCTGCGTTAAGTCGCGAATTCTAGATTTTATGTAACTATCCCTTGCAAAATCATGTTTCCTATAATATCTCGAATTCAGTTTATTATAAACTAGTAATCCTCAATAAATGCATTTTTTTTTAGATATTACGATTATTATCATACATTGCAGATTTTAAAATAACATAATATTCTTCTTCAAAAAGAGCAAAATGATTTTTTGGTGACATTATTAACATAATTAATAAAAATAAACTTAGTTTTGACCACTTTTGTATTGAAAAATATCAACATGTTTCAGAGCTCACAGCCCGTTCGTCAAGATACAATTGTATACTAACAAAATTAAATTAAAAAATCGTAGTATAAACATTAAAAAAATTATATATGGATAATGAATAATGTACCTATTTAACAAGAAAATAAATTTAAAAGATACCTATTTGTAAAAATGACTTAGATATTTATAATATTCAATTTACTATTAACACTTTTTCTTACTTCCAGAATTTCTAATTGCGATAATTGATATGTATAATTTTTAAGTAAAATTTGTAAACCCTTATGAATATCAAAAGAATGATCCCTACCCAAAAGATGGTTAATAATTATAGCTATTTAAACACCTAACTTCAAAAATTTTACACGTTTTTCCTAAATAAAAATAATTACAATCATTACAAATCAATTTATAAACACGCATAGAAAGCTTAACTTTATTTCGATGTTTTTTTTCCGAAATATTAATACCGAAGCGGAATAATTAAGAATGTTCTTAGGTTTTCACGGCCACTCGGAATCTTCTGGTTTGCGTCTTCTGGGGCATCACGCCGTGAGGGGTCGTAATTACACGGCACGATACCCCAGAAAATTCGGTAAAAAATTGAAAAATGGGAAAAGTGTCACTTTTTTGAAAGCCGGCAGACGGGACTCACCATTGGCGCTCGCGTGCGCGACGAAGAAGAAGACGACGAGGAGGAGGGCGGCCGTGCTGGCGCCGCTGGACGCCATCTTGCGGTGCTTGCGTGTCGCACTGTGCAGGACGCGGTACACTGGCCCCGCGGTGCCGGGGAGGTAAATGCTGCGACACCGCCGCGGCCGGCTCTTATATAGAGCGCGGGGGGGGTCGCGAACCAGCGCCGGCGGCGAAAACTGCCGGCACCAAAATTAAAAAATACATTTGAAAAAAAAAAAAATTTTTTTGTCTTTTAAACTCAAATGTATATACATCGTGTACCAGATCTAGCAGCAGAAACTTTCAATTTTGAACTAGAGTTCCTCTCTATTCTATGGCAAGAGCATGCCACTAATAAGCATGTGTGTTTGATTGTTAGCTTTGAGCTTGCTTATTTATGAGCATGCTTAAAATAAGCATGTTAATATTGAGCAAGTGTGTACAGTTGTTAGGGCATGCTAGTTTTGAGCATGCTAATGAGCATGCCAGTAATAAGCATGTGTATCTGTAGCATTAGGTTACATTTAATAAGGAACTAAACAAACATGAAAAACGGGGTTTATACAGGGCTAGCGGCAGAAACTCCGCCGGTAGATTCCCGCCTATGTTACGAGACTAAAATGTTCAAACGACTATGGCCTAATATCAATAGTTGCGGAGATGTGCGATGTCAAAGTTTGAATTTTTTTTCAATATATCTGACTTATTTTTTACAAAAAGTTGAACTATCATTACAGTTACTTGTATCGATTATGAAAAATTTATTTGATTCGACACGACTTGAATAAAATGATAAAAAACTTTTGCAAGGTTTTTATCATTTTATTCGACTTGCATTAAAGCGAATGAATTTTTCATAATCGATAAAAGTTACCGTAAGGAACGTTCAACTTTTTACAAAAAATTAGTCAGAAATATTGAAAAAAAATGCTAACTTTGATATCGCGTATCTCCATAACTATTGATATTAGGTCATTGTTGCTTCAACATTTTTGACTCATAACATAGGCAGGAATCTACCGGCAAAGTTTCTGCTGCTAGCTCTGGTACACCTGTATAAACCCCTTTTTTCATGTTTGTTTATTTCCTTATTAAATGTAACCTAAAGCTACAGATACACATGCTTATTACTGGCATGCTCATTAGCATGCTCAAAACTAGCATGCTCTGACAACTGTACACGCTTGCTCATTATTAATATGCTTATTTTAAGCATGCTCATAAATAAGCATGCTCAACTCTAGTTCAGAATTGAAACTTTGCGAACTGAAATAGAAAATTCAAGTGAACCAATAAATCAAAACAGTTCCTGGGTTTAATCAAACACACGTACTTATTACTGGCATGCTCTTGTCATAGAATAGAGACGCTCTAGTTCAAAATGGATACTGCAAACTGATATAGAAAATTCAAGTGAACCAATAAATCAAAATATTTTTGATTTTAGTTTTTATAATTTTTATTGTAAGATTTGAATCATTCGTGTCTTTTAATAAAGTTTCATAAGCATTATTTCTTGTTATATTATTTTTACATAGCGGTGACCGAGTATTCTACAGACATTCGTGATTCCTATAATAAGTTACGAAAAGTAATGTTTTGTCATCTCCCCAACTGACTGAGAAGATCGCATTGATAATCGATACTAGCCGCGAATGACATAAGCGTGCTCATAACAAGCAAGCCTGAACAGGCTGTGTGAACACACATGCTCAAAAGATGCCCCTTCTCAGGTGAATGACATTAGCATGCTCAAAAATGCGACAACGTCCTCAAAGACATATCTGCCTTGGACCTTCTGAACTGGAGAGAGCTGCCACTAAACCGAGACGAGTGGAGGAAGACTCTTGAGGAGGCCAAGACTCACCAGGGGTTGTAAAGGGTTGATGACGATAGGGAAATTTCAGAAAAGAAAATGCTTTTGGATATAACGAATTGGTCTGTATATGTTTTATGGATCTAAATATGGCGTTCGACAGGGTGTTGCTGAAAAACATCACGATAATATGAATAGAAAAGGGAATATTGAACACATTGGTAAAGACCAAAATACAAAATTTGTATACTAAATGTAAAACTAAAATTAAAGTCTTAAATGAATTATCAATTGATTACAAAATTCTGAAAAGTTATTATTTATTGAGGCTCCTTTTATGTATTTTGAATCTTGTTTCTATTAATCTTCGCGTTCGACCTATCTTCACCGTATAGCGATCCACATTTTAGTTCATATGATCTACTGCAGAGTAATTTGTTAACGTTTAAAGCATTAAATAATGTATAATATTTTTTTTCGTAATAATTTTTAAAATGTATTTCCACAAAGTTGACGCCAAGATTCAATTATTTCTTGCACTAAATTTAGATAAATATGTATCATACACAAATCTACACCATTTAGTTGTAAAACTTTAATGAAAAGTCACATAAAGATCATATTTAGTAGAACTATAGCTAAACCGCATTCAAAAAAATATGCGCAAAAATATGTGTGTTGTTACGATGCAAAAAAAGAATACAAAATAAGTTTTTCTAGTAAGTAAGTAACCTTTTTTAAACTAAAAAATATGTATTTATTTGGAATATCATATTGAGGCTTGTAATACGGGCTTGCCAGACAACTTTCCCCCCGCTTTCTTCTTACAGGACAAAGCTAGGAATGGTCTTTTGATTGTGGTCGACCGATAACATATAAGATTTTAAAAAAATATGAAATTTCTTCTTGTCTTGCACTAAAAATGCGATATGAGCAATATTTCGACGGACGATCAATTTTAGCGATTTTTCGCTAATGATAATTCAAACGGCTTTTTCGCGACGTTCTGTCCGAGCTGATGCAGTACAGCATCCGAAGGTTGGCCGTCCGCGCTCCGGAGGTGAGCTGCCAATCAATTTGTCAACACCGGGATGTGGAGCTGAATCGTTGAACTGGAGAAAGCGGCGCAAAGGGCATCTTCCGAAGATATCCACGGCACGATATTGTGACCTGCCCGTGACGTCATTGACAACAAGCCTGCTATCGTCCGGACATGACATGACATGACACGAGAGGATTAGAAGCAAAAGCGTCCCTTCGCACACGACCAAAAGAAGTTTATGAGATATCTCTACATGAGAGAGTACGGGCATTATCCTTGACTCTACCCAACCGAGTTTCTCCAAGGTATGCTTGGCTACAATAGTTAGACTAGAAGGAATGTGTATTTGATTACACATTTTTATCGATTGTTGCGCGGTATGATCGATAATACTGAAATTATGCAGAGCATTGGTTTGTATGTTCGTGATAATTACCTTAGACATCGTCAGCATAGATTGTTTCACATTCCAATATGAAGGACCAGCCTGCCGATGGTTATGCCTGTTGGAAGAGCCACAGCTATGCTGAACAAAATCGCTTTGGGTATTGATATATTCCACGTGTCTGAAGGGGTTTTTCCGAAGCAGGATTCTCCTACACCTTTGATATGAATGAATTTATATACGTTTGAAATTTTTTTATTTGTATATTATCTCACTTGTTAATAATATTTACGAATTAAACATATGTTTGTAATGTAAATGTTATATTAAAAATAAAACAAATTAAAATTGAAATTCAAAGACATTGAAAGACAAACTAGATCGGTTTGAGACCTCGAGCCTTTCACATTGTAATACCAACTCCCGGCAAACTCTTTTATATTTATATAATTAATATAATATATAATAACATGAATTAAAAAAAACACGTTTATATTTTACTACTAAAAGGTAAAAAAAATTAAATAAAAATTTTTGGTCAAAATTTTATAATTAAAGCGTGGGGCTTTCCCTCTATCAACACGGAATTCTGTAATTAATCTATATTAATATTGTAAGCGACCACCTTTATTTGGAGAGTGAGTCAAAAATGTTTAGCCGAAAATTAATTTTTTACTTTTAGGAAATTTAAATACGAGCAAGAATTTTTTAATTTTTTTCTCCATTTAATTAAATTTTTATTTGTATTGTTAGTTTCCCGTAAATAAATAAATAGACAAATGAAGAGATTACAGGGCGATGTGTTTGAGGATGATAATCTGGTAAATATTTATTTTATATTTATTTGAATTGAAATTACAATGCAGAAAATGTCTTACAAAGAAAAAGATTGAAACTTTTGAATAATATCTGCTCCATAAATCTAATATAATATATTGATTTAACAATTGATAACCGATTTCAAACGCATGTTTCGAAGCATTTTATCAAAAGGATATTAAGTGATCATGGCAAGAAGTTGTTAACTAACATTTCATTGTCAAAAATGAGTTAATAAGCCCTCTAAACTAAATAATGTACGCTCTTTCCGTTGGAAATAAGTTCAGAATTTAAAAATAATTAGAATAACTACACTTTTTCATGTTTTTTGAATAATAACATGTTCATGCCATCATTCTGAAATTAATACGCCTTTTAATTTGATTGGAATATTTATGGTTAATATAAATTTTACTCTGGCGGTACTGTCATATATTTGTTTTTATTTGATGACTATTATAATATGTACTTATATATTATTTTTCAATAATTTTAAATGGTTCATACCATGTTTTGTATTATTAATTGGCACGCCAGGTATTTTGTAATTTTGGATAATGGATGGTAAAAAAAGATAGCATTTGAAGGGTTGTTTGATGTTCGTGTTTTATCAATTTTAAAAAGGTGTTATTCTATTTTAAATGTGTTCCAGAGGCGAAAAAATGGTTGTTAACTACATTTTTTCAGGGAAAATTGGTATGGTATTTTTTGTGCAAAAATGCGTTTTTTTTACTTTTTAAATACTTTTTTTATATTTTAGTGACATAAATCAATAAAAATTAATCTTGAATTAGCAATAAAACATATTTTTCAAAGGCGAAATGCAAATGTCTAATTATCTCAAAATGACTTGTTAGTTAACAACTTCTTGCCATGGGGTCTTTAATTATAAAATATTAGTATATTAGTATATAGTATAGTAAATATAGTACATATAAAAATAAAATAAAAATACTGGCTTTAAAACCTGTTACAAAAACGTTGATCTAAATTTCGTATAATCTTCAAAATAATTGCTGCTTTTAATTCCAATCCGCATAATTATTAACATATTGTTCAAATTTTAATACACAAGGTATTCATAAAATATCTAACCGTTTTTTTCTTCTTCAATAACTGCAAAATGATTTCTTGTATATTTGTAACCTTATTTATCTTAAAAACAAGAAAACACCCAGTATTTACCACCATTTATTGAATTATCACCACGTTTCGGAGCCAATGGTCCCTTTATCACGATACAATAGTGTACAGAAAATTAAAATTCGAATTATACACATTAAGGGTAGCTTGTTGATGTAGTGGTTATGACTCTCGACTGGTGATCCAGCGGTGTCCCATTCCAGGATACCGACAGCTCAGAGCCAAGTAAATTTAATTCGAAAAATGTGGTAGTCCTTTGTTTGCGTTACTTCTTAGAATTCTATCTGTTTTTGGGGGGTTTGGCAATTTGTTCGGCGCTAATGAGTTTTTATGTTTATTTTAATGATGGTGAACGTGTAAGAGCGACACTTTAGTGACAAGTCAACCCCCCCCCCCCTGAAGATGAACAGTGTGATCTGTTTTAAACGTCCCGACGTTTCCTCTTTGTACTACCGAGTACAATGGTCCTTCCCAGGACCAACTGACGCGGGATAACCTAGAAAATTTACCTTTTTTATATTCACACACACACCCATATATATATATTATATATATATACACCAACCCATATAATCTATATATATATATATATACATATAATATATATATATTAATATATATATCTATGGGTATATTTACAAGAAGCGTTTTTTGACCGACGAGATCTAAAGATACATTTAAAATACCAAAATGTAACTTTACCACAACCCAAAATCATTTTAGTTTTCTCGGTATTAAGTTCTTTAATAATCCCCCCTTAACAATCAGAAATATAACAGATCAGAATGAATTTATGATTGAAACCAAAAAACATATACACAAACACCTACTGTAGGTCGACCACAATCAAAATACCATTCTCTAGCTTTGTCCGGTAAGAAGAAAGGGGGGAAAGTTGCCTGGCCAGCCCGTATTACAAGCCTTAATATGATATTCCAAGTAAATATATATTTTTTAGTTTAAAAAAGGTTACTCACCTTCTAGAAAAACTTGTTTTGTGTTTATTTATTGCATCGTAACAACACACATATTCTTTGCGCACATTCTTTTGAATGCGTTCTAGCTATAGACACATACAGTAGCCGGCAAACATCTTGAAATTCTGCGGCGTAGTGGGGGGACGTTTGCGCATCTACCTTTCTACCAACGAGACCCAAATTTCGTCTTCTGCGCATTCCCCCACTTAGCCAAAGAATTTCATGAAGTTTGCCGGCAACTGTATGTAATATGATCATAAAACTGTTTGAAAATTTCATTTCACAACAAAACGCACCTCCCATCATGCCCTCCCCGAAAGTCAATTCTAAATATTGGTGAAAGCATTTTTGAAATCCAAATTTAAAAACTTTACCCTTTTATATATTAGTATACATTACGCTACAGCTGGCCACTGGTACTTTATACAGTATTTAAATGTTTATTTAAAAAATAATGCAGGGAAAGATCCTGAAATCTTGGTTCTAGAAGAAGCAAACCATTATGATGGTTTCAACTAAGAACCTGAGGAAATTCAAGTGTAGAGGTTTTCCAGAAATCAGTTAAATAAATAATGTATATATACATTGGATAATTTTGCAGATTAATAATAATATTGAATGTTTACTGACCTAGTAGACACGATATTATTTATTTAGGATTTCTCCATAGTTTACATACACAGATAACACACAAAAAATATTTATAATAAATATTGAATGTTGAGATATCATTTATGCAACAAAATACCTAGATCTGACGGCTATACTGGGGGAACACCTGTTTCAAGGCTGAAGTTGTGAACATTAATTTGCTGCTAATTTCTTTTGCTTTCGCTAGACACCGACTCCGAATGTTGGCCCTTGCAAAGCCAAAACCTATTTATTTTTCATAAAAATCAAGTTTTTATTATACTCCCTTTCTCATTTACTAGTGGAAACTGGTTTGGCGCTTAACCTACGCGTTGGGCTTCGGTCGGGCGACGCTACGAAAGGGAGTAATAAAAAATTTCCAAAAATCCAAAATTATACTATAATCAGGTTTTGCGTCTACCAGACGCGTTGAAATATTTTCATACAACTTAATAACTTATATGAAAAAACCATTCAAAATTTGAAAAATCCAAAAATTTACTAATTTTTTTTAACGAAAATTTGATAGATCTTCTTGCTTGTCGCCACGAGTCTGCTTGCAAAGTTTCAGCTCGATTGGATCACGGGAAAAGGATTAAAAAGAAGAAAAGCAGACGCCACGTTAAAAGAAATGGAGTAAAAATGATTTAATTTTTTTTCAGGGAAATTATTTAATTTATTGAAGAATACATCTTTCACAGACAGGCTTTCACTTTGTGATAATATTATTAATGAATAAATTTATTATAACTTTGTTTACACCACTTTCGTTTACAACTACATGTTTCGAAAACAATGTTCTCTTCTTCAGCTTGAGTCTTAACTAAAGTTGACAAATAGTATATTACCCAATGAGTAGGTCATGGAGAAGGCTACAGGGGCGGGGGTCGGAGGTTAAGGAGCAAAATGAAACAGATAATAGAGAACACACAGGGATGAGAGAGATGAAAGATTTACCTAGGAATTCTGAGAAGGAGCAAGTTGATTAAGTGGAAAGATGTTCAAAAGGAGATTCTTTTCAAATTTTGTTTGTTTATTAATAATATTTGACTTAAGATTAGCATTTTTCTCGTTTATATTATTTCTAAATGACATTTATGTGCGGGAAAAAAATATAGTGATTTCCCACTTAGGCTAGGCCTGCTCTAGAGAAACCGCCGCGCATTTGAATGCATTTTGAAAATAAGTTGTGTAAACAGTATAAAGTAAAACGCAAGAAAAATTAACTCAATTAAAAAAAAAAAAGTAGAAAAAACACATATTTTTATTATTTCTCTTTGCCGGTTACTCTTATCTGTTACGAAGTTGTATTCTAGATTGTTCTCTTTACGTATTTTATTATATACTTCTAGCTGATAGGACCGGCTCTGCCCGGGACCATAATTCGGTGAGCACAGAATTGCGTCGGCGTCTCCTTTTTGATGGCTTCGGCACGGGTGATTGGAACCTTATAGAACTTCTGAAACTTTCTCCATCCAGAACTTTCTAGAGCATTCTGGAACCTTCTAAACTCTCCGATGAACTCCGCCACTCGGTTTGGAACCTTACAGAACTCTCGGGAATCTTCTTGAACGTTCTCCTTCGAGAAGTTTCTAGAGCAGGTTTTCTAGATTCACCGAAGCAGTCGACGGGCCCATTCTGAAGCATTTGCGGCCTTCCCAACAAAAGTAAAACAATGCGCTGGAAAGCACATTTTCGTCACCCAATCTCACCCACGCACAGCCACCCCACCCACACTCGCATACTTTCGATGTGACACCAAGGGTATCTACCACCATAACCACCGGTGGGTGGCGGTGGCTGGTTGTGAAGAAAATACGGCGGGTAGGGAAACACGGGTTTCTTTTTATATATAAAATAAATTGATTTTACTGTAACATATTTTACAGATGTTTTAGTCTTACATGTCACTTTTTACCCCCTTTCTTTTAACTCATTGCGTCTGCTTGTCTGCCGAAAAAACTTTGGATCAATTTTCAACCCTTTTCCCGTGATCCAATCGAGCTGAAACTTTGCAGGCAGACTCGTGGAGACGACGATAAAAATGATCAAACAAATTTTCGTTTAAAATATTTTAATATTTATACTATTAATTTGGATTTTTCGAAATTTTAACGATTTATATATTGTTTAATTTTCGAGCCCGACGCGCGGAGTAGGCGCGAAACCTGTTTCAATGAGAAAGGGAGTATAATAAAAACTTGTTTTTTATGGGTTAGTTTTTTTGTGATTTTATTTATCTTTTTACCAAATTACGTTGTTTCTTCTTTGCATTCCAATTTTTTTTTCTTTTACCTTTATTTTAGCTTTCCATTCCTTTTGTGGCTCCATTTGAAAGACGCTGTTTTGGTAAGCATATAAAACTATAGTTTGCATTTATTTCCTGCATTTCGCGTGATACTTCAATATCATTTGATATTTTTTGCTCCTGATTTTTACTGTATGTACGTTCTTGCTAAATAAATATTAGGTGTCGTTAAAATGTGATGAAATGTTAAAAAAGCTACCTGCTTCAGAACAGGTATTTCTGTATATCTAGCGAGGTAGAAAGTGGCCGAGAGGCCACTTACATATTATCCTAATTTATCTGTATTATGTATACCTATGTATCAAGCTATCAAATGTCTATTCTTGTCAAACAAATTTTTATTAATTATTATTATTAAGACGTACAGAAAAATTAAATTAACGAAAAAATATTTTAACCGCTACCGGGATTCGAACCAACGTCCTCTAGCGGTAGAAATACAAAGGTATTTGTGACTATTTCATCATAAAAAGTGTATTAGTTAATCAATTAAAAAGATGCTACATATAAGGTCGAAAAACTGTTGAATAAAATGTTTTTTTTATTCAACAGTAGATTTCATAGTAAAAATAATACATTAACGCGCAAAAATCAATTAAATGCAACCACCGAACACCCAATATTTAATACGAAATTCCCAAAAACCATTAAGGCCAATAATGACCAAAGTACCCAAATTTAGATTTTGACTTGCCAGACCTTACTTGGTAATAAGCTTTCGATACGAACGGACGTGCTCGCACTGCCCCTCGTGACGGAAAGTTATTAACGAGACACCCTGAAGATGCCTGTTGTGATTCAGGCGAAACGTCGGTTGACGAATGGTCCTTCTGAGGACCAGATTTTGACGCGGGTTAACCCCAAAGAAATTAATACTAACATATATATCAACGCAAGAGTAGGCTAATAACTCGCCGACAGGCCGGAGATAAACTACTGTTCTGGGTATACTGTGTGTATATATATATATATATACACCACAAACATAAAAAAGGCATTTTTTTCTATAGCGGTGGCTGCGAGCGCGAATGGCACCGAAGGCACGGCCCTTACTGCCGCCGCCTTGTGCCCCCATATTCTGTGTCAATGTGTGCGTCACAGTGCGTGCGTACACGGCGCCGAGCACGCACGCACAGATTCTAATGGGTAGCGGCCAGTTTGTATGAAGACGTATTACTGTTCTTAGTATACTGTGTTATTGATGACAAATTGCAGCTTGAACGAATACAATAGTCATTTGCTTTGGAGTAAATGATTACCTGGCATAAACGTTTAAGTACATATAAGTAAGCTACTGTTGTACACTTATTATATGTACACTTATTAAATGATATTTAGAGAAATAACAATGGAAAATGTATGAAGAGTCATACATTTTCCATTGTTATGTGCCGTTTACATTCTTGTTTGATATTGATTCTGCTCAGCTTCCTCACACCTTCTGGCAGGCTTTTATACTCCTTTATTCCCTTGTAATAAATACAGTTTTGTGTGTTGGTCCTTTTTCTATCCTATTCCTATTCCTCACACCTTCTGGCAGGCTTTTATACTCCTTTATTCCCTTGTAATAAATACAGTTTTGTGTGTTGGTCCTTTTTCTATCTTATTCCTATTCCTCACACCTTCTGGCAGGCTTTTATACTCCTTTATTCCCTTGTAATAAATACAGTTTTGTGTGTTGGTCCTTTTTCTATCCTATTCCTATTCCTCACACCTTCTGGCAGGCTTTTATACTCCTTTATTCCCTTGTAATAAATACAGTTTTGTGTGTTGGTCCTTTTTCTATTTGGAATACATACTTATTTTGTTTGCGTTTCTTGTATTACATTTGATCTTATTTTTAAAATATTGTGGCATTTTGTCGTTTAATATTTTGTGAATGAATATCATTGTATTTGATTTAAATCATTGTTTAATATAATTAATTAATTAATTAACATAATTAATTATTAATTAATCCAATTTAAATTTGAGAGCATCTTTTTAATTTTCGAATATCTATTTCTCTGTAGAATTATTCTCTAAGCCAAAAGAAGATAACTTTAAAAACTTTAGAATCATATTTTGTATGTTACCCTTTTAACGAAGTAAATGTTTAAATGTTTTCAACAGATAATTTTTTCATTGTATCTTTCCTAATGATTCATCTTATTTGTTTTGAATAGATAACCTACAGCGTACATAACATAACATATACGTAGGCACAACCGGGCATTAATAATATGGATTAAATGCAAATATAGATGATTCAATGAATATTTTCATAATTCAGTGTCGCACAAGTTGCACTCAGATGCATGAAATGCATCTGAGAATGATGCATTACTCTCAGATTTATTTAATAGCTAGAACCCGTTAAAAATTGCGACACTTTTGCATTTCGGTTTCTAAAGAATAAGTATTTATTATTTCATAAAAAAATAAAAAATGCATATGTAAAAGAAATCACGGACATTACAGGTAGTCAACGGACAGACAGACAGACAGACAACGAAATAATTATTATCGCCAGTTAAGGCTATGAGACAACCGCTATCTAGAGTAGCGTAGCGTCTTGACAACGTTAGTGATGGACATTATTAAGTGGAAAATTAAAAAATTACTTCTTAACTAACTAACTAACCATCCAAAGGGGTGGGTAGAGAGGAGAGAACGCCATATTCTTCTATCTTGGCACACCGCTTTTGCTTCGGCTACATTCATACATCTTCTCATGCGTGCTATACGCTTTTTGAGGCTTTTAACAGGGCCATCCTCCAATATTTGTATGTCTGATCGTGTCAGGTCTTTTGCGGACGCCTTCTGTTCCTGATGCCTTCGACACTCGCCTCATATATTTTCTTAACTATCCTTGCCTCGCTCATACGTTCCACATGACCAAACCATCTCATCTTTCTTTATTCTGTCAATCACACTACAGCCAGTATTACATTCACTTCTAATTTGTTCATTTCTCACTCTATCGACCAAAGATTTTCCTCACAAGCGCCTTAATGACCACATTTCCACCGCATTCAGTCTACTTTTATTCCTTTTTGCCAATTCCAGGCTTCACTTACATCAGAGTTGGCACTAGAACGCCATTATGTACCGCTAGTCTTGCTTCTCTACCTCATCAATTCATATACCACATTATTATCTAAGCCATGCGGTGGCGTTAGTGACGGGCATTTTTACATCCTATTGTCATCTGGCAGCTAAGTGAAAGACATTGTTACATAGGGAATTATATATTTTGATTTATGATTAATACAAATGACATGTGCCATATATTACGATATGTTCTAATTGTCATTAAAGTGAAATTAATAAGTGCATATGATTTTTTTTTCTAAAAGCTTTAAATACTGCTTGAGTACTTATTTCATGTAATTTTAGTCGAAACGCGAGAATTGTGAGGTTACGTTTGAAGCTCTGTCAGACCAGACCGCCTGGATAAAAAGGCACCGGAAAAACCAATATAAATCAAAATTAAGGTATTTAATTTGAGAGAGATATGTGAAAATATAAAAATCGTCGTGCTCAAATAACAGGCAGAGAGACTGCAAAAACGGAAATTCCAGGCAAGACCAGAAGGCAGAAGACCAAGGGGCCGTCCCAGGAGGAGCTGGCGAAAACAGTTGGAGGACTGCTGCGAAGCGAGGTTGCTGACGTGGAGATCGAAGCCCAAGACAGGAAGAGTTGGAACCTCCTATGCGGTGCAAGGACCCCGATCCAATAGGACAGGTAAAAGAAGAAGAAGATAGCAATCTTAACAGTTATGTTACTACCCAGAATTTCTCATACTAGTTGCTACCCAAGGTACCCGGGTACTCAACCTGGATGGACGTTCCCCCAAAGTATTATTATTCTATTTGTATCTCACAAACTGATATTAAGACAGTGGTCAAATAACTCCTTAGAAAGTCAATACTTCTCATAGTAATGTTCGTCTTCTCTCACATACTTGAAGATTGTGACCAAACGCGACGAAATTTCACGGATATTTTCACTATGTGTATACAGCACGGTCTACTGCTGGTATTGCGACAAAAAAATCAAAATTTTTGGTGGTATAAGTGAGAAAATTAGCGTTATGTGTTTTTCACATACTTGAAGATTTTGACCCAACACGATGAAATTTTATCATAATTTTCACGATGTGCATACGGTACGGTCTACTGCTGGTGATGCGACAAAAAATTCAACATTTTTCGCGGTCATAGTGAGAAAATTAGCGTTATGTGTTTTTCACTTGAAAATTTTGACCAACCGCGATGAAATTTAACCGAAATATTCACTACGTGCATAAGGCACGGTCTACTGCTGGTAATGGACAAAAAAATTCAAAAATTTTCTCCCTCCCTTTCAAATTCTTCTTCTGCTTCATCTAGGACTGCGTCCTGTCATTGCTCGCAGCCTGTTCCTGGGATACAGATGTCCAGCTATCTCGCCATCTTTTATGCGGTCTTCCTGGGAGTCTGGTACCAGACGGCAGCTTGTTCGCTGCTATGCTCACTACTCTCTCAGTACAAGCTCTCTCCACGTGATCTCTCCAGTAACGTCTTCTAGATCTTCCCCATCGGACAATATCCTCGACGTCACAAGTCCTTCGTATTTCGGAATTCCTCACTCGGTCTCGGATTGTCAGTCCCGCAATGGGTCGGAGAGTCTTCATCTCAGTTGTTCTTAGGAGATTTTTTGTTCTGGTAGTGTCAGCCCTTGTCTCGATACGGTACGTCATGATTGGGCAGACACAGGTCTTGTATATCTTCACTTTGCTCTCCTTGAGCATATGTTCGTTTCTCCAGACAGCATTTCTCAAGCATCCAGCAATAGTTGCGGCTTTGTTTGCTTGCTCTCTTACTTCTTCGTAGAGGTCGTTACTGCTGGATATCTCGACACCCAAGTACTTGAAGCTCGTTACTTGCTCTATTATTTTATCGTCAATTTCAAGGTCGCATGGTATTGGCAGTTTCGATGTCACCATGCTCTTGGTCTTAGCTACGGAGATTTTCATGTTGAATCTTTGTGAAGATATATGGAATTTGTGCAGAAGTTTTTGAAGATCGTCTTCGAAGTTGGCTATTAATACCGCATCATCAGCATAGCACATTATATCTATCTTTTTGTCTCCCATGTTGTAGCCTAGATTCATCTTCTATTAGCTTATCCATGATGATAATTTAAATTAATTATTTAAACTCGTTGAAAATGGGCACCCGGGTGCCCGGGTAGTAACGTAAGGGTTAAGATCTCAATTTTCCAATTTACGTTTCCCGCGGCCCTGACTTGCCCCAGCTGCCAGGGGACCGCGCGCCGCTGCACGCAGATGTCCCTCACCAAGAGTCAGATAAGGCGCTGACCTTTAGTCGTTGTTGAAAGTAACGGGAGACACGTCCAGCGCAGAGATAGCTTATCCAAAGTCCTCATTGGGTTTTGCACAATTTTATGAAGACCCCAATCTTAATTACAATGTTACGCAATGGTGTACATATCAATAGAAAGAATTACATAAATATATCGCAAGCATACACTGGAAGTGATTATAGCACAAAGTGTCAAAAATAAATTTTTGAAGATAAGTGTACAGATTACCTTCGCCGATACATTAAACACTGCTCTGAAGTCCTATCTGTGTTAATTTCCTAGTTATATGGGAATGTATATCGCAGTATTAAGTGCCGCGTCATTTTTTATAAATAAGGCAAAAAACGACATGAGCATTTTATAGTTTTTAGTATTAAAATTACTAACTCACGTGAGATACCGGCACGTAGTAGTGTTGAAAATATGTGTAAAATAGCGCATAAAGAGCAAAAAAGACAATTTCTTTTTACCTTGTATCTTAAAATCAACATTCTTAGTACTTTATTCATTTCCAGAATTCACTTGTTGGTTTTGGCAAATTAAAATAATTTTGCATAGATTATATATTTTCATTAATTTTATTTTATTTTTCGCGAGGCGAGTCGTCGATTTGATTTATCCTGCAGCGCAGGATACCACGAGGTTTTTAACTTAAGACCGTCATCCCTATTAATATTTACCGGGTGATTATGTATTTCGATTGCCACATTCACCAGGCGCGCGTGGTGACTCTTGGGCTTTGGATGACCGAGTTTGCATACTCTTTTATGCTCTTCAACCCTCTTTGAAAGCGTCACACATCATCACATCCGCCCTGACGATGGACCCTGCAATGGGATCCGAAACGTCGGGCAGAGAGGTCAGATATACACGGCAGAATATCCCAGAAAACTATACACAGAAGGTTCTGAACGGCCGTGAAAACCTGAGACCATTTTTATTACCTCCTACATCCAAACTTACAAACTTTATGTGTTTACAATATTAATGTGCGGCGGGGGCGAGCACGCGCATTTCAGACTATACGATTTAATTAATTCGACTTCTTGAGTATGAGGTATAATTTTTTGAATATATTAATCACTAGCTGTTCGTAACCGGCATTGCACGGGTTAAGGATTATGTTGAGAATAAATTTGTGGGGGGAAACAAAGGTTTGATTCGAACGGTACAGATTTGCATCGAAAATATGACAGGGGGAGGAGAAAAGGTATAAGGAGAGGGAGGAAATAAAGCCTACGTCACCCGCCGAGTCCTAAAGAATAAGTTTCCAAATTTTGAGTACGATCGGTCAAACGGTACAGATTTGCATCGAAAATATGTCAGAGAAAGGGGAAGGGGTATGAGAATAGGGGGGAAATGTCGCTTGTGTTACCCGCCGAGTCCTAAAGAATTAGTTTCCAAATTTTGAGTCTGATCGATCGAACGGTACAGATTTGCATCGAAAATATGACAGGGGAGGGTAAGGGGTAAAATAATAGGGGGGAAATATTGCCAATATTACCCGCTGAGACCTAAAGAATAAGCTTCCAAATTTTGAGTCCGATCGGTCAAACGGTACAGATTTACATCGAAATTATGTCAGGGGAGGGGAAGGGGTATGAGAAATGTTGCCTATGTTACCCGCCGGGTCCCAAAGTATAAGTATGCAAAAATTGAATCGAATCGGACACACGGTGTGGATTTGTATAGAGAACAGACAGACGGACTCTCTTACTACATTATACACATCCATTGTAAGAAGTACATTGGAATACAACTCAACTTTGTGGTCCCCTTACTATGACACACACTCTAGGAAAATAGAAAGACTACAACACAAATTCTTGAGATTTATAAATTTTAAAATGCGTATTCCAATAGAAAGCATAAATTATGATATTTTATATGGACTTTATTTGAAGAAATTATCATACATAGTGTTCCTATTTAAAATGATCAAAATTATTTTGGACTGCCCTGAACTGATTTGTTCTCGTTTGTCTCGTATAATATACCGAGACAAACGAGGCATCATGAAGTGCTCTTTGTAGGGACCCACAGGAATATGCGTTAAATTCACCATTAACACGCACGCATCGCATTGGAAACAAATTTTCGGAATTCGTAGACATTTGTCGTTGTAGAAGCGTACCCGAATTAAAGAAACATTAAACTGTATACAAATAGAATAAATTACATTTTAAGGGACTAAATTTTACTTATGTCTTGTTCCTCATGTTGTTTGTTCTCATATATATTGATCATTTCTATTGTTAAATTATTTTATACTGTTTATTTTATATTGTTTTTTCATTGCCAAATTTATTTTGTTAAACTTCATATCTTTCATTTACCTCAAATATGTTTATTTATATATATATATTTTTTCTTTTAAATTATTTACAGTGTTTATATTAGGTACTCGTATATTAAAATCTATATGTTTATATTAGGTACTGTAAAAATCCCACTAGGATGTCGATTAATAAAAAATATATATATTAAAATAATCTCTCATTTTCATCTTGCCTTACATAGACTTCGTTAAACTATGTTTTTCGTTTTTGAAATTGGTTCACTTTTTATGATAAAAAGACGCGATTACTTTCGTAAAGCAGACTATATATAACGCAATAATAGTCCTTCACATCAACTACTGCAGCAGTATACTATTTTTCTAATGAAGAAGAATTGAAAAAGTTAACAATACTCCAAAATAAAGCATTAAGAATAATTGTAGTAGTGAGTACAGAGCGGACCCATCGCTAATATATAACGCAATAATAGTGCCTCACATCAACTACTGCAGCAGTATACTATTTCTGGCTAATGAAGAAGAACTGAAAAAGTTAACAATACTCCAAAATAAAGCATTAAGAATAATACTAAAAAGAAATCGATACACAAGAATCAAATTGATTTTAGAAAGTCTATAAATAATGACATTTAGACAAATAATTAAATTTAATATACTTCTATTTATATACAAAATTGTTAATGGACACAAAAATACATTTGAATTAGTAAGAAATATAAGAGAAAACCAACATGAACATGACCATTGTACAAGAAAAAAAGATGCAATAAGATTGCCATTAAGAAAGATAAAAAGATCGCTAACTTCTGTGATGTGCAGTGGGATGAAGTTGTATGTGAGTCCGCCAGAGGATATTAGAAATGAAAAAAATATATACATTTTTAAGAAAAAACTAAGAGTTTGTGTTACGTACTTTTGATTAAAAATATATTTGATATTTTACTTATTTATAAATGACATTTTACAATGTATATATTAGGAAATATAAATTTAATTATATTACCTATTTTAAGAATAAATAAAAAAAAAGAAAATGTTGACTCCAGCAGTGATGTTAATTCTAAATCATTCTTAGTGCACTAGTGGATTTTTTTCAATTAGCCACTCGATTCGTACGATTATTCTCGGTATACCGAGAGGCAAAGTCTTCCAAGAATACCATATTTATGTGTACATTGAAGAAGAGTAGGTACTATTATTTTTGCATAATTTCAATTAACCTTGTCAATTAATTTTATACGCAGTAAATTGCGATATATAATCTATTTTTAAAATAAATACACAAAACACTTATATTTCCTTTTTTACTCCCGTTATATTAACTCGTGGCGTCTGCTTGCTTGCCGGCTTGCCAGCTTGCCGTCAACAAAAACTATGGATCAATTTTTGACCCTTTTCACGTGATCCAATCGAGCTGAAACTTGGCAAGTAGACTCGTGGCGACGATCAAGAAGATCTATCAAATTTTCGTTAAGAAAAATTAATAATTATAGTATAATTTCGGATTTTTAGAAATTTTATTGGTTTTTACAAAAGTTTGATTACGGCCGGCGGCCCGATAACGTCGCGGAATATTTTCTAAATTTGAATTACTCCGTCGGTATACATAATAGGTACTTCACTACGAATGTCGAAAATCTAAATTGACTGACAAATGTTTTTAGAATTTAATCTTCAAAGCATGAAGTGTCTTATCAAAGCTTAAACCATCTGACATTTTAGAAATATATTAAATTACTGTAAGTTTCGTGTTATGTTATATGTTTTAACTCGTCTTTAATTGTTACTTTTTTAAAAATTCTGTTTCAAATATCAATATTCCTTATATTATATTCGATATATGCTATGATGCATACAACGATACAATATTTGCAATCAATTTGAATCATAGATAAACTAATTCACTTTCATTTTATCTATACAAATATATATATAAAAGGGCAAAGTTTGTAAGTTTGGATGCAGGAAGTAATCTCAAAAACTACTCATCCGATTTCAAAAATTCTTTGATCAACATTTAGATTGGACTTTCAGGGTGGATATTGGTTATATATTATCCCGTTAAAATAAAAGGGCTATTCGTGGTGACCTATTTTACAACTGTCGAGCGATGCGTTTTTTACGAACGCTTCCTTAACGGTAAGATATATTTAAATACTTTCTAAAGAGAAGTTGTAGAACTCAAAAAGTTCTATAAAAATCCACGACGTTTTTAACTTTATATGTTAAGGTAACACACAACTTGTTAATATGAATAAAATTACCAAAAATCTACGCATGCGAAGCCGCGCACATAATCTAGTGTCTATAAAAATAAAAATAAAGTTTCTGAGATATCTCTACATGAGAGAGTACGGGCATTATCCTTGGCTTTACCCAACCGAGTTTCTCCAGGGTATGCTTGGCTGTAATAGTGTTACAAGATGTTGAAAAGAGATTAATACAACGATGATGAAAATAGCATGAAAGTCTTTATTACCTTCTAGAACAATCTAAAATTTTCTAAAACGTTCGGGAGATGCGTGAAACCATCTAGAAGCGACGGGAACCTTCTCCCAAACACTAGAAAGGAAAATAATCTTCTCGTGGGTTCGAAACCAACGTGATCACATATAAGTAGCGCGGGTCTTGGCCGCGTGGAGGGGTTTTTTTTGACAGTTCGTTCGGCGCGAAGTTCGCGCAAGGTGACGGCCAGATGTGCCAAGTCGCGAATTTAGGAGCGATAGATATCGGGCGAGCACTTACCCGAGTGCTGAAATAAATAAATGCGATAAATATTGCGTGCGATAATTCGATGGAATATTACAGCGAATGTCAAATAAAGTGTTCCCAGCGATAATAGTCTTCATTTACAAGCGACATACTGCGAGATAGTGTAATTTAAAGAATAGCGAATAAGTGACTTTGAATATTGAATAATAAATTAATAACTAATTAATAAATCGCCAACTAATTTTCAGTGTTTTCATTTGTCCACCCGCAGCCACGACACCTGACAATGTGATAAAATCTTTTTTTTTTAATTTCTGCAATCCGGTTTAAGTTACTTTAATGGTAGTCTAAACATTTAAGGATAAATCAGAAATATTGACAAAAAAAAACAAATTTTTGTACGTCACTCATGAGGTAAAAAAATGTCGCTCTACACGGTGTATCCACAAGATTAATTGTCTAAATAGATTCCTGCTTTAATCATACCTAAAAAATGTCCTAATATCAACAGATATGGAGATAGATGACTTTGAAGTTAATCTCTTAAAAAAAAACACATATGGAATATTAAAAATGCATTTGCTTCACACAAAATCTTTTTTTTTAAATTTTAATTCGGTAGAAGTTACTTTAATGATAGTCTAAACATTTAACAAAAGATAAATCATAAATATTGAAAAAAAAAATTTGTACGTCACCCATGAGGTAAAAAAATGTCGCTCTACAGAGTATATCCACAAGATTAACTTTCCAAATAGATTCCTTATTTAATCATACGTAAAAAAATTCCTAATATCAACAAATATATAAATGAAAAATATATTTAAAAAAAATGAATACTTTGAGGTCACTGATCTTCACAACTATTTAGTCTGCTTTTGGAGAGGTACAGCGATAAAATTTAGGTTTTCTTATACTTTTAAAAAGCTGGAAAAAATGTATAAAAACTGTATGTAATAAATATTAAATAAATAAAAATAAAAATTCGATTTAAAAGTACGCAGAAATCAACCTGTGATAAGTTCTATGTGTGGTGAGTTGTTTGGGTTCAAGAAGTCAATGCCCCCATAAAATCGACATTGAATTATGGTCGCTAAAACAGGTATCATTAATTTTAGCGAGCTGAAATAAATACTAAAAATCCCTTGGACTCCGGTCGTAAGAATCGTGTAGATCTCATCTGCGTATTGAAAATTGATACCCTCTTTGTTATTAGGGATGTTCACAATATTCGTTTTAGTGATGTTTACCAAAATTTTAATTTCATTATTAAGATAAATTATAGATCTCATTAAGTCGAAGCTATTTGGTCCACAGGCCCTGGCCAGATATACACGGCAGAATGTCCCATAAAACTGCACACAAAAGATGCACTGTCCTGTAGTTTGCACTGTCATTAAATGCAAATTGGTGGCTATTTAAAAAAATATAGGTGAAAATTAATCGGTTTTGAGTTTGCAATACTGCTGGATTCAAAATATTCTACTTTACTAAACTGATCGTTCATTTTACTTGAATAAAGTAACCCATAAAAACCAAGTTTTTATTATACTCCCTTTCTTTGTAAAGTATAACAACAATTAAAGACGAATTAAAACATATAACATAACACTAAACTTACAGTAATTTAATATATTTCTAAATTGTCAGATGTTTTAGCTTTGATAAGAAACTTCATGCTTTGAAGATTAAATTATAAAAACATTTGTCAGTCAATTTAAATTTTCGAAATTCGTAGTGAAGTACCTATTATGTAAACCGACGGAGTAATTCAAATTTAGAAAATATTCCGCGACGTTATCGGGCCGCCGTAATCAAACTTTTCTAATGATGCCAATTTGAAAAAACCAATAAAATTTCTAATAATCCGAAATTATACTATAATTATTAATTTTTTTTAACGAAAATTTGAAAGATCTTCTTGATCGTCACCACCAGCCTACTTGCCATGTTTCAGCTCGATTGGATCACGGTAAAAGGGTTAAAAATCTATCCAAAAAATTTTCACCCGGCAAGCCGGCAAGCAAGCAAGCAGACGCCACAAGTTAATATAAAGAGAGTAAAAAGACACGCGATGCATTTTAAATAACGAAAAATATATCGTTTCTATGTGAAATATTCTAGGACTCAGGTTAATATGCTCGATTCTGATGATTTATAAATACTCTTTTTCATACATAGGATCATTAATTTGTGTCTGTTCTATTTCTGAAATAAATAAACAAAAATAGTTGAATGAGGTATTGAAAATTATTGTTACTTCAGAAGTAAAATACTCGTAAATATAAAAATATTTATTTTTCACATAAAGCAAACACGTTGTGGTGAGACATAATATCTTAAAATAAAATAACTCTTTGTTTAACACCACTTTATTGAGTTTAAACTAACTAGTTTCAACTCACAGTTGAGTCTTCATGAGGGTTCATTATTATTATTAGCTTAGTTTATGTTCTTTATCTTTAGAATTTATCAAAAGTTGTTATTTGTGTAAAACGCGGCTTTAATTTCAGGTGGAAATTTTAGAACGCTCAATGATGACAGATTATTAATAAATAAAATTCGACGCCAGCCCTGGTTTTGATTATTGATAATTCTGTTTTTGTTTAGTTAATACTGAACCCCGATGAAGACTCAGCTGCGAGTAGAAACTAGTTGGTTTAAACTCAATAAAGCGGTGTTAAACAAGAGTTATTTTATTTAAAGATAAAAGTATTAAAATGTATTTACTTGTATTTTTAATCTTTTTCTTTTTCAGCTTCCATCTCACCACTGTTGGATATAGAACTCTTACACATCCTTTCATTCTTCTCTGTTTGCTTCTTGTAACCATTTCTTCCTTACCACAGCAGCTAGGTATAATCTATATATTTATATATTATATCTAATATATATATATAGGTATATATTATATTATATATATATCTGTGGGCGAAAAGGGAATGAGTCAACAAAATCGAGACAGACCGTCAACAGGTCATTATTGACCCTAATAGATGGTCCTACAGTGACATTAGTGTACAAAGTATGAATATTTTATGAACATTTTTAATATGATATAATTATACAATACCCTTTTTTTAATTACTTATATATAGAAAGGACAGCATACAGTACATGCATACAAAAAAAATTGTTCGATTGAACAGGAAATCATCTTCATATCAAAAACATGCACCTCTTACGTCATATACCTAGTGTCATTCACCAAAGTGATTACAAATAATTTGCGGGTGTTTATTAATGTTTTAAATTAAATTTAAATTAAAGTTTTTAAGTTGTGCGTTTGATGAGGGTGTGTAAGTGTATGTGTATGTGTGTGTGTGTGTGTGTGTGTGTGTGTGTGTGTGTTGTATGTGACAGTGAATGTGGACTTTATAATGAAATGAGAACTAGAAGTAAAAGAACAAAGCAACAAAATAAAGAGCAAAAATTAGAATTCTGATAAATTAATAAAAAGTAATGACTTAATGATTAAAAAAATTGTAAATAATATTCAGAACAAATAAAGACTAACGATAATCAATAAATGCAATTTAGGAATGAGTTACAGATGAACAAGTCTTTACATAATATGTAATAAAATTAGAATTGGGCATAAAAGTACGTAACGAATAATGTATTTAAACCAGATTGATAATGAATAATGTATTTAAACTAGATTGATAATGAATAATGTATTTAAACTAGATTCATACAATCCTTAAGTGGAATAAACACACTGAACTTATAGCAAACAAAATCAGGAAGCTAATGCATATTTTCATTTCTGTATGTAGCATATTTAACATACATTTCCTAAAACAAATATACTATGCGCTTTGTAACTCTATCTTAGGATACGGAATATTAGGGTGGGGTGGTACTTATAAAGCTAGTCTAGACCAGTGGATAAAGCACAAAAAGCCCTACTGAGAGTTAAAATGAAAAAACCATTTCGATATCCGAGTGAACGTCTCTATAAAGAATTTCGGGTTTTGGATACCAGACAAATTTATATTCACAAAATGATTTTACATGTTCATAAAAATATTAATAGTTATGACCAATTAAACCACCAATGCCAAACTAGAAAGTCTACCAAAGGATTGCTAAGAAATAACAAAAATAATTTGAAGTTATGCATACCTAGGCAAAGAAATATATAATTTGATAGCAGATAACATTAAAAAAATGAGACCACATGCTCAAAAAAAACAATCAAATGGGTGACTCATTGAAATCGGACGAGAACTATCTGAGAAAACCCTAAAATGAATTTCTGTGAAATGCTGTGTATTCTTTCTCGATGTTTTTCGTTTATTTCAAAATTTTATTATATATTTTGTAATTTATATTTTATTTCGATTTCTCTTTTTGCTTTACGTTACCTTACCAATAATTCTGTATTTCTGTTCCTAATAGGTATATTTAAATTTAAATACTAAATTATATTTTTTAACGCTTTTTGTTGTGTAAATAGTCCACTGCCTTCAAACAGGTAATCCCTAGTTAGGCAGTCGAAGTGTAATACAATACAAAAAATTGTGAATAAAAATTACTATTAATATAGTATATCGTCGCTGTATATATAATTAAGCCTATGTGCCGTTTAAGTACATTCTGAGATAAACGAACGAAACTATTTTAAAAAATAATTGCACAGACTAGATTTATAAAAAATATTTTATATAATTACTAGGCAGACTTGCCAGATGAACGGCAATGTTTTTTTTAGTATATCTCTATTATTTATATGAAAAATTGACAAATTGATTCATTCATCTGAGAATGTATTAAACGGCACATTGGCTTAATTATGTATACAGCGACGATATTCTAATAACATTTTACAAGCAGACTCCTGTCTAAATTATATTGTGAAATAATGTCCCAATATCAATAGTTATAGAGATAAGCAACTTCAAATTTGTCATTTTTTCAATATTTTCTCGTGTAATACTTAGGACTATATTTATGGTAAATTTTATCGAGTATTGTTAACTCGTTCGCATTAATGAAAGACAAATAAAATGATTTAAGTCTTGTTGAAAAAAATTTGGTTCACTTGAACTTTTTTTGTGCGATAAAAAATCTAAATATTATTCGATTCTTCGACCTCTTGGCCGCCGAGAAATTCTAACTAGGAATAAACCTCTGTTGAGCACTAGAAGTTGAAGGTCAGGTTCTGATATACGGATAACATTTTAGTCTTAACCCTCAGCACACCGTGACAGAAAATGGCATAATCAAAGAATATGATCATCATAATAATGTACAGGGTGTCCCGTATCCCGTATCTCGACGTCAAACCAAATTCGGGAGATAAAAGTTATCAGAAAAATATTTAAAAAAATAAAAAATTTAAAAAAACAGTCAGTTAAAACTGGTCAAAGTATTGATTTTTATTACTTGGTTTGGTCAAAAAGTGACATTTTCTTCCAAGCTGGAGCAGTAGGCTTTTGAATTTTGGACAAAAGTTTACAGAAGTTTACAAAATTAAGGATTGCATTATAAAAAAAAAGAAGAAAAATAAAGATTTGTAGCAACGGAAGTGAAAAGACCGTCACAGGGTGTAGATTTTTTAATAAAGTAAAAGTAATATTTTCTTTAATACTTATTTGAGCGTAAATTCTATTTTATTTTTAAATTAGGACGCTCAACTATGCCGAAGATTCTTACTTTTAGAAGAATATGTTAGTATGACCAAATTCCCGTCAGAATCCATGATTCCAACTTAAGTTATAACCGTAAGGAATTGCGAATTTTCATTGGCGTATTGGAGAATCGAATAAAACATGGTTTATAGAATTGGGAATTAAGTATTTCAAATGCCCAAAAAGCTATTGTAAGCTTACTTATTTGAAAATCCAAAAGGATTTCCATACCTACTTTCCTATAAATCACATCATAAATAAAAAAACTGGAGGAAATATAAAAATGGCTTCAATTTAACAAACTTAAATTAAATGTTTCAAAAACAAAATGTATGATAATTGGAAGCAAAAAAAGAAAAACCAAATATAATGTAAAACTAGAAATTAAGATATTAGAAAACGTAGACAGTATAAAAAATATCTAGGTTTAGTTACAGATTCAAAACTAACATTTACAAAAAATACTGAATATGTTGTGAAGAAAATCGCAAAAAAGTGTCCTTACTTGGAAGAATGAGAAGATATATAACTAAAAATACAAGTTTATAAATATACAACACTGTGATATCCCCACACATAGATTATTGTTCCAGTATATTATTTATAAGCAACGAAGTAATGCAAAAATAACTTCAAATAGTACAAAACAGAGCGATGCGCATAATATTGAAGTGTAATAGGAGAAAAAAATAACAAAAATGTTGAATGCCCTAGAACTAGAAACGGTAAATAAAAAAATAAAGTATAATGTATTGGTGCAAATATTTAAAATTAGACATGGTACTCAAATACTTTGATGGCAGGATGAAGCTGAAAAAGGATTTTCACTCTTCAAGAGGAGGTGATAACATAAGACTACAGATGAAAAAATAAAATACCAAAATTGGATGTACAAAGGTGAAAATCTTCGATAGCCCGCTAAAAAAAATTCAAAACACGGTGAATATAAGGAGGTTTAAACAGGAGTGCAAAAATTCTATTATAAAATCTTTTAAATGAATAGATGGAATGCAATTCTTTTAAATGAAATCATGTATATTAATTGTATGCGGAAATAATAATTGAGATAAATAAAATAAAAATTAAATTAAATATAAAAATATCTTCATATCTATGAGACAACTATAAAATATTATATATTATTATCTTGAACAAAAATAATAATTTTAGTGGGATAAGGACTGGTCGTCCGTATGTTTTTTTTATTACTAAAAAATAAATTTTATATTGTACGAAATGAAAAAAATATAACATTTTTTCATGGTTTATTTAGCTCAGTACACGTGTTTTACTGCACAGAAAGAGAAGGGTTAACATTGCCATTATATTGACCAATGGTAGGTTCGCAGAAGATACCAGTTCTGCCCGAATACTAGGCAGACCCAGTGCTATACACATCTAAGATAATTGAGTTTTTTTGTTTAACAAAAACCTGTTCGCGCTTGTGTTTGGGTACTCATCTGTAATTAAGTTTGGATGCTGGAAAAAAACGCCCATCAGCTAATCATGAGCCAAGCGCAAGGTTAAAATTGGTTGTGACGTAACGAATTCGTAAAAAGCAGCGAGGAGGTGTTAACCCTCACTTAGCCAATCAAATCAATAATATTTCCGTAAATATATGCCCCAGTAAGATCATGTTTTAGCAGACACTGTAAAAAATATAGCTCCCACATCTAGGGTTTCTCTTCCCGGAATTTTTGATTCCCGGGACTTGATTCGTAGCTCTGGATCGTTCCCGCTTTTCATGATATGCTGATAATTATTATTTTTTTCAAATAAAAGATTTAATGTTTGTTTAATTAGAAATAAATCGAAAATGCTTTAAAAAAATTACTACTTCCAAATAAATATACAGATAAAATAAATTATTATTATTTAAAAAATCTTATTTGAATGAAATATATTGTACGTAGGTGTATATTTACAATCAATATGTAATATTTTCAATAATAAAATATTGAAATTGAATACGCACATTTAAACAATTTGTTCAAAATAGCATTTTAAAAATATGAAAACGTTCAAATTTACATCTGATAGCTTACTTTTCGGATTTGTTCATATATTTGACAACTACGTGTTGTCAAATATAAATATGTACAAAATTATTTTCGTGTGTTTTGATAATCATAAATTCATTTTGTAATTCGTTTATCAATCCAATATCACACAGACGTATTAAGATTTATTTATCTTGAACTGTTACATGATTCTCGCAGAATGTTTTAGAATATATAAAGAACAGAAAAATAAAATATTGATGTATCATTACCAATTGCAAAATTTATGTATACTAACTAACTTGTAAATGAGAAATATATGAAACGTTCTTGATTCGAACTAGGTATATATAAAACTTTCAAAAATTTGATAATGTTCTTACGATGGAATCGGTGAATTGTGAATTGAATCGTGTAGAGGGATCACTTAAGCTGGCTTATACAGGTTGTAAGCCCTGAGCCATCGTATAAGAGACTTTCGTCCACTTTTCTCAGATATAAATAGATTCGTCTCATAAATAAATAAACAAAGGATGCGACGAAAATATTGGAAACAGAAAATTTTATCGAAATCTCAAATTAATGTTTTAGTGAGCCGCTTGTTTTATTTACACTCTTCCAAAATTATTATCCCGGGACTCCACATGAGCATTCCCGGGATTCGATGCATCGAAAACCTCAGGTGTTCCCGGGAACCCATTCCCGGGTCAGAAACCCTGCCGACAACCTTGACTATCAAAAGATGCAGCTCTGTAGTTACGATCTCATCATTGGATTACGAATGCGAATAAGTCAGAATGGAAGCATGGACGCTTACTGAAGAGTTGATTAGGCGACTTGAAGAATTAGAGACGTGAATCTACGAAAGAAAATAAGCTGGATGAGCAGAGCTACCAATGAAGATGTTGTGGTTCGGATGAAAGAAAATAAAAAAAGTAACCTATAAAAACCAAGTTTTTATTATACTCCATTTCTTTGTAAAATATAAAAACAATGAAAGACGAATTTAAACATTTAACATAACACTAAACTTACAGTAATTTAATATATTTTTAAAATGTCAGATGCTTTGAGCTTTGATAAGACACTTCATGCTTTGAAGATTAAATTCTAAAATTATTTGTCAGTCAATTTAAATTTTCGAGATTCGTAGTGAAGTACCTATTATGTATACCGAGGGAGTAATTCAAATTTAGAAAATATTCTGCGACGTTATCGGGCCGCCGATGCTAATCAAACTTTTCTAATGATTCCAATTTGAAAAAACCAATAAAATTTCTAAAAATCCGAAATTATGCTATAATTATTAATATTTTTTAACGAAAATTTGATTCTTGATCATTCTTGATCTTCTTGATCGTCGCCACGATTCTACTTGCCAAGTTTCAGCTCGATTGGATTACGGGAAAAGGGTTAAAAATCCATCCAAAGTTTTTTCGACGGCAAGCAAGCAAACGACACAAGTTAAAAGAAAGGAAGTAATAAAGAAAAAGAAGTGATTTACACTGTAATGTCGATAGGTATGGGTAATTTAACAGATCGCAAAGTTTCATGAGAGCTTATTAGATACGTAGTTGATGTCGTCATCATGGCAGTGGTAAATGAATGGCGTCGACATCTTCGGCTCAGCCAAGAGATAAAAAGGGTGTCCACAGAATGACACATGTCAGATTTCCACGCTCAAATAAAGAGAGTGATTCTTTGAGACCTATAGAAGTATTATTTCAATCATACACGTAAGGCCAGGTTAATCGTACACGTAATAATAATAAAAATAGGAAAACGTGAATACCTCCGACATGTGAAGAGACATCCATATAAATATATATTTTTTCAAATTTAAAAATGTTTAAGAATTGAAAATTTTTTATTTTCTGTCACGGTATACCGAGGGTTAAGAGTGTTACAATGAAAGACTTGATGATGCCGAAGAACTGCAGATGCTATCATCTGCCTATGTATTCCAAGAAATTATACCATTCGTTATCTACACGTTATTTATAAAGGTTTTCCGATCTGCAGAAAAAGTATAAGACAATCATTATTAAAATCCTCTGCAGATTGTAATCAGCTTTTTTCAATACTCCGAGACTAGACTTAGCATTTCTGCGTAGTTAATGTCTAGATGCAGGTTGTATACTGGTTGGTTTTCGGCTCTCTAACAGTGAGTAAACTTAGAGTCTTCTGGTCATAGTTTTCCAGGATATGATTCATCAGAGCTGATGCTGGATTGATCTAACATCAGCCCTGGCATAGAATCCGAAACATAGGCCAGAATGCTCGTAGATACACGGCAATATATCATAAAAAATAGGTTGCTATGGCAGGATCGGATAATATTTTTTTGAATACCAAAATTGATTTTGTAAATTTAATGAATGATTACTGTATCGCCATCCGGAATACATCTCAAATCTTGATTGCAAAATTTTTGGATGACTCAAGTGAAACTAAATAAATGCAATCTTTGAAGTCGCTTAGTTCCATAAAACATTCGTAGATATCATAAAATTTATGTTAGAATGTTTTAAAATCATAATTTAGACAAAAATATGCTTAAAAGTATTGTGGACTATTTCTGTTGCTAAAATATAAAATATAAAATTTTGAATTTTTTTACAATACTGTGGTGGTCCAGACCCGTCGCGTCTCTAGCCGTACGCATCGAGCGAATCCCACCATTCATGAGCTTGATGCGGTGGTCTCGTCCACCGAAAGGTACATCACTCTTTCGCCGGCCACCGTAGACGTAGCAAGCAATATTTTCTGTACCCAGCGCCTCCTCTGTAAACCTGTGTCAATAAATTAGCCTTGTTAATCGTGAGTAAAAATTACACTCCGTATCCATCTACTTATCCTGCCTCTACTGAAATATCTCACGCATTACACGCGCACTCACACAATACATGACACGTACCAACACAAGGATGTGTCTTTGGAGGGGTGGACATTTTCTTCTTCTCTCGGAATGTTTACACTACACTCGCACCTAACTCGCCAAAGTACTAATGGTTGCCCTTCGAATCATCACAAGAAATCATCGACACAAACAAAAAAAAAATACCAACATTGTCACCCAAGCGAAGCTAATGCCCTGAAGGTCAAAATGACAATATGTATTGAGAATATTGAAAGGTGGATGTCTTCGAATAGATTGACGCTGAATCCTGAAAAAACTGAAATAATGTGGACAGCAACATCAAGGAGAGTACATCTCTTGGATGACACGCCGATGATTCTGCCGACGACAGGCATCATAATTAAACCCTCGTCACAGGCAAAGCTCCTGGGAATCAATGTAGAGAAAGATGTAAGCCATGGAAATCAGATAAACAAAGCTGTCAGCGCTGGTTTATATGGTTTAAGACAGATCAAGTCTGTAAGAAAATGCCTTCCCCCAGATGCAGCAAAGTCACTGATTAGTGCGTATGTCATCTCGCGGCTGGACTATTGTAACTCAATATATGCAGGACAGCCTAGGACTCAGCTCGACAGACTTCAGTCAGTGATGAATGCTGCGGCGAGGCTTATATTTAAGGCATCAAAGTTCTCGCGGATATCCTCAATGCTGAAGCAGCAACATTGGCTTCGCCTGCCGGAGCGGATCAATTTCAAACTCTCTCTGATGGTGTACAAAAGTCTTCAAAGAAATGCATCACAATGATTGATCGACCTCTGTATCTCACTGCGGTCAGCTAAATCGGAGGCACTCTGCAGGCTGGTAGTACCAAGGAGACCTGGAGCCACCAAGTTTGCGGAACGTGCTTTCAGCTTTGCGGGCCCAGCTATGTGGAATCAGCTGCCTCCAGTGTTGCGATCGAAGGAGAACTAGGAACACTTCAAGAAGAGCCTAAAAACTTATTTTTTCGGGATGTCGCACCTGTAAAGCGCCCTTGTAGCAATTAAAGCGCTATATAAATTAACATAAACACAAACATATACGGTTAGTTGATATCTCAAACAATATGGATATTGTATAATTGGGTAATATAAAAATTTTAACCATCACTAATCGGAAGAGTAGCGGCTAAGAGATGGATAAGAAGAGCTGAAGGCTGTATCTAGAAGCGCATAGATGCGAGCTGATGATGATGTTAATGATGATTCGAGATCCAAGATACGCGAATCGTTCTACCGTTTCGGCAAATTTTTTTGCTTCCACATAAGAGCGTGAACAGAAATATTATACACATTATATTCTCAGACATTTACTACGCCGGGAATTCCAAATCCAGTCTGAAGTGTTGCAAAAAGTTGTTTACGAACTGCAGAGTATTTCGAAGACGGCCAAAATCCAGCTGAGCAAAATCGATAGACCGTGGAGGCACGTCTGCAAAACGTCCAAAAAAATATTGAAACGTGTTTGGTTTCATTTTGTTCCTTTAAACCCTTTAATCAATCATGTCTAACACGAAGATACGTATCACATGGATTATATATATCATACCTAGGGATTATACATATGTAAAATAAATCTCGTTTTGTTAATAGGGGAGAACAGGTTAGGAAGTAGCAATTTCACATTTTAATGGTGTGATATTCTTTCGTTGGTCTAGGAAGGATATTTTTATAGGAAAGTTTAGGATCCTCAATTCTAGAGCAGTATTTCCCGAATTTGGGTCGCAGTCGCTATTTGGCAGAAAACAAAAAGTTAAAAGACCTCAATATATGCAGGACAGCCTAGGACTCAGCTCGACAGAACATACATGCAACGATCAGACGGGTCCCACATTTTGGCAGTTAAGGTACTGATACACATACTCATTAGTGAGCATACGCAGTATTGAACTTCTCGAGCCATTGCTATTTAGTAGCTCGTGTGTACCTATATTGCTAGTAACGAGCATGCTAATGTCATTCACCACGACAAGGGGGCTATCTTTTGAGCATGTATGAACAGGCTTGCTTACGAGCATGCTAATGTCATTCGCGGCTAGTATCGATTATTATCAATGCGATCTTCTCAGTCCGCGGTAGATGAAACAGATATGGCGCGTTGGGAAAATGTCAAAACATTACTTTTCGTGTCTTATTATAGGAATCACGAATGTCTGTGGAATACTCGGTCACCGCTATGTAAAAATAATATAACAAGACATAATTTTTATGTAACTTTATTAAAAGACACGAATGATTCAAATCTTACAATAAAAATAATAAAAAACTAAAATTAAAAATGTACGGGTGGAAACTCGGGAACTATTTTGATTTATTAGTTAACTTGAATTTCCTGTTTCAGTTTGCAAAGTTTCCATTTTGAACAAGAGCGTCTCTATTCTATGACAAGGGCGTGCCAGTAATAAGCATTTGTGTTTGATTGTTATCTTTGAGCATGCTCATTCATGTAAATGCTTAAAATAAGTATGCTAATAACGAGAAAGTGTGTACAGTTGTTAGGGCATGCTAGTTTTGAGCATGCCAGTAATAAGCTAAGTACCTTTAACGATAAAATTTGAGCATTCACGAAAAACTTATATTGTGGATGAAATGTGTCGAGGAAGGCAAGTATGATTGTTTATAAAAGCAAGTGAAGACCTCTTGAAAGTCCTCCTCCCCTTCACTACCTCATAATAAGTAGAAGTATTTTGTGAAGTGGAATTTCTGCCATGGTTTCTATAAAGTATTAAGTTTCTGTATTAAGACAGAAATAAATTGGATGTCGAATTCACAGCGATTAAAAGTGACTTGAATTGCAAGTAAATTGAAGTCGACGTTAGTGCTGTTATGACAAGAAATAGGCAACAAATACATTCTTCCCATTCACATAATAATAATTTTCATAATTATAAATTTCGTTTATATTTGGAGATTTTTCTTTTTTTCTTCATTGAACAGTGTTTCGTGTAGTTACAATTTGTATTGAGAAAATGTGAGGCAGGAGGTGGGTCCTAAAAATTGATTTTTTTTTGGTGGCTCGCGGTCCTGTCATCTTTGGGAACCACTGGTCCAGATTGTTCTTCAATGTTTATTTGTTTTGTATAAAATAAAACATTGTCGCGACAAGGTACAATTAGCGGTACTAAATAGCTCTCCAAGTGCATGATTTCGTGCTGATTTTCTCAATGGCTCACGCCCGCATAGCGAGTTCATTTTAATCCTATTTTCCCCATCTATCTCTTGTCTCTTTCATAGGCTCAGTCAGACGTCCATTCAGATACATTATGTTATCTTTTCTATTCTTGCCCAATAATTATTTGCGAATCATTGAATAATTTGACAGTCACTTAATATTCTAATTTAAAATATAATATTTATTTAAAAATTGTACTACGCACAAAATACTTGACTTAGTTATTATTGCCAGTTTCGAGATGAGAATTTTCTCTCATCATCAGGTACAGATAATAACTAACTTAAATACAAAATTTGATAAATGAATGAGGGCCCTGTGGTGGGTAGGGTTATTTTGATCATTAACGGAAACACGTCAAATATCGGAGAAGTGTTTTGAAATGTGATATTATTTATATATGATCATATCGGCAGGTTGGAAACATATTTTTACTCAGGCCAACGCAATTTAAATGCAGCTTTACATAATTTTGTATTTAAGCTAGTTATTAATTATACCTGATGATGAGAGGGACTGCTCCTCTGGAAACTATTTAGAAATAAATAACTCAAATATGGTGTGTAGTATTTAGTTTAAATACAAATTTTATCCGTATCCATAGTGCATTCCGTAGCTATGAGACACCCTATATTTAATGCCAACAGCTTCAAACTCTAGAATTCTAAAATTTCATTTTTACAAGATTACAAAGTAAATTCAGTTTCAGTTTCAGTGCCGATAAATCGGCGTTTATTAGCTCAATAACTTTTATAACAGCTTGCATCAAAACATAATTAATGTTAAGAATATTTGCAGAGTTTATGAATAAGATAGCAACAAATACAATATACAATTTTTTGTATGCAGGCCTTAATCGTTACCTAGGTACATAAAAATACCTGTTCTGAGGTAAGTAGCCATTCCATTCATTGAGACTCCGTTTAAATATTTAATTTCATGGTTACGTAATTAGAAGAATAAAAAGTATATAAAGTAAATAAGAAATAAGAAATAAAAAATAAATAACATGAGAACATAAAAGAGCACGAGCTGATCAAATACTACTCTTCAAGTTACTTCAGGGACATATTGACTGTCCCAGCCAATTGGAGCTGGTTTCTCTCCACGCTCCATCAAGGCGAACCCGACAGTCCGTGCTCTTCCATGTACCCATAAGCAGAACCTCTTACGCCCAGAACTCATTCATCCAGCGAACATGACCCCTTCAATGACATTGATATATTTAATACCAACATCTCAGCTCTTAAAAATCGTATTTAAACCGCTTATATTACTTATTTCTATATCTTCGCCGGATTAACTGAGACCGACCATCATCATACACACACCACAGCCAAACTCTCATCACTCACCAAACTCTCATCAAACACATACCCCCATATCTGTATACAACGTCACGCACAGAATACACACGCACTCCACTCAGCCACAATCCCATACACCTCACTCCACTTCCCCCTCTAACTCCCACTCCTATCCCTCTATTTAATATATGTTCTCTTTATTGCTTGACTTAACATTTTATGCCGTGGATCTCTATAATTGGTCTACGAACTACCCAATACGTTATGTATTATTATAATTAATTGTATACTGTTGAGATTTACAAAATAAAAAAAATAAAAAATAAATAAAAGTAAATAAGAATAAAAATATAAGTAAAGTAAAGTAAAAAGTATATACATATATGAACAAACAAAAGTGTAAATAGGTAAATTAAAGTAAAGTAAATTTATTCCAAGGTTGATAATATAAGAACAAAGTATAGAGAAAATGTTCAGTAAATACAGTATTGTTCATTTGAGCATCTCTTCCAGCTGATTTCTCCCAATACTGAATAGCCATTCTGTCAGCAATACACGGAATTTTAGATGTTTTGTAATTGTTATCTCTTTTGGTAACTATACCGCATTGCCCCGGCTACCTTCGCGCCCGATCTCCCCAGCTGCTGATTTTTTGTGTCTCTTGTATTTACGAATAATAAATGTCGGTATGGGTATAGCGCGCCTGTGTGTGAGTTGTTTCATTGTTCAGTTACGTAATTCACACACTTCATTGTGCTAATAGCCGATCTGATCTCAAAATAATGTTCGTTTTTTGTCGATTTGATTTATTTGAACATTTGCGAACCACTTCCGTCTGGTAGCCAAATAATGAATTCTCTAGAATTAAAAAAATTATGTTGTATTTTAAATCGTCATCATCATCGTCTTCGTCACAAGCTGCTTCCATATTCCCCTGTCTTGTGCTGCTTCCATATGTGTTAGCCAGTCAACTAAAGAAATTAACAGAAGGAACTGTTTCGTGATCGCTGACCGCCGATCGAAGTGATGAAGTTTCATTGGCCGGAATTGACGAATTCAGTATATTTTAAAATAGTTAACCTCAGTTAAAGCATTCAAAACATTTTAAAAAATTAAAAACTTTTTTGAATATTGCTGCCTTTGCTTTTATACTCCACATATATGGGGTTCCGCGGACCACCTTTCGGAAAACGCTGGTTTAGACTATTAGTCCCCTATCAATGGACCAAAATTATTTGCTCAACAACAAACTATCAAAAAATAAACACGTATGGTATTAATTCACTATATTCTTTGTTTCTTATCAACTAAGCATTTTTTCTGTGATTTCTTATAAAATTTATTCAACCAAATACAGGAGACCTAACAATGTGTGAAAAAATTATATATCTTCTATTAAACTTAGCAGATAAGACTTAATTAACTAAGATTTTTGTGTCCGAGTTCAATGCTCCCAAATTTGACCGTGAATTGATAAGATCCTCACACTATACGTGCTGAAATTTTCAAACAAGTTCAGTTTGATGGAAGTCGTTCTAAGGAGAAATAGATATTCTGAAATCAAGAAGATATTAATAGATTTAAAAGGTCTATTTGGGATGGAGGCATGGTCACCACACTAAGGCTACCTAATAAACCATAATATACCTTCTCATAATAATATCATCTCAAATTTTTTAGAAAAAACTAACTAACTTACTAACTAACCATCACGCCGTTTTCCCGCAGGGGTAGGCAGAGAGGATTGAACGCCACACCTTCTATCCTGGCACACCACTTTTGCTTCGGCCACACTCATACATCTTCTCATACAAGTTCTACGGTTCTACTCAAACAATTGTTGCATCCGATCGTGCCAGGTCTTTCGCGGACGTCCCCTATTTGTGTTGCCTTCAACACTCGCCTCATGTATTTTCTTAACCATCCTTTCCTCGTTCATACGTTCCACATGACCAAACCATCTCAGCACTCCTTTCTTTATTCTATCTACCACACTACAGCCAGCATTGCATTCAAGTCTAATTTGTTAATTCCTTACTCTATCGACCAAAGATTTTCCACACAAGCGTCTTAGTGACCGCATTTAGTCTACTTCCATTCCTCTTTTGCCAATTCCAGGCTTCACTTCCATACATTAGGGTTGGCACTAGAACGCCATTATGTACCGCTAGTCTTGCTTCCTTTGACAGATTCTTATTGGCCATAATTGCATTTAGAGCACCATTAACTTTGTTTCCCGCAGTCACTCTCATTTCGATATCATTCTCAGCCTTGCCGTCTCTACTAAACATACACTCCTAAGGAATTTTTTAGAAACTGTAAAGAAATGAGGTTTTAATTGTATTTGAAAAATAATAATAAGTACATCTATGTTGCAACAGAGTTGTTTATTATTACTGTAATTTTTTACCAAACAATAAAATAAATTATAGAATGACCTAGAACACAATAGTGTTCTTGAAAAATTTGAATATACTAAATAATGTTTAATAATAATTAAAACATTAAAAATCCGAAAACTTCAATATCCCTGACATGTAGAGTCCGTTCACTTTAGGAATGCCACTTGCATTAGTGTGAGTAACAGTCCGTTTACAAAATCTCGTAACATTCTTTTTTTGAGTAAATGACAGACGCAAAAAATAAATATAAATATTATTTTTAAAATGTTCTCAGGTCTTCACGGCCGTTCAGAATTTTCTATGTATAGTTTTCTGGGATATTCTGCCTTGTATATCTGAACTCTCTGGCCGACGTTTCGCATCAGCCGTCAGCACATCAGCCCTGATGATGGACCCTGCAGAAAACTATACACAGAAAATATTATTTTAGTTTCTTAACCTAAAATAAGCATTGGTAGAGTTAATATATAAAAACTTGTTCCATTTTCGAAATAAATATGATTTCAAAATTGTTATTAAATAAAACGAAAACATTGAGTATACGCTTTTTTAAATGATATACCTACTCTAAATTGGATTTTTTTTAAATATTTTACTTTGTTGAAAATTGAAACTTATAAGAGAATCCATTACCTGCTATATCGCTTATGTCATTGGTATTAATCATTAATCAAAATATATAATTCTCTACGTAACACTGTCCGTCACCAACGCTACCAGAATGCTCCAATATTAATGTGATATAATGTAACTATGAGGTATAAGAAGCAAAAAAAAAAAATTTTCTTTTTAATAATGTACATCACTAACGTTATCAAGACGCTACTCTAGATAGCGCTGTTCTCTCAGTGTTATCTGGCAAAATATATAAAAAAACACGTCATTTTTGATGGGTTATAGCTAGTATTAAAGAAAAAATATAAAAGCAGGTATAATTCTAAATAAATGGTTTCAAAATCTTGAAATTAATTTGAATCAATAAGATAAACTATTGTCGTCTGTATCGGACTACGAATCCTCATCAAAATTTATATTGATTTAAGTCTGTGGTCACAGTATCGTGATCTTGCAGTCACCGTAATTTTAAATGAAAAACATTAAACAAAGAAACGACCGCTCCGCGTGACTGCCAGGGTGATACTGAACTGGCCAATGGAATTACTTTAAAAAAGGAATACCACTACACAATTTACGTGTTACAGAGGGTTTAACTTACACTAATGCAAGTGGCTTTCATAGAGTGAACGAACTCTACCAGAGGAGTGCGAGATCCTGCATCTCATAATGCAGGGCCCTGAAAGAAGGAGAACACGATGGCTGAAAAAAATCTGAGACAGTGGTTTGGCCAGTCCGCTGTACAGCTGTTCCGGGCCGCAGTAAATAAAGAGATGATAGTCAACGTCCTTTGAACGGATGGGGCATAAGAAGAAGAAGAAGACTTAGCATTACCAAGTTAACCAGACACAGGAAGATGACGAAATGGAAAGAATGGCATGCGAAGATGAAATGCAATGAATGGCAATTGGAACGGTCAATTGGACAAAATGGTTCATTAATAATTAAAAAGTGCATCGATAAAGGTATCTTATTATGGTTGACCTATTTATTTTCGGTTTCACGACTGGCTGCTTAGGTGACCAGCTCCACGATGACGTCCAAAGGTCCAAGAGTTCGTCACCTCTGATACGGGGGCGCACACGGAGCCGGTATATATATATATATGTCTATATATATATCTGTCGGCAGACGACTGGTCCTGACGACCAGAATTTGACGCGGGTTACCCCCAAAGTAGTTAGAACTAACATATATTGTACCCGTGAAAGCCTTAGATTTAACATATATATATATATATATATATATTTATCAATATATATATTGAGGATGGAACTCCCTGGTCATCTTGCTTTTAAGAAAAAACTACTTTACCTTTGGAGTGGAAGGTTGCTACTTGGGTTCTTTATACCATCTAGGTCTTCTTTATTTTGTCATAAATTTTTACTCCCTTTATATTAACTCGTGGCGTCTGCTTGCTAGCTTGCCGGCTTGCCGGGTGAAAAAACTTTGGATCGATTTTTAACCCTTTTCCCGTGATCCAATCGAGCTGAAACTTGGCAAGTAGACTCTTGGTGACGATCAAGAAGATCTATCAAATTTTAGTTAAAAAAAAAATAATTATAGTATAATTTCGGATTTTTAGAAATTTTATTGGTTTTTTCAAATTGGAATCATTAGAAAAGTTTGATTACTAGCATAGCGGCCCGATAACGTCGCGGAATATTTTCTAAATTTGAATTACTCCGTCGGTAGGCGTAATAGGTACTTCACTACAAATGTCGAAAATCTAAATTGACTGACAAATGTTTTTAGAATTTAATCTTCAAAGCATGAAGTGTCTTATCAAAGCTCAAAACATCTGACATTTTAGAAATATATTAAATTACTGTAAGTTTAGTGTTATGTTATATGTTTTAATTCGTCTTTAATTGTTGTTATATTTTACAAAGAAAGGGAGTATAATAAAAACTTGGTTTTTATGTGTTACTTTTTTAGAAGATCCTCCCGTTAGGCGTGTTGGGGGTGAAATTTTAAAATTTTCACACCATAAAGTCAACCTTCAAAGGGGGTAAAGCGTGTATATTTCATATATTATTAATGTTTACTGTGAACTTAAAAAATAAATTAATTTTTCAGAAAATAATAGCGTAGAATCAATACATATTTGTAAAAAAGGAAAGAAACTTGATACTTAAGAAGCTTTGAGATTTTTTGTAATAAAAATGTAATTTATTACCTTCTATTACTGCGCTTAGTGACCGGGCCCCTATACCCACCCGGCCCAATCCCCCCCTTTTTTATTTAGTCTTAAGTTGAGTATTTATTTATTTATTTATTTATTTATTTATTTATTTATTTATTAATTTGGTGTATCCACAAGTTCACAATTTCAATAACACAACAAAATCTTGAATTAATTTAACTGGAACTCAATTACGAACGACTCCTGTGATAATATAATTTCAAATCCTAAAACGCTAAACTCGCCAACAGTGAAGCAGAAAAATAAACAATAAATAAAAAAGAAAAAAATGAGAAACGAAAAATTAAAAAAATAAGCATAAAATATTAATACAAATAAATTTTAAGGAAACACTCCCAACTCTCAATAGTATTTGAACTCAAATTGAATATTACTTGCGCGGTTCACTTGCTCATTAAAAGACCTACTTGCTCGTAAAATGAAGGTGTACCCCTGAGATCTCGTATGATATTTGAAGACCCCATGGGAAGAAGTTGTTAACTAACATTTTTGTCAAAAATGTGTTAATAAGCCGTCTAAACTAAAGATTGAACGCTCTTTCCATTGGAAATAAGTTCAGAACTTTAAAATAATTAGAACATGTTCAAATCATAGGGATGAACATGTTAACTACACTTTTTCATAAATAAACAAATCAGTTACTAATGGGAAGAACATGTTATCTTCAATAATAACATGTTCATGCCATCTGCCATTCTGAAATTAACACATTCTTGCCTTTTAATTTGATTGGAATATTTATGGTTAACATAAATTTTACTTCGGCAGTAGGTAGGTACTGTCATATATTTGTATTTATATATTATTTTTCAATTATTTTAAATGGTACATACCATGTTTTGTATTATTAATTAACATGCCAGGTATTTTGTAATTTTGGATAATGGATGGTAAAAACGGATAGCATTTCAAAGGTTGTTTGATGTTCGTGTTTTACCAATTTTAAAAAGGTGTTACTCTATTAAAAATGAGTTCCAGAGTCGAAAAAATGGTTGTTAACAACATTTTTTTACGGAAAATTAGAATATTTTTATTTTTTGTGCATAAATGCATTTTTTTACTTTGTAAATACTCTTTTGATATTTAAGTGATATAAACCAATAAAAAATAATCTTGAATTGGCAATAAAACATATTTTTCAAGGGCGAAATGCAAATGTCTAATTATCTCAAAATGACTTGAATGTTAGTTAACAACTTTTTGCCATGGGGTCTCCATTTCAGAATTGAAAAAGGATGCGGCTGTCGTGTTGAACAAACGGTTTTTGATGGCGGAGAAAAACCACGGAACGAGCGAGACAGACATCGCCGGGGGGATATTGACCAGCGATAAAGTAACTACCGACGTCTGAGAAGTGTTCGACAGTATCACGACAAACGACGGGAATCAGAATTTCTAGATACAGATGGAAGATTGTGATGAAGAAGTGACTAGTGCGAATTGTATAGTGTTCAAGTTACTTTACTGCGTACTGCGTCATGTCACTTTGAACCGTTGTACTGCTAAATAAATAAATAAATAAATAATCAAGCATTATAAATGTGTCATGTTATGAAAATTATAAAATGTATGGAATATAATTTTTATGTATCGTAATATTGTCGCCTGACTAGATAACATGAGGATAAAAATGAAAAAAATACATATTATTAAGACCAAAATAAATATGTTTTTTCTAGGAAGATATTGTTCAGTTTTTTATACAAAAAATTATTGATGTGTACCTAACATCTTTAGGCTCGGTTTATGGGACTAATTTCGTGACTTCGACGAAGGAAACGTGTTTGTTTGTTTGTACATTTTTTATTTAGTTCTAAAAAGAACACATTTTTAAATCTAGTAATTAAAACATAAATTAACATAGCAAAATAAATAAAAATATTCCAAAAATACATCAACATAAATAATCACAAAGAGATATACATTTTCACATTTAGCACAAAGTAAAGAAATTTAAAAAAGAAAATAAACAGTGTAAGTAGGAATGAAAAATGTTCCAATTTCGAATTGATTAATGTATATTTAATAATATATAATTTATCGAAAATGTCATATTCGATAAATTCGGATTATGTTGAATCTAGGTTTCTAATATCTCTGTATTAAGTAAACTTTGGTTTAGAAAAAGACTGTCAGAGAAAAATAAGGTACAACATATATTTTATTGATTCTGACATCACAAAAATTTTGTTGTAAAAGAATTTTATCCTAAATGAAGCGATTTAATAACACCTGTTAAGAAAAAAAAATAACCCATAAAAACCAAGTTTTTATTATATTCCCTTTCTCATTTGCTAGTGGAAACTGGTTTGGCGCCTAACCTACGCGTTGGGCTTCGATCGGGCGACGCTACGAAAGGGAGTAATAAAAAATTTCCAAAAATCTAAAATCATACTATAATCAGGTTTATTGTCTACCAGTTGCGTCGCAGTCTCTTCATACAACTTACTCAGTCGTATGAAAAAAACAATAAAAATTACTAAAAATCCAAAATTATACTATAATTATTATTTTTTTATCGAAAATTTGATAGACCTTTTTGATTGTCGCCACGAGTCTGCTTGCAAAGTTTCAGCTCGATTGGATTCTGGGAAAAGGGTTAAAAATTGATTCAAAGTTTTTTCGTCAAGCAATCAAGCAAACAGACGCTACGAGTTAAAAGAAAGGGAGTAAAAATATAAATAAAATAAGCTGTTCATATGTCATATAATTTTCAAATATAAGGTTCTTTTATGAAGTATATATTCATATTATGTATGTTTAATGGTACTTACCTATCTATCTGGTTCGAAACCACTTTTCTGCGGTTATAATAAATAAATAATTTTGAAATTTTTAATGTGTAAGACCTTTACGCTTGGTTCATGGTTCATCATTACAGTAATTTATACATGGGGTATAAAAGCAAAGACAGCAATATCCAAAAAATGTTTTGAATGTAGTCACCGAAGATTACCAATTGAAAATGTACTGATTTCTAGATTTTATCTATCCCTTCCAAAATCACTCTTCCTATTAAATTTATAGGCTATGTTTCCTACAAAATCTCGAATTCGGTACATTATAAATTGGTAATCCTCGATGACTGTTAATATTTTTTTTGATATTGCTGCCTTTGCTTATATACCCCACATATAAAATATTAAAAATTTATTCGCTTTGATACGAGTCAAACAAAATTATTTGAATCTGGTAGAAATTTGTAAAATATTATTTATTTATTTATCTAAATTATTTAGTTCCACACATAATGTTGTGTGGGCATGATTTCACTCGAAAATATTGCATTCCATCTAGTCATTTAAAAGTTTTTACAATTAAATTTTTGCACTCCTGTTTAAACCTCCTTATATTCACCGTGTTTTGAATTTCCTTTGGCAGGCTATCGAATATTTTTAGACCTTTGTACATCATACAATTTTGTGAGGTGTTTTTCTTTTTCTTCGGATGTCTTATGTTGTCGCCTCCTCTTGTATTGTAAGAATGAAAATCCCTATTCAGCTTTACTATCATCAAAGTATTTGGGTACTAATCCGTGTTTAATTTTAAATATTTGCACCAATACATTATACTTTATTCTTTGATTTAGTGTTTCTAGACCTAGGGCATTTAACATTTTTGTTATTTTGGTTCTCCACAGTATTATGCATAATGTTTGCCATTTTATTTGACTGGTATTTAAGCGAATGAATTTTAATATTCCATATAAGTTACTGTAGTGAAAATTTTACAGAAGAAGACCCCACGGTAAGAAGTTGTTAACTTACATTCAAGTCATTTTGAAATAATTAGACATTTGCATTTCGCCTTTAAAAAATATGTTTTATTGCTAATTCAAGATTAATTTTTATTGATTTATGTCACTAAAATATCAAAAAAGTATTTACAAAGAAAAAAAAAACGCATTAATGCACAAAAAAAAATATATACTAATTTTCCCTAAAAAATGTAGTTAACAACTATTTTTTTCGCTTCTGGAACTCATTTTTAATAGAATAACACCTTTTTAAAATTGGTAAAACACGAACATTAAACAACCCTTCTAATGCTATCCATTTTTACCATCCATTATCCAAAATTACAAAATACCTGGGATGTTAATTAATAATACAAAACATGGTATGTGCCATTTAGAATTGTTGAAAAATAATATACAAGTACATATTATAATAGTCTGCAAATAAAAACAAATATATGACAGTACTGCCAGAGTAAAATTTATATTAACCCTAAATATTCCAATCAAATTAAAAGGCCTGTTAATTTCAGAATGATGGCATGAACATGTTATTATTGAAGATAACATGTTCCTCCCATTAGTAACTGATTTGATTTTTATGAAAAAGTGTAGTTAACATGTTCAACCCTATGATTTGAACATGTTCTAATTATTTTTAAGTTCTGAACTAATTTCCAATGGAAAGAGCGTACAATCTTTAGTTTAGACGGCTTATTAACTCATTTTTAAGAAAAATGTTAGTTAAAAACTTTTTGCCATGGGGTCTTCAAAAAATAAGTAAAAAAATATTTCAATCTTTGATGTCGATCATTTCCGTAACTGTCGAAATTTCAACCAGCGTAAACAACATTTTTATTCAAGATTTAACGAGGAATTTTCCCCCGAAATTTTTGCAACTAGCTATGAGACATACGGTATACGGGCCTTAATATTGTCACATTTTATGTTTGAAGTCGATATTATAATATTTATTTGAGCAGAACAAATACGATAAAGAATAACTCAACGTTGACAACGTCACCGAGTAAAGTAAAGGTCAAGGGTTAGAATCCGTCACCGGAGATAAGGTGACAAACATGTGTGACTAATTATCTAATAATGATCATGATGATGTAAGTTCACATGCCTCTCTCTTTAATGGTAGATTGCATAGAAATTTTCAAGTTGCTTTTCAGATTATTTCGAAATCCAGGTATTCAAAAATCCAAATGCTGATCCAGAGATCATGGGTAAAGCTGGAGAACACCTCCTACTTTAATTATACAGTTACAGTAAAGTGAAAAGAAAGAAAAGTATGTCATTAAACAACTGTAATAGATATGCGTGCTTCACAAAATTAGCATATAAAAGTACATTTAGCTCTTGTGTGTCGGTGGTGTAACGTAGGTCTACATGTCATAGAAAATATGAAATATCTACCTTATTTACCAAAACTAAAACGTCACATTTTTTGCAATCACCGAATAGACATTTTCACACCAAAATGACAAAATTAAACTGTTAGAAATGTACGGATTTTTTAATTAAAAAATATTTATTCATTACTCTCGTATTTTCGGCCAGTGTGTAAAAGGGAGCAGAATATTGCACGTCGCAATTAAATCGAGCAAGAAAAAGGACGATAATACCACAAATTTCATGTAGGACAGAGATGGTGGTTGCCTGGGTTACGGTGAAAGAGAAAACAATATCGAAAGAGTAGACAAAGACGGACTGCTGTCGCCGCGTCGTTGAATTTGGTTGCTAATGATACGTCGGCGTGAGCGCACGCAAATTAGATATGCCATGATTTCATGATAATTTACTAAAATAATGCAAATATGTTTGTTTACCTTATATAATTATATAAAGGGACCTTAAAAATTCTTTTCTGTATTAAAAAATATATTTTTTTTACCACATATTAAAAACAATGTCGATTTTTAATCAAGTAACACTGTGTTGCACCACCGTTCCCGAAGGTATTTTTTAGCACAGTCTTTTAAGAGTTAATATTGCGTCGCTACCATCAACAGAAGCAGCATCACGACAACATTCCTTCCGAACCTGTCACCAGGTTCAGCAGTGGTATGGGAATGAACAAAATGCAGAGCAATGAGGATGGAAAAGAAACAAGAACGAGCTAATTCCTTCAAATTACTACACAAAAAAGTATATTGCTCTCAAATTCCGTAAATCAATTGTAGATTTTCTCATTAACGATATTAAAATAATTAGCGACATCTGTGGGGAATTAGGGGAATGAAAATGGCTTTGTACAGGCCGCATGGAAAGGCGGTTACAACTTATATGAGAAAGTTTGTCACACAATTTGAACATATATACAAGTTCCGAAAAATTAGTAAGCATGGTATATTCTATCATGGGTGGAAATGGCGAATGTTACATTGTGTAAAGTGATCACTTAAGCCAACCATAAGATAGGTCATAAGTCCTATGTACACCCAAATGACTTCTATACTTAAAATAAAACACAAATCACTTTGTTTTCACCACTATATTAGATTAAAAAATCTACATGTTTCGAGAACAATGTTCTCTTCATCAGGATTATTATGTACTTCTATTTTCCCATTAGAAATACAGTTTCGTCTCTGTGAGATTTCTATTTAATTAGATTTCACATTAATTAGCTAATTCCTGTAACCACCCCAGCACTGGAAAGCTTGTTAAAACTTATTTCTTGCAAATGCAAAAAGAGATGTCAGAAAGCCTGTGGATGCACGAATTGTAGTACAATTATCACAGGTAACTCGCAGGTTCCATTACAAAGTAACGACAAAAAGGAAGAAATGGAGACAATTTTCGAGCAAACGTATGATGAAATCGAGAACGAAGAGGATTGCGATGAAACTGATAATCGCATCGCGGATGACGTGGAAGAAATTTCGGTCTGTGACGTTTCGATCGGTACTGAAGACAATGAAATCGCGACAACTGGTCCATCAAGAACAGCAAAGCGAAGGAGAATGAGCTAAATTTTGGAATAGTGAATTGCATGTGGATCGGGCCTACTGGGGATACCACGATAAAAAAACGCGCCGCTTACTCTACCTCAAGGTGGTGTGGAAATTAGTTTTTTGGCCAAAACGCGTGTTGAACTACACTTTGCGGTGCTCGTACACCAAAACTATTGATTTTAATGGAAAATAAGGTTATTATATAAATTGTAGAAAATTTGTAGGACTATACCTGGCACATCAATATCTGTTACTATTTTCAAGCTAAGCGCTTTGCCATGAAAAGAAGACTAACTTGCTAATCTCCTGGAAAAGACTGGACTGAAAGGCTACCAAATGTCTTAGTCACTAGACCAACAAGCAGGCATTATGCATAATTTAAATTCTTAAAGTAGGTAATACAATAATTCTTTTGTTTCCTCATGTATACAGGATAAGATATAAAGTAAATTAAATTTTTAATCAAAACAAATTATAACGTATTTTCTTAATTTTTTCATAAATGTCGTTATATTGTTTTCATCCCCAATATCCCCTGGTAGTTTCATATATAATTTCATCCCACTGAACATCACAGAAGTTTGCGATCTTTTTTTCTTTCGGAATGGTAATCTTATTTCATCATTTCTTCTTGTACAATGGTCATGTTCATATTGTTTTCTTTATTTTTCTTAATAATTCAAAGGTATGGTTGTGTCCATTAATAATTTTATATATAAATAGAAGTAGGTACATTAAATTTAATTATTTGTCTAAATGTATCGATTTCTTTTTAGTAAATTTTTAAAGCTTTATTTTGGAGTATTGTTAATTTTTTCAATTCTTCTTCATTAGCCAGAAATAGTATACTGCTGCAGTAGTTGATGTGAGGCACTATTATTGCGTTATATATATTTTTGCACGATTCTGTTTTAATATATCTTCTGGTTCTTCCCAAGAGTGAAATTCGTTTTGCTATTTTTTTTGTCGCATAATTAGTGTTCATGTTCTAGAGAAAATTATGAATCCAGTAGGATTTTTTTAGACTGGTCACCCAGTTGATTTTTGTGACAGTATAAAACATCATCAAGCTAAAATATCTGCATCATCTGTAATTGAGGAATTGTGGCAATGTTTTGCTTAAAATATTTCCTACCCTACTCAATGTTTTATTTATCGCTAATATGTAATTAACAATGTTGCCATGGATACTGACGCCTTATCAATATTTATTGAGATGATTCCACACTGCCGCTACCAGTTAGAGATGTGTACGAAGGTAGATATATTAAATGGTATAAAAATGGGTGAATTTCAGCATTTTTTAAAAGTAAAATACTATTACGTGTCTTAGCTAGAAGAAGGACAAATGAAAATACTGGAAATTAATTAGCGATTTATTAATTTTGTTTCATTTTCAATTGATTCAGCAACATTGTAGATTAAGATTTGTATATATCTACTTCTTTTATTTGATTAATTACACCAACATGTTTCAGAAAAACCTTTCCATCCTCAGGGTGTTGTATAACTGTCAAAATATCGCAATGAAACGTCTGTTGTTTATTGTTATTATTTATTAATTTTTGAAATAATTTAGTAAAACAAGAAACAAAGGACATTTCATTCTGATATTTTGACAGTTATACAACACCCTGACGATGGAAAGGTTTTTCTGAAACATGTTGGTGTAATTAATCAAGCAAAAGAAGTATATACAAATAATACAATCAATATTATTTATTAATTAATTATTCAATGTACAAAGTCACTTAACACGAATTAAACTTAGCGTTATTCTTTTATCAATATTTAATTTATAATTAAATATTGATTCAATGTTGCAATGCTATATTTAATATTATTATTTATTTTATTACATTTAATCCGATACTGTTACTGTTCATGACTTTTATTTTAACTTGCTTTTATTATTATTACGTATTATTTCAAAATTATTGTTTATGTCAAATATGCTAGGATACAAATTTACAAACTACCTTTTTATATATTGTTAGTAATAAGTAATTAGTATAGATGTAAGTTCATTTTTTTTTCTTTATTGAATGGCCTCCAGCTCTGTATAATATAAAATGATATATAATAATATACAATAATATATAATATACAATATACATTACATAAATTTAAGTCGTGAATATTTAATTGATTAAAATATATATATTATCTTTGGGTTTAATTCTAAATATACAGAAAGAACACTTATTTTTAATACGCGCCGTAAATTAGGCCTTTACCTAATATGAAACACAATGTAGTGGTCAAATAGCTTAAAGTTCTAGGTAAATAAGAAGAAAATTAGAAAAAAATAAAGGTTATCAACAATAAGCACATACGAAAAATATGAAAGGATATTTAGAAATATAAATTCAATAAATAATATATTGCAAATTAAAAATAAATTGTAGGGTATAAAAGCAAAGGCAGTAATATCCATAAAATTAAAAAAATAATTTAATGCAATCTCACCGGGGATTACTAATTTAATTTTAATTTAGATTTTACGTGTCTATCCTTTTTAAAATTATGTTTCATATAAATCTATAGGCTATGTTTCCTATAAAGTCTCGAATTCAGTACTTTATAAATTAGGAATCCTCGATGACTGCATTGATTTTTTTTAATGGCTGCCTTTTCTTATATACTCCCAATCGATTTATCTTTTATGTATGTGTATAGTGTACGAGTTTTAAATATATCAAAAGAGTGATATTGATTACCTAGGTATAAAAAAGAAGACTGTAAGCATATCAAAATGTTTTAGAAGAATCCTGGTTCGGAAAACTCCTTGAGAGACAGGAAACAAAGCAATATTATAAGTGATATTGTTCGGCTCTGTGGTAGTTCTTCCAACAGGCATAACCATCGGCAGGTTGGTCTTGTTATTGGAATGTGAAACAATCTCTGTTGACGTTGTTTTAGGTAATTATCAGGAACATACAAATCAATTCTCTGTAAAATTTTTGGATTGTTAAACGCGTAATCAAAAACATTCATTCTAGCCTATAAAGTATAAATTGTAGCCAAGCATACCCTGGAGAAACTCGGTTGGGCAAAGCCGAAGATAATGCCTGTACTCTATGAAGAGATATCATAGAAACTTCTTTTGAACTCCTTCAACTGAGAGTAAAAATACTCTATGTAGCTCAAGTAGCTCAAGTGACTCGAATATACAAGTATCTAATACAATTTCTATCGAAAACCTGCAAAAGAATTTTACAAGATGATAAAATAGACAATTAATAATATTTCAGGAGCTTAGAAAAATAATGAAATGAAAATATCTATAACAAATTATGAAATTAAACACTGAACTTTATTTTTTTCCACAATTTTATATTTGAGACTTGTTACTCTACATGTTTCGGAAACATTCGTTTCCTTCTTCAGTCTTAACGCCGAATCGTTCAATTACTTGAAAATATCTATCTTTATTTTGGACACTTGTAATTTTTGAAATTGGTCTTCCAATTTATTTCAAAAAGAATAAAATTAAAGTCAATACATTTGAGATACGCGTTTCTCGCTAAATTCAATTATTGAATATATTTACTCTTGGTATCTGTTTCACAGTTCATCCGAGGTCAAAGGAATGTTTTTTTTAATAAATGCGGTGCGATTACAGTAGCGATAATTTTGTAAAATTGTAATTGATTGTTTTATATAGGAATATTTATATATTCATTTGATAATTCTGTTAAAAATGTTTCATCATATCCCCGCCAGGGTCCTGGCATTCTCAAAATCTGGCAATAACATTAAACTGTTTCATTCTCCCTGTATGTTATAAATTAAACATATTTAACTGTAATTTCAGATATTTTATACGCACCGTATGTATTACCGAGAAGCGAATCTCGACGTTTCGTTGGATACTTATCCAACGTCATCAGGAGGACGACCTTTACCCGCGGAGGTGGAGGTCGGACTGATTAGGTGCTGCTTTCTAGGGCGTAAATTGTATGCACTTTGTTGTGGAGTGTTCTCTTCTTCTACAATGGAGGTCGCCAGTGTGCAATATGTACTAGTTACGTCGGCGGATTTTACTGCGACTTCTCTCAAGGGTTGAACAGAACGTTAGAAACTATCAAGTATTCGGCGCCCTGTTCTAACGACACTGATTCAACCCTTGAGAAAAATCGCAGTAAAATCCGCCGACGTAACTAGTACATATTGCACACTGGCGACCTCTATCGTAGAAGAAGAGAACACTCCACAACAAAGTGCATACAATTTACGCCCTAGAAAGCAGCACCTTTAATCAGTCCGACCTCCACCTCCGCGGGTAAAGGTCGTCCTCCTGATGCGTATAAAATATAGTCTTTCTTTAGTATGTGTTTTTTGTGATTAAAAGATTTCCATACCTACTTTCTCATATGAAAAATATAGCTTCGTCTCTATGAGACATCTATAATATATATTGATTAATGATGTCCCCCTGGACATAAAATCCAGTATTGTGTTCTTGAAAAATTTGGACATACTTAAAATACTATAAACTTTGTTCTCAACATTATTTTATCATGGAGACATTATTTATTACTGCTGTATTATGAAAACATTAACATGAGAAAAATAATTTTAATTTCTTTATCATTATAACATTATTAGTAGTTTCTTTATCATAAAAACATTACTTATAATTTATTTATCATTAAAAGTGTATTATATAATCCTGTAATCTTCTAAATGTTTATAAAATAATTATACTTTGTGCTCGCTCATCTACACGGGTCTAGAACAATCTAGACAGTCTGTATGTTTTTAACACAAGAAATAAAATAAAAAAAAACAACTCTTTAAATAACTAAAATAAGACTTTGTGGTAACATCAAAAATAATAATTTCACTGTCTATCCGTCTGTCTGTCTGTCTATCCATCCGTAACTTCGTGTAACGTCCGTATTTTCTTTCGAATTCACGGCTAAAAAAAACAAATTAAACGGCCGGAGATGGGGCTCAAACCCCAGGCCAGCAAACCCGAACCGGCCGCCTCTCCGTTGACCGCCAAAAAGATATTATAAAAATATACTGGGGCTTAGCAAAGACGCGAATCATTTCATGTTTCGCGCAGCACTATCGCTATGGTTTAAAATAAGACCATTAACTGCCGGCAGGGGAAATATAAAAAAATATATTTTGATAAAAGTAGTTATTACTATTTCACGGGTGTCGGGTACAATTATGTAAATAGGTACTTATTCTTTAGGAACCGGTATGTAAAAGTACGGTCATTTTTGATGGGTTACAGCTAGTTATTAAAATAATTAACAAGAACTCACTTTGTATTAACCATTAATTTGTTGAAATATCAACATGTTTCATGCTGTACGTGATTTAGATGATTCTTATCAATTAAACACAATTTGTATAAATCGTTTCTTCATTTTGATGATTATTTGAAAATATAATCCATTTTAAACACAGATGTCTGTCTCATTGAAGGCCATGAACGTTTCCTGCAAAGAGCACTATATTATATTTTTTTTTTTTACAGTTTTAATTTATTTTTTAAAAATATTTATTACATTAAACATATGCCAAACTGCACAGCAGTTTTACGGCATGGTTGCCTTCAATATTTGACAATAATTTTTATTTTATAATGAAGATAGTAGGTTATTATCGAGTGTTGCATATTTTTTTACAAGTGATACGTAATAATATGTAATTATAAATTAATGTAAGATTAGGTTCATAGCTTTAATATATATTCTTTTAGCTTGTACTTTTTTGAAGCCAATGGAGTTTTTTTGTCTTACATCATCTCAAAGAATTTTTTATCTAATTTATTAAAGATTCTTGGCACAATATATTCTCTTTTCCTTTCGCCATACACGTTGTTAGTGATTGGTATTCTCATTGTTCGTCCTGTCGATCTGGTTGCATAGTTATGGTGCGTGTCAGTGTGTATATTAATATTATTTATCATTTCTTCTAGTATTATATTATATTTTACTTTTTGGTCAATTGGTAATATTTTGCATACTTTGAATAATTTATTATAATCATCCTTGTACATACATTTGGTTCTATTATCTACCATAAGTTTTAGGAATCTTAATTGTAACTGTTTGATTTTATCAATGTATGTTTTATAGGTAAGACCATAACTGCTCACGCCATAACTGATAACCGAGTCAACCATCGCGAAGTAAAGAGCGTACAGTGTGCCCCGAGAGCTACATAGTCTTAGCATGTGAAATGCACTTAGCATGGATCTCAGTTTTTTACAAATATTATCAATATGTTGTTTCCAATTAAAGTGTTTATCAACTATTAAACCTAAATAAGTATATTGTTCCACCTCTTGGATTTTTTCACAGTTGCAGTTTATCGGATTTGTATGGTTGGTATGTAGGCACTCGTAGCAATGTCCAATGAGATTAATTTGAAAATTTTTTGGTGTGGCTCGCGGGGACCGGATATGTAAATACTGAGTTTTTTTAACATTTAGTATGATTCCGTTGTCATGTGCCCATTTTATTATATTAGTCAAGTCACTTTGGATATTGTTTTCTATTGTTTTCGCACAATTGTCAGCATATAGGATGCACTAAATCAATTCGAAATGACATATAGGATGTACTAAATCAATTCGAAATGATTAAAACGACTAGGCATTTTTTTCGAACAACGGTTCATTAGTCAGATATTTCAAAAAAAATTTCTTAGCCTCTAATTTGAATACTTAGATACATGTTTACATAATATGTAAAACTTATATATAGACATATATAAATAATATTTGAGTAATGGTGACTATTTGAATACGCTTTCCTCATTATCTCAAAACACACTATTTGGAGATGTCTGACTAATATAATTAACTGGATGATCGAAGTGGTTAAGAGTAGCGAAGGGAAAAACTACATTTCAAAATGAAGGTTACAACAGGCACACGTTCACTAGTTTGAAGACTACAAAGTGTATCGAAACATTACACACTACTACAATAAACTACATGAAGTGCTACAAAATTGTGTCTGCTACAATGACCTATAAGAAATGCTTCTTCTTCTTGACCTGGGTTGTTTCAGTTTCCAAACTTTTTCACATTTAGCTACATCATCTTCCCAATAAAATTTGACGAAGGGGTGGGATTTTATTCAAGAATACGTTTTAGATTTTTTTGTGGTGTGCGATTTGAAGTGTGAAGTTTGGAGTGGGAAATTTGAAGTGTGTAGTTTGTGTGTGTGCAGTACACTTACAAACGTGTGAATTGTGGGCTTCAGTATACGGCATAAAAGCATTATAATGCAGTATTACATACATTGTAGTACTTAGTACAGAGAGGACCTATCACTAGTTACCAATCATCAATATAATCAGATCATCATCATCATTCTTGGTACTACAACCCTTGGTGGGTCTTGGCTTCCTCAATAATTTTCCTCCACTCATCTCGGTCTAGTGCCAGCTCTCTCCAGTTCCGAAGCTCTTAGGCAGAGATGTCTTTGAGGACGTTGTCACTGCATCTTAATTTTGGCCTTCCTAAGCTCCTTTGCCCCATTGGCCTTGAGTTCAGCAGGGACTTTGGTGCTTGATGGTCGGACATTCTCTCCACATGACCCAGCCACCGAAGTCTTCCCAGTTATATAAATTTTGAGCTCCTTAAACAGAGTACAGAGCTCATTGCTGTAACGTCTGCGCCAAAGTCCATTTTCTAGAACCGGTCCGAAGATACGCTTCAAAATATTTCTTTCAACAAAGTCCAGTGCTCGCTCATTTCTCTTAGTTAGTACAATAGTATAATCAGATACAAATCTTAAACAGCAGTACCATTGTGTAACCGGTTAAAATAATAGTTTGACCGTCACGAGAGAGTTTAGTGCATTTGAGCCTACCATCGCAATTCCCCTTTTTTAAACTTAGTCTTCTGGCAGATATTAATTAGTAATCGACTTGATAGTGTGCGACTTGAAGGGTGTAGTTTATAGTATGCAGTTCACTTACAAACATGTGAAGTGTGCGCTTCAGCATAATGTAGTACTACAATGTATAATACTACATTGTAGTACTACATTATACTAGTTGAGAATCTCTCCTTGATATTGAGTTCTTGTACATGCGTCTCCATCAACTGTGTTTACGACTCGCAATGGAAATGGAAATATTTCTATGCATTGGACATTGTTCCTCTTAGCTGAGATCTGCTTAATCACTGTTTACACGTCTCTGTTTACTGAACCTTGATTATTTTCATAATTATATTAATTCACGTTTGGTTCACTTCCTTGTTTATTAATGTAATGCATCTGCGTGACGTCTGTCCGACGAACGAGAGTGACAGACGGAATGGAAGAAAGAGAGAGCGAATGTTATAAAGCGCGAGGCGTCATCATGCGAGCTCTTCTTACAATGCAGCCACCGCCACGTAAATCTCGTACCTCATTTGTATAACGAATTATTGTCGCGGGAATATATTGCAAAGCTAATTAATATCAAGACGTTTCAATTGTATCACTGGAATCCTTAAGCGTCTACGTTCCTTACGGCGCAAGAGAGAGCATATTACAATCTATCTAATATTATTAAGAGGAAAGATTTGATAGATACATATCAATTTCAAATGCATAAACTACTGGACCGATTTGAAGAATTCTTTCAAATTTAGAATTCTACATTATCCCTGATGAACATAGGCTAGAATGTTTTCAAAAATGTTAGGGATCCGTATAAAAACTTCGATAAAGTAACCCAACCTCTGAAAAAATACAAAAAAAACTTTTATCGCGTACGCTGCGGAAATTTTTGACAATAGAGCAAAGTGATGTACTATTGTTTTATAGAGAACATTAATATCTAAAAAAAGTCTAGGATACCATATATCTAAGTATTACAGTTATGTTACAATAACTTATGTTGACAATAAATGGAAACGTTGTTTTTTAGATAACAGGGGAACTTTTGTTTTCCCTCACAAACTTACTTTTAAATTAATCCTTAACCCGTGCAATGCCGGGTACGACCAGCTATCAAATAATAAACTGATTTACGCATTTGAAGATTGAAGATGAAGTGACAGAAGAAGCTGTACAACGTCCAGTATGATAGTTGGAAACTTACAACGTATTGTACTTATACAAAGTAACACAGTCTGATGAAGATAAAAATGCTGGAAAATTGGAATAATTAAAACTGAATATATATAAATAGTCCATAGGCTAATTGCTTCTTTGTAGGTAATTTGTAAAGAGAACTGCAGTAAAATACATCGAAGTAAAGTGACGAATTATTATGAAATGCATTTGAAATTGATATGTATTAGGTCCTTACATACGAAATTGGCGTTTAGTATGGGAGGAACATACAGTCGATTTTTTTTTATTATAATATATTTATTTAATCAAAGTATGTACCATTGCTATCTATGCACTTTTGCCATCTCATAGGTAGTTCATCGATCCCTTTACTAAAAAAACCATTCGGACGGGAATCAATAAAATCTTTGGAGGCGGTTTGGACTGCCCCATCGGAGTTGAATTTTTTCCTTTGCAAGAAGTTATCCAAATTTCGAAAAAAATGGTAATCTATTGGGGCAAGGTCCGGAGAGTACGGTTGATGTCTTAGACATTCCAATTGAAGCTCCTCTAATTTGGTAGCCGTCTGTTGTGCAGTGTGTGGTCTAGCGTTATCATGAAGCAGCAGTGGCCTAGAGCGATTACCCAGCCTCGATTGTTTAGCAGCTAGCTTTTCCATCATGGTTTGCAGTTGCTGACAATAGACATCTGCCGTAATCGTCTGGCCAGATTTAAGAAAGCTGGAGTGAACGACACCAGCACTAGTCCACCAAACGCTCACAAGTAACTTTTTTGGAGTCAATTTTCGCTTTGGGCATGGTTTGGCTGGTTCGGCAGGGTTCAGCCATTGCTATGAGCGCTTCCGATTATCGTACAGGATCCACTTTTCATCACAGGTAATGATTCGATTTAAAATCCCTTCATATTGTGCCGGTTGAGTAATGCAACGCAGCAGTCAACGCGCGTTTGTTGATTTGCTTCACTCAATTCGTGAGGTACCCACCTTTCAAGCTTTTTCACCTTACTTTGCTTCAAGTGGAATAAAACAGTTTTATCACTAACACCGCAGCCTGCAGCTAACTCGGATGTGGTTTGCGATGGATCCGCTTCCACAATAGCCTTCAATTCTTCATTATCAACTTTGGTCTCCGGCCGTCCACGGGGCTTGTTCTGCAGGTCGAAATTTCCAGAACGAAAACGTTGGAACCAAAAACGCACTGTGTTTTCTTTTGCGGCACCGTCGCCATACACATCATTAATTCTTCGAGCCGTTTCTGCAGCACTGGTACCACGGTGGAACTCGTACTCGTAAATAACGCGATATTTCAAGTTTTTCATTTTGTAAACTGAGTGACGCAAAGAAAAAAACAATTGAGGAAAAAACAAATGAATTATAATTTTCAAAACACAAATACATGAGTAAATAGCTGTATAAATTTGGATTTGGAATTCCTAACCAAAGAGAAGATATTTGAGATCAAATTTGCCAGTACGGCAAAACGTGAATTTCATATGTAAGGACCTAATATATTATTTTTTGGAGAGGGCTTGGCTGGGCTCAAATATAATATCACATAGAGTAACTAAATGGATATTTGAGCGGTGAACAGACATCCTATTATAATTTAATGTTTGGTTAACCGGTTAATTGATAAATCTTTGACAGCATAAGTGGGGCACACTAAGAGAGTTTATTTTTTAAAATTTTATACACCGAGTTCAAAAAGTTTACCATCTCTGGCCAAGGCTGTTCCATCTCCCATTGTACAGTACCAACCTGCAATGGTCATTCTCGTGAAAGCCCTATCCTCCTGCTGAATCGAATACCTTTGAGACGGAAATTTTTGAAACATGGCAGTGATAGACAGTTTAATGGTGCACTTACAGCTCTTATCTTCTAGCTTGTCGGTGGCAGAAACAATCAAATATTATTGTTTTTCTCTTTAGTTATAAATATATAAATTGTGTGTTATTTATACCTACTCCGTATGCCTTGAGCCCACATTTGTGTGGGTTTTAATGTATAATAATTGTTATAAATTTAATCAATAAAATATATTTTGATCACGGCGGTGGAAGACAAATGAAACACTCAAAATTAATTTAATTTTTATTATTTACAAAAAGCCCCTGCAGTACCGTTCCGTAATTGACTAATTTTGCACTAGTTACTCGAAAATCTTCTACTTGTCTGTGACTACAACACTTTATATTAGTCTTCTTGAATATCTTCCCGTCTGTGAATTTATTACGCTGTCGCTTATTGCATTGATTCAGCATCGATAATTCCGCACGTAGATACCACATTTGCGTCATAGTAGTGTGTGGTAGAGAAGAAATTTAGTTATAGTGGAAATATAAAAAAATCATATTATTACCGCACAACTTTCTCGGTGAATAAATGTGTAAACTACTTCCATTATCAATCCATTTTCTGCAAAATTAAACATGTCCATGTGAGTTCACAGAACATTATTTATTATTTTGATAATATTCACTACTTAAAAACAAAAAGGAATCAGAAAATCTCATAATCAGTCTGTGATAAAATAATATTTCCACAAAAAAAATCCAATACCATTACATATTTTTAGTTGCGAGTACCATTTTATCGCACATTTACAAATTTATTGTCAACGAACTTTTTATATTGACTCATTTAAAATAAATATTTAATTAAACTATGTAAATTGAACGATGATGGACAGAATCGCCACCACCGAACGTGGGTTGGAGTAAATAAAAAAAGATTTTCCTCCTCAATCTCCGCTCGATCTAGACACTCGAAATATCTCTGCTACAACTACTAGCTACTTATTCACTTTAAATTGTCCTTACGGAGTCCATCCTGGTTCTTAGGTTGCAGAGCTCCACGTGTTGTAATCGCGTGAATTTAGAAAGAGAGCGCGATATTGCTCTTATTTAAACTTCGGCTACGTCGAATTCGGAAACAAAGCTACACGTCCATTTCCGAAAGGCTTAGATTTTCAACATCGGATACGTCGTATTTTTAGGAACCGCGCAAAAAACGTCAATCTTTCAATCGAGAAAAGACAGCGGAACTTGTCAACTGGTTCGAATTTCGTAAGTTAAAATCCTGGATAGCGATTGGAGCAGAATACTTCGAACGTCAATTCCGACCAATGACTCCCATTATTTCGAACGGCGGTCAGCGATTACGAAATATACATATTGAATATTTTCCAAGCTTAAGTCAATATGTTATGTTACGCCCCAGGAAGCAATTTTTCTTACATGTTGAGTAATATATTCCTTTATTATTCTGAAAGATTCCTTCAGATATAAAACGAAACATTCCGATTGAGTTTCGAACGGTACATTTGTATTGCGCGGTTTTCAATCAGTGTCGGAATATACAGAATGTTTTAAAGCATTTCTGAATAAGGGGCATGGACTTCTCGAGCTTTATTTTAGTTTGCATAGTAAAATATCCACGAGGATATGTTGTATCGGCCGCCGGCTAACTTCAAACTCTCGACCTGCAATTTTCTGTACATATACCTACTATCAAGGTTTTGCTACCTATTTAAATTTTTCGTGGATGTGAGTGAGAAATTTATTGCATTTTAAGTACATTGTTTATGTCGTTTATGCAAATATTTATATTGTTTTTAAAACAATTACAATCATGTACATTTCCTATTTTTCTTAAAACAAACGATTGGTATCTGCTTTTATAATTGCGGTTAAGTAATAAATAACAAACGAAGAAACAGTTGTTTCGTACAGGATTTAAGGATTGGTGTTCATTAATCGTTTATAACAATTTAATTTCATGTTACATAATGTGTAGAATACAAATTAAAAAAAAAACTTCATTTGAAAAAATTATCATACAGAAGAGATGTCAGCGACATAGTGTTCCTATTTAAAATTATGGAAGGTATGTTGGACTGCCTTGAACTGATACAGATGGTCTCGTATAATATATCGAGACAAACGAGACATCACGAAGTGCTTTTATAGGGACCCACAGGAATAACTATGCATTAAATTCACCGTTCACACGCGTACTTCGCCTTGGAAACAAATTTTCTGAATTCGTAGACATTTTTTGGTGTAGGAGCATACCCGAATTAAAGAATTACTTAGACTTAGAATATACCAATAGAATTTACATATTACAGTTTATTGGACCAAATTTTTACTTATGTTTTTTCCCCATGAATTATATATATTTATTTATTTTAAGGTGTCCTAATTATTATTCATTTCCCTTTTAAATATGTATTTATTTTATCTTTTATATTTAATTTTTGGTTTACTTTTATCTGGTATATTGGTTCAATTATCATTACTTTACTCAATTACTAATTTGTTAAAGGTTTCTAATTATTACTGTTTGCTTGTGTACTAATCATCGTTTATATATATTGTTCATTTCTATCGTTAATTTATTTTATATTGTTTTAAATTGTTACATTTATATCGTTACATTTCATATTGTTCATTTATCTTTAATATGTTTTATTTATATTATTATTTTTTAATTATTTACTGTCAAATGTGTTTTGTGTTAGGTATGAAAAAATCCTTTTAATTTTCTTGTACTGTAAAGGCTCACTAGGGCGTTGATTAATTAATAAATAAATAAATTATCGTCGAGAAATTATTTATTTTCAAGGCTGGGATACAGTAGTTCCCGGCTTACGTAGTATTCGATATGCTATTTCTACCAGAGTTCACTCACAAGCCGGTATCACCATTTCGCTCAAATCCATGGATTCGCCATAAATTATTTCCACGTATGTAGATTACTTCCCGCAAAAATACAGTTTCCCGCTCGTGTGTATTTTCGTCCAAGCTCACTCTTGCGTCCGAATGCGCTTATCGTTGTTTGCACTTATAACGCAAGACACTTCTTATCGATTTCAGATTTTACTTTACAAACCTAATGCTAAAATATGTAATGTATGCAGCTCACAAACAGCGTGTGTTCTTACATGTCACAATGTATACAATTATATCAGGAGTCACATAAATATTCAAATAATATCTTTACTGTAGCTATTTTTCCGGTATGCAATTAATCTATTTAATTGCAAAAATTGATACATCACCATCTACAAAATATACTAACCTCTAATATAACGTATATTCTGTCACGAGTCCCATTATGTTCCGTGTTTTAACTTAAATATGTGTATATGTATTTTACTGTATGTATCTAGTATAGTATGTGTATGCTGCTCGTTATATGTACCTAATGTATCGTACATAATAAATGAATTTATACCATAGAAAGTAATGTTGAACAAATAAAAGCAGTTTTCTGTAAATATAGGACTACTGGCTATTAATTATTCTAGCATTGATGTTTTTCATATTTGTAAAAACAAAACACACATACAGGGTGGACCAAAAGTCCGTTTACATTTGAATCGGTAGCTGCGTCGAGCACCGACGGCGGGGTAGGGTGGAGGGGTTACGAAATACAAGAGCGTTCAAAAACTGTTTATTTATTATGAACGTACAATAGCGTTGTATAGTTTCATAGTAAATAAACAGATTTTATCTCATATAACTAGTTTTTTTTATCATCGTTTCAAATGTAAACGGACATTTGGTCCACCCTGTATTCCTTTCGTTTCTGAAAACCGGTATATTTATGTTTATCCTCACGTTTGATGAAAATTTCAATAATTATACTGATATGCAAATATGTCATACGCAGACATCATAATGTACAACCTCCAAAATTGTCTCTTACGCGACCTTAAATCATCGTGTTTTATAATGGATGCAAATTGTATTTACCCGAAGTGTAATACATACGGTTTGCTCGGGTACTCTCGGGTACTTACGTTAATTGTATGATGGAAGAGGCACACGGAGCTTAACCTCAAAGCAGAGCCTAATGGCAAACACAAATTGGGCCACCAACATCCAGGTATGATCTCCTGGGATTTCTTAGTGGCCTACAAACGCAGACGAGATTAAATTACATTGTTGCGATGTTTTTTAATCATTTTTATTTAAATTTAGGATGCCTCGCATTTGGCTTAGTCTGCTATTTCCATGTATAATCAAATAATTATATAGACATATAAACAAAACTAATAAGCCATGGAAAATGTTTTCAAAGGCATAAGTAAACAGGAGCGTAAAATTCATCCATAAACACATTTAATTATGTAATTGAGCATCCAGTGTTCAAAAATTTTAATGTGGGTTTTCAAGGTTTATTTAGATAAAAAAAATAACTGGTTACATAAAATATCTTCACAGGGGCTGTATCTGCTCCGATGCGACCTACTTTAAGGAAATGTCGGGCAGGCTATATTGAATAAAGTCACATCGATTTCTAACACCTCCAAAATTTTAACAACTTCAGTCTTTATTTATTTTTCTTATATGTACCTATCAGGGGCGTGCAATGAGAGCATAAAAACATTGATGGATTGCATTTTCATAAGCATATATTTAAAAAAAAAAATCATAATATAAATCGCAATTATTATCATATTTTTCATATATAGAAATTAATATACCATAATACATAATAATTACATAAACATTTTATTTCAATATTTTTTCAAAAATATATGTCTGCAAAAATCATTATTTAATGTTCTCACAACACACGCCTGGTATCTATACATTAAAATACTTTTTTTATTAAATTAATCTTTACCTTTACGTAACTATGTATCAAAATATTTTCCACCCTAGGAATACAGAAAAGTATGGCAGTGCACAATAAGCCCCATATTTTCAGGATGCGTTATATATATATATATATATATGATGAAATATTTACTATCATTTGAAAATAATCCATTCAAGAACCTCTTCACCTTCTATCAAGCTTCAACGGTACCACAAAATTATTTAAATTGTCTGACTTCCTCATTTATTTGCTTCTAGTTACAGCCGTTCCCAAAGTTGATAGGTCGCGACCCACCAAAAAAAATGACAATTTTCGGGACCCACTTCCTGTCTCACATATTCTCAATACATATTGTAACTATGCGAAAGACTGTTTAATTAAGAAAAACGTCCAAATATAATCGAATTTTTTTATTAGGAAAAATATTAATATGTGATATTTGAATGGGAAGGATGCATTTGTTGCCTATTTCTTGTCATAACAGCATTAGCGTCGACTTCAATTTTAATCGCAGTGAATTCGATGCGTCCAATTTATTTATGTATTTAGTCTCAATAGAAACCATGTCAGAAAATCCACTTCAGACAAGCAGGGATAAATGTCAGCAACTAAAAGCCAGAATTTTGCTAATTGCTTGCGATTAAAAGTATTTTTCAGCGACGTATCACTTGCTTTTGTTTATATTTCAGTTGGTATGTTGTCTTGAAATGGATTACAAATACAGTTTATTCTGTCGAATTTTTTGATCCCTTCTTCGAAGTAAGAGTTAAAGTTATTTTTCAACTCTGTTAAATGAGTGACAATGCATACACTACATTGACATCTGGTTGCACATCTTTTTCTAAAATAAACGTGACATGACCCGGACAAGACGTGTTGCGCGGTATTGTGAATGCGACCCACCTAATATTCGTTCCACCAGTGGGTCGCGATCCATAGTTTGGGAAACACTGTTCTAGTACATTTAAACATATGCTATTCTGTTTATCTGGGCGGCGGACATAGAACGTAAGCATTTTAATATAGGGTTTCTTTAATTTCCTGATTGTAATCCTAGAAGCGCATTGAAATTTTCAGAATTTCGCGTCGTGAGACTTTTTTAAAAAGGTGTTAGAAAGATTTATAATAAATTACTCAATACTTGATTCTGTAGTTTATTCGAGTCCTGTTGTAATTTAAACGAGTTCACTTCTTTTCTTTCGGTAAAAATTTAAATTTGAAATGTTTATTATTGATGTAAGTATTATAAAGACCATAAAATTATATAAAAAATAAGGCATACCATTCATTTTTTAAATTATTGCAATTAAGATTAAGGTTTTCGTGACAGATGATTTTGATGAAAATAAATAAACTTTTTTGTTTAAAACGTTTCATGATAATAATTTGATTAAATTCTTTTAACATCGGTTACGAATTTCTTCCACCAAATTATATTTCTGGTTGCTATAAGTAATACGGATCATTACTCTAAAGTGTACCTATCAAAAATGTACACACTACTTTTGTTCGCAGACGAGGCGCACATCCGCCTCCAGTTTCCTGAGGATATGGGGGCTAGAAATAGCAGTCTATTTGACGACTTTACGCTACGCTGTTTCTTGTTTCCAAAGATATTTTTCTTCTTAACGTCTCTTAAAAAAGCCTCCGCCATACTTTTGAAAAACTAAAACAAAAATTATACCAGAAAAATGGTGACTTCGTGAATCACTTAAGAATGTTGTCACGTGTCGTGGCTAGGGAGGAATGATCGAAAACACTTGAAATAAATTAGCGATTTATTAATTTATGATTAATTAACTATTCAATATCAAAAGTCAGTTAAAATGACTTAAACTTGACGCTTTTTTTAATTACACTATTTAGCGATATATCATTCGTTAATTGACACTTTATTATTGCTGGGTAACAAGTTTTTACCACTTGATAGAATATTCCATTCTCGCACGTTTTATTTAATAAATAATGTTACCGCAAAGTCATTTTGCAGTTATTAAAACCACAAAGTGTTTGCTTTCTATGAAAATTTATTTCCTTTTCCATATTTTAAATATTTTCTCGAGATAATTCAATTATGTACTGGTCTCTATTATATAACACGTGTCAATTTTATAGAAATCAGTTTCTTCCATGTACATTTATTTACTAATTTATTCAGTCATAGTGTCTAAATATTAAGTAAAAGTCAATATTTCCTATAAATTAAAGAAATGTTTATATTTGACAGATATTTTGGTGTTTCTTATTATATTCACTTAAATAATATTATATTTATGCATACATGTATAACTTCGTCCCGTATATTTTTGAGTGCGTTATTATAACAGTCTTGTTATTCCGAGAATAAGAGGAAAAATTATTATTTATATAATTCAGTCTCCAGAGTGAAATTTTTAATTGAAAATTTTGCCAAATTTTTATGGGTTTCTACTGGATACTTAATAAGAAAGCACTTATTTCAGGTTCGGTATTATCTAATATAAGTTCATGCATAGGTAACATCAAATAAAAAGTTAAATACAAATTGATATTTTATAAGCGTTGAAATATCGCCTATATTCCAGAAAAATTACCAAAAGTGACGCAAAAAAATTTCAATACAATTTTTACGACGTGCAGTCAAGTTGTTATAATGTTTCGCATTCGATAAAAGTCTCGGCAAAAAATAATGTGCTCGTAATGTCGTCAAAATGGCGCACGGCGATCAAGTATCTTTGACAAACGGCGCTATCGACGGGCGTGACGTCATTTGGCCCCAAACTCGGCCGACCCGCTCGACTGCCGATCAGTCACCGTAATATATTCGTGCATTTGAGAAAATGTCCAAAGTTGTCGGGAAAAGTTTGCGGCGCCTCGCGACTGCAATCAGTGCCACCTGGAGGTCGCTCGTACAAATAGTCGGCACGAGATTCCGTCATTTTATACCAAACTTTCATATCGAGTTTGTTATGAAAATAAATATTGTAACGAGACGCTAAAATGAATTTACGCACTGTCCGAATTCCTTGTAATGTGTCGTAACTGTGAAGCGAATAGGCTGATATTAAATGACACTAATGATTTAAAATTTCCTTCACAAATGAAATTTTATGAATTTAGTTATCAGTGAATGGTGCAAAGAATTATTAGACCCCAAGATTACGCCAAGTGCGTTTATATATGTTCTAAGAACACAATTCGGATTGCCTAATTTTAAGAAGAAGAATACAATTACTGGATCTTTTTCACAGAGGGATAATCATTAGTTAACAATATTGCATACACTAAAAATAATATTTGTTTATAATCCATTTTAAAAATATACAGATATGATGTTGGAATGACTAATTTACGACCATATATGGCCATTGCATTGTCCATTGCAATATTTGAACGGAAAAGATGGAATTGGTGAACGTCGTATTGTGTAAAGTGTTACTTAAGCCGGCTAATACAGGTCACAAGCCCTGTGGCCGCCCTCTAAAGAGATCCATAGAAAATTGCTTCTTTATTGTGAGACTTTTAGAATTTATCGTTATTTTTGTTAAACACTTCCGATTGAATTTTCGGTTTCCAAGCCACGACGGAGTTGGCTGAGCGCGCCAATGCGTACCTCTCGATTACGAAATAAGGATAAGCGCAACTACTATATTCACAAAATAATCTTCGATTTGTCGTCAATCTATCGTAAAATTAGTATTCACCAGTATCGTATATTTTCTGATATACAACTGCTTAAAGTCTATCCTATATTCGGGACGATCAGATTTTGTATTATGCGTCCCATGCCTTAAATTGCTATGCGTTCATTTCAAAATGGCTACTGTAAATAAATCCAAAAGGATACTTGTATACTAATTACAAAACAATTTGTGAAAATTGATCAGTTTTATTGAATAAAATACAATAACTACCATTTTAATCGTACAATTAAATAATCCAGAGCTTTCATATAAATATTATTCCCACCTCCTTGTGAAACATTTACGATCAATACTACCATAAATAAAAAATCATATTAATGGAACAAATTAAATTATTAATATTTAACTCTAACGGTCCATGTCCGGCATATCCCGGAATTCAATTTCAATTGAAATTTAAAATAATGAATTAGGGGATGGTGTGGGGGGGTGTTGCCCTATTTGTTCCACGCAGGCCCTAAATAACGATGTACGCAAAATTAAGTTCAAGCAGAAAAAGTTTTAGATGTTTAGGGAATGGGTTAAAATGAATATATTACTTCGTGTCGTACAGTGCAATTGAGCAAAATTTAAAATGGATGGCAACCAATACACTTCTTCAATAATAGCTGAATAACTGTGTGGTCACATTTTTTATATTAATAAAAAGAAAACACTTTGTATAAACCCACTATTTACTGAATTATCAACAAGTTTGAGGGCCAATGGTCTCTTTATCATTTACAAAAACAAAAAAATATTAACTCTTTTGATAAAAAAATTAGTAGTTGTGTGTGAACCAAACTGATTTTTATCAACTGTGTGTAGTTTTATGGGATATTCTGCCCTATATATATCTGACCTACTTTCGGTATAGTAACTTAACCTTAACATCAACGCTTACTTATCACAGCAGCCCTGATAATGGATCCTGAAATCGGCCAGAGAGGTATAGGTATACACGGCAGAAAATCCCAGAAATCTACACGTAGAAGATTCTGAACGGCCGTGAAAACCTGGGAATATTTTTGATTTTCATCAAATTCTTCTATATTCTGTATAATATTCTATATATATAGAATATAATATTCTATATAATATTCATCAAAAATTTTAACAACCAAAAAAGATTGCAATGAATGGTTTGCGTGAAATAGAATATCGCTTCGACATCAAATAAACAGGTATTTTTAAAGAACACCCAGGCGTCGTGGAGATCCGACATTACAATCCATGTATGTGTAACGAAATATTGATTTATCTATTTTAATTTAAAATAATTAGTATGTTTAAAAAACCAATTAGGACCTTATTTGAAAAAAATATATATATACTATTTGTAAAAGGGATTAAGTAATTTTAATTATTTAATTAACTATTAACACTATTTCTGATTTAAAAAAAGGGTTTATGGCAAATTAAATACTATAAATAATCAAACCCATTTTGCAAATAGTTACTTATTAAAAAAAATATATATATTTTTTTAGTTTTTACCCCGAATTTTATGTTTTCCAATGTCTCGTTTTCATTTTAATCCAGTATACTAAAACGACTCACTACTATAGACCTTTCACGTTTTATCAACGGCTGTGGGCCCTGACACAGTCAATTTTTTGTTAGTGTCTATACTTCCAATATTATTAATTAGAATACTTTGTATCCTGATGAAGCGACCATTGACCCCGAAACATGTTGATAATTCAATTAAGTGGTTTTTATAAAAAGCGATTTATTTTTAATAATAAATTTAATATAATACAGGTTATTTAGGGAAGGGGGTGCTACGGCCACAAATAAAGGGTGGATTTCTCGGTATTATCTGATATGGTATATCTTGGTATTTCTGCGATACCTAATCAGTAACCAAGCAAAATTTTATTTTGATCATTTAATCAGAAAGGCAAAATATTTCATTTTATAAACATATATAAACAAATCTCAGAACACATCATTCTGACCGAAATATTTTCGTTACCATTACTTCAGATGTCTCTAGCAGAGTCTCTTCAAATAAACGAATGTTTTTTTAGATTAGGAACATATATAGAATTTTCAAATATTTGATAATGTGTGGATGTTTTTACAATGGAATTGGTGAACATTGCATTGTGTAGAGTGATGACTTAAGCCACCTATACAGGCCGTAATCCCTGGGCCATCCTTTAAAAAGAATTTCCCTACATGTTTCTCATATAAATAGTTTCGTCTCTGTGAGACTATAATTTATCTGAGGTCAGTTTGCGACAAATGTAACATGCGTTTAATAATAACAAAATACAAATTGAATGTACCCTCGCATTATTGAATAGTGAATTTAATATTTAACAGTGGAAAACAATGGCACTATTTCTATTTTAAAATGCAGGCTCTTATCGATCAGCTACCGAGGTCATCGATAACTTAGAAAAGGCATCCTTAGTTTGCCCTGAATAGTGACTCTTGAATAAAGACTATAAACTCAGAGGAAAAGTGGATTTGACGACTATTAAACAAGTTTTAATTTACGCCATTTCCATTTAAAGTACATTAAAATATTCTTAAACTCTTGCGTGAGCTTTCGAAAGAAAAATGCATTTATTTTCACCCCATTGTAATGATTAAAGTTTTAATGAACTGGTCTGTGCTCTCGCTGAAGGGGGAGGTACCTACTTTATAATAAACTTGCGGGCATATTGTTATTTATAAAAGCATCACTTTAATCAAAAATACGATGGAAAACGCTTCAGGCAAAAATGGAATACTGCTTCTTTGAAATATTTCATTATAATCATAATAATAATTATAGTTTATTCAAACATATGGCATTCAAATAGGTATTTTATTCCCGGGGAAAGGCCAATCTCGGAATCCCGGGGCCAGCCCCGGGATTGGCCATAGCTATGTGATTTGGAAATAAGAGTATATTTGAAAATATGCAGTTTAAAGTACAAATCAAGTAATTTATATAAATTTTGCACTTATTTAACTAGATACAAGTATTTTTATAGGCGCAGTTTCATCATTCTAAATTTAACGTAATATTATAATAAGACACCTTGTGCAATTTTTGGCAATAATTTTTAAATCATAGGTAGGTACTTATTTTGAAAACGGAATGAGATCAGCCATTGGATAAGAAGTTACGGAAAGACATTCTAAATTATTTTTATTGGTGATTATAATCATCTATCATGTTTGACGAAGTCTAAAATGTCATATAATAGCGGTCAATGCATGATTGTGGTGATAGCGCAAACCGATGATAATAGATAAGTACGTATATTTTAGTGATGACGAAAAACTATGTCAATACGTTTTTCTGACGGAGCCAATGATACAACTTTTAGATATGAAATATGTTTGTGTTATTTTGCTTCACGTAAATAGCTTTATTAAATACTAGCTATGCCCGCAGTTTCGCCCGCGTGGAATTCAGTTTGAGACTAAGAATATCAGTGAAAAATCAATATAATCTAAACTACTCGTCCAAACAATGTTGTATAACAGGCAATTTTTATCTACATAAAATTTTCCTGACGGTAAGTAAATTTATTTTAATATTAAACTTTTTTTATTAATTTAATTAATAATAATGATAATAAATAATAAATTAATTAAAATTTAATAAGAATTTAACATTACCTACTTAAATTATAACCCCGACAGATTAAAATCACTTATATATATATAGTATATCATATATATATATATATATATATATCTATAAATATATTATCTATCTATATATATATTATCTATATATATCTATATATATTTATAATATATCTCTATATATACATATATATAATATTATCACTTTTATCAATTTGTGAAATAGCCTTAATATATAGATATGTTATTATGGACTTTTTATAGGTCTTTTTGAGTTCTACAACTTCTCGATAGAAAGCATTAATTTATCTCTTACTAATGCAACGTTCGTAAGAAACGCATTCGCTCGACTGATTTTTTGTCGAATTTAGTTGTAAAAAAGATCACCACGAAAATCCCTTTCATTTTAACTAGATAATATATAGCCTATAATCATCCGGAAAGTTTATTATAAACATTTTTAAAAAAAAATTGAAATCGGATGAGTAGTTTGGGAGATTACCCCCTAAATCCAATCTTACAAACTTACAACATACAAATTCACAAACTTTACCTCTTATATATTGGTATACTCTTTAAATATATATATATATATATATTATATATATATATATATATAATATATATAGATGTTAAAAGATTTAGTGACATAACACATAAAGGTAGGTTAAGAAAAAATTTTGGTCGGTACACCCAATAATTAATTTTTTATACAACTTTTATATAATTGTACACGTTATCCGCTTTATTGACATGAATAGGCAGGAAATTATATTTTACAACTTTAATTAACATTTTACACGAGCCATGAAATAACCATTTTAATGTTTTATTACATTTTCAGTTCAGTTCACGCACACGCGTATTCCGTAAAAATATTTTTTTGTAATTGCGATTGGAAATTAGTTTTCAGAATAATTAATGAGATCGAACATACCATTTATTTCGCTATAATGATCTTTTACCACACAAGCAAATATTATATACTCTAATGGTAATAATGAATTGTATAATATTAATCAAATAGAATGATAAGCAGAAAAAATCTAGCTATAGAAAATATTTTTTTTGTATATCTATATTATGATTGCGCTTAAAAGCGTCGAATAATTATTTTTTTTCCATTACCAGCTTAAGATATTAATCAAAACGTGAATGATATTTTAAGAAACAAGGTGTACAAATTATTTTAAAGTATATTTGGATATTATTTAATGTGTAGAAATACTATATATATATATATACATTGTTTAACATACGAGTCACTTTAAATCGAAATATATTTTTCTGCCTGCAGAAAGTTGCCTGCAACTTTATTTTGACGTTTAGTTTCTAGGTTAGAATATAAATTGTTGGAAATGTATCAAACTCGAAAGCATACACGGCAATGATGTATATAGCATACAAAGCATATGATGATTGCTTCAAAAACACAGTATACAATACGCAGTTTGGCCATTACCAGTTCAATAAGTAACCAAATCGTTTGAAAAGCGATAGCCGATTGCTCAAGATAATTTTGATTCTTCTAATTAATTGTGAATATCATAGAACTATATTCTGACATTGCAAATCCAAATTTATAAATGTTCAAAATTTTTTTGTGAAACATTGTGGAAATTCATTTTTAATATATTAAATATGAATAGAATTGTACAACTCTGTTTTTTTCCACAATACATTTTATTTAATTGTTTAAACGTTTTTGAGATCACTCTCATTATCAACAATTTCAACTTGTTGAAAATTTTTTATTGATAATGAGAGTGATCTCGAAAAAGTTTTAACAATTAAATAAAATATATTGTGGAAAAAAACAGAGTTTTTCAATTCGATTCATATTTTTTATATAAAAATTATATTTGTTTCATTAAAAATGTATATATATATAGAGTGGCCCATCAAATATTACACAATTCTCTTATATTTGGTAACCCGAATGTTTGACATTTGTCATCTGCTGCCATTGAAGCTATTTAAAATGGATTGCTATATGAATAAAATAAAAATATTTCATTTTACAAATTTGGCGAAAATAATGCTGAGACCCTTCGAAAAGCTCGTAGAATCCTTGGTATAGTACATATTTAAATTTATCATCCAAAGTCCATCATTCGAAGATTGATTTAAAAAATCGAGGGAACTGGTTTGGTTATGAACGATCCTGTGCGGTCCTCCGAAAATATTGCAGTCGTCAGTGAAAGTATCTATGAGTATCCAGGAACATCAACAGTTTGTCTTCTTCAACAATTGAACACTAGCAGAACCAGTTTGCAAGGAATTCTCACTAAAGACCTTCACCTACATCCCTACGCGACTTGACGCGATGCGATTTTTTCCTTTGAGGTTTTGCAAACTCCATTGTCTATGCTGGCAAACCACAAACAATTCCAGAACTGAAAACAATAATCTACGTGTTATTGCTGAAATTAAACGAACTGCCTTGAAAACAATCTTCAAAAATTTTATCAAATGGGTCAGGGTATGCCAACACAGCTTTGGCGGTCATTTGGTCAACACCATAATTAATTTCAACATGTATACATTAAAAATCAATCAAGATTGCCCAATTGAATACTTTGTTGGTGTGTTTTATATTAAGATTAAATCTAGCGTATCGAATGGACCACCATATATATACAGGATGTACCAGAGCTAGCAGCAGAAACTTTGCTGGTAGATTTCTGCCTATGTTATGAGTCTAAAATGTTCAGGCAACCTTAGTTTTGTAGATATACAGTATCAAAGTTTGCATTTTTTTCAATATTTCTGACTTATTTTTTGCAAAAAGTTGAACTATCATTATATTAACTTATTTCGATTATGAAAAGTTTATTCCCGTTAATGCAGGTCGAATAAAATGATAAAAACCTAGCAAAAACTGAAAAAAGGTTTTTTTTCAAGATTTTAATCATTTTATTTAAGTTGTATTGAAGCAAATGAATTTTTCATTATCGATATAAGTTACTGTTTTGTTAGTTCAACTTTTTGCAAAAAATAAGTCAGAAATATTGAAAAAAAATGCAAACTTTGATACTGCATATCTCCATAACTATTGATATTAGGTCATGGTTGATTGAACATATTAGACTCATAACATAGGCAGGAATCTATCAGCCAAGTTTCTGCTGCTAGCTCTGGTGCACCCTGTATACATATGTTACATTAGTTATGTTTCTCAAGGAAACCACATATTTATTATTATAGTCACGTGATTTTAATTGAAGATGTGCGATAGATGTCTATAATATATGTTTATAATTCCACCTTGTAATTAAGAATTTCAATTTGTATTGTGATTAGTAGGTTAGTCGCATCGGAGACTAATTTATATCTTGCTTGTTCTGATTATTATCTGCCGAGCCGTCTTAATTGTTTGATTAAACTGATTCAAAGTTAGGTCTCCAATCTTATGGGTGCACCACCAACATCAATGTTATCGTAAACAAATATAATTACATCAAAACATATACATAACTTATAAATAATTACAGATATAATAGAATACTACACAATTAATTTTATTAATTAAAAACTTTGTATAAACCACTTGGAGTAACTTTACGTCTACCGGTTTCGATACCACGGTATATTCAGTCAGTACGGATGCATACTAACTATACATTACCTATTTTGGTAAACAGGTTAATTTTTAAACGGGGGTGGATGTCAGACACCGAAATGGGGAACATATCAAATAATGGGTAAATCGTGAAATTATTAACTTATCTAATATGTTTTTGTTCATGTACTCTTTTTAGCCAAAGTTATTGAAAGCAAATGAACGTTTTTCAATTTTCGTAGGATATTCAGAATGTTTTGAGTATGTTAAAATTTTTCAGGAACTTTTAAATACAGGATTTTATCCCCAGGGGATATCATTAGTCAAAATATTTTATAAATGTCTCATAGAGACGAAAACATCTATAATATATCAGATATTTATAATAATATATATATATATATTTCATAGGATAATTTCTCAAAGAAGGAATAGTTGGTCAGCCTCATTTTTTCTGTGTTTTTGTATATAGGAGTATGGAAATCAAGCATTTTTTGCCCGAATTCACATTTTTTTATAGCTCCTTGGAGTTGAATCTCTATTGGGTAAGTTAATAGGGCTTCGATTTGTAGACCTGAATGTATTGAACATAATGCAGTTTATTTAACTTACCTAGTATAACCCAGTGCTGTGTAATTTAGAAAGATGTTGATGCCTGAATTTTTTTTTTTAAATATGTATTTTTAACTACCAAGCTCTTTTCTGAGATGTCTAAGCAGCCAATTTTTTTAGACCACTTAGAATGGATTGACCCAATAGAAACATCAGGCAGTAATATAAACCCAGGTTTACTTCTTCGCTTTACGCACTATGGCAAATATTGGAGAACGTGGACTGAAGTCGATGACATCCCAACTTGAAAAGTTTTAAGCGGACTTCGATGAATGCAGTGGCCAATTTCCCAGTGGACATCGCGCGTGCTGTCCATGAATGATTGGCCTTCTCGTATAATGGCGTTTGTGAAAGCACAGAGGGAATATTCTTACTGATATTATTTTACAAGTTTTAAAGAAGTAGGTATACAAGTAACAAAAACTCCAAAATGTGTTGTTTTAACATTACTTGCTGAATGACAGAATTTATTGCACACCTAGATTTACCGGTAATTGTGAAAAGATGATGTCAAGATGGTTTGACTGTATTCATATGTGGTGATTATTTTTAAATTATAAAACAAATTTTATTTTGGCACGTGTTGAAGGCGGCAGAAACAGAAGGCATCCGCGGAAGACCTGGCATATAAATCAAATGTTGGAGGATAGCTCTGTTGGAAGCTATAACAACCGAAGAGCGTGCATGAGAAGATGTATGAAAGTGGACGAAGCAAAGGTGGTGTGCTAAGACAAAAATATGAGCGGCATTTTATCCTCTCTGCCTACCCTTCTGGAAACAACGTAATGGTTAACGTTAACTTTGATAAAGAAATACAAATACAAAAAATAAAAACAGAAACAAAACTTATAAAACTGTTATGCACTATTATTAGTTACATACAAATATTATAATTTAAAAAACGATATAAAGTATAAGATGAGTTGAATAATACAAAAGAACTGTATTTACACACATAGATTTATCCAGGAAGGGTAAATAAATAATAATATTATGTACTAGCCATACATCCATTAAAAATCACGGGGAAGGGGTAAATTAATGGTTCGCGTCTTAGCTTAGCCCTGCTTTTATAATATGTAGTATATTTTTGACGGGCCATGAAGAAGCGATGGTGGCTATGTCCTCTAGTCCCATCGCTGGCGTCCGCGCGTTCGAAGTTCGAGTCTCTCTCCAGCGGTGTAATTTCGTTTTTTAGACATGAATTCCAGGAAGTTACAGACTTACAGGACAGACAGACAATGAAATTATTCTTTTTAAATGTGGAAAGTGATTACTACTCCAAAAGTTACACAGTTTCGAGAACGCCCTGTGTTCAATTTTTCATAATTAGTGATGAGAATTTTTCTTCTCTTTTCTTTGTAATGTTATATAAAATTTATTTTATAAATTTTCTTCAGCAAATAACGTACATGTATCAAATGGATGTTCATTATCGCTCTCACCTAGATATTCCTGCTATACATATTTTATCCAGAGCGTCTTGAGGCATCCCAGTGTACGGTGAATAAATTATCAATTTCCAGTTCGGTTTATTATACATAATATAGTGAACGTCTAATAACACAGTGTATTTACGAATACAAACTTCTTCTTCTTCAGCCTTTATCTCTCCACTGCTGGATATAGGCCTCTTCCCAGCCCATCTTGTAGCATCTTGTCTTGCAACATACCCTACCCATTTTCCTTTTAGCTTCGCTACGCTAATTACACCTAATTTCATCATTTCTAATCTCTTAGGCTTACGCCAAGTATGGATCTCTCTATGGATCGTTGTGTGCATTTGAGCTTTTCTGGACTTTTCTTTGCAAGGGCTATCACCCTCATTCCATACGTCATCACTGGCAGTGATTTTCGTCTCTATTAGACTTCAGTGATATATCTTGATTAAAGACAAGATTCCCTGGGGACAAAAATCTAGTAATAGTACCTCTTCTTGAAATACTTAAATACACTCAAAATATTGTGAATAATGAATATTATATTTCACATTTCAAGCTCATCAACTTTTGGATATCTCTCAAGTTCGCGGGATTGTCGAGTGAAATGAAAAATGTTATAAATGTTCGGTGCCCAACGCCTTGAAATACACGTAATATATTTTTAAACATAGTATTCTCGCCTTGAATAAAATATGTTATCAAGCATTATATGCCGAATTTCAAACGGATTAAATACAAAGATTCATTATTTTGAAAAATAAATATTTATTCACGTAACTGATCTCGCGGGAATATGATTTTATGTTTCTTAAATATTATAACTATTTTCCTTGGAATTCTTTGTAAGATCAATCGTCTTCACTCCATACATCATCACTTGCAATATGCACGATTCAAAGACTTTTCTTTTTAAGCTAATTGGGACTCAGCTGTCAGCCCAGAATGTCTGAGAATCAGAATTAATTGATTTCTTCTAATTTTAACTTAGAGTATTATATTATTTTATACTTGTATTAAAATTTATTAAAGAAAGGTTGTAGAAAAAAAATTCAATGTCGTATTTATAAAATTTCTCCGCTAATAAATTCAATACCTCTTTTTTTTCATCCTTTTTATCCTAATTAGATCGGGGGCCTATCGTTTGGACAGCTCACTTCCACCTCTCTCTGTTCTGCGCTGTGCCAGTCATTTGGGGCCACTGATTTTTTATCTTTATTCGTAGATCTCAATTTGCTAAACTAAGTTTGTGTCCAGTGTCTTTGGAGATAGATAAAACTTTAATTGAATTTGGGTCATTCCTTTGTCTCCCACCGCCATGACCCGTGACAATATTATACATAATTATATTATCTTGTCCTTATGAAGGTTAAGACCAACTGACAGTAATTGACATATGTATACTAATACAGTAGTTTCAAACTAAATACCTTAATATTCAATCACACTGTTAATCTACAAAATGTTTCTTCTTCTTATTTAAGTTTTCCGTCGTTTCCCCCCGACGCGAAGCCGAAGTTGGCGACCACCCGAGAGAAAATATCTTTATCTTACGTAGCTCGCAGCAGTTCCTCGACTCTTCTTATCCCTGTCCATTCTCTAATATTTCTAAGCCAGGACAGCTGTTTTCTTCCGACTCCTCTGCGGCCCTCAATCTTCCCTTCGACAACCAACTGAAGTAGGTTATATTTGTCTCCTCTCATTATATGATCAATATACGATGTCTTACGTAGCTTAATCGTTCGCTGTGTGTTTGCTTTCTTTGAAAATTTAAAAATATAATAGCAATTAAGCAATCGGCGACAGCCGATTGCTTAACTGCTAGTATATTTTTTAGTATATTAGGCCCTGCAGGCGGCTATAGCCCGCTACGCGTTTATTAATATTTACAATTGGCTATCGTCCATTGCCTACTGCTAGGCCCTGCGTGCAGTTATGGTGGTGTTTTGCGACCAATTCAAGTGATTTTCTTAAGTGGAAAGAGATCTACATATCACTTAAATATAATTCGTTATAAGTGTTTGAAAGACTGAAAAATTAGAAACGATGTTTTATTTCTATTAATAAATAGCTAGAAT